>OW386285.2:344912533-345512533 GCA_936432065.2 Rutpela maculata
GGACGACACTTTCATTATATGGCAACATGGCCGTAAGGAACTGGAGAATTTCAAAGACTACCTAAACAGCCTACATAATAAGATTAAATTTACCATGGAAATAGAAACAGAGAACCAACTTCCATTTTTAGACGTCCTCGTGTTCAAGAAGGATAATGGAGGATTAGGACACAAGGTATACAGAAAACCGACGCACACCGACAGATACCTGCACGCCAATTCTCACCACCACCCAGCACAAAAACAGACCGTCGTCAACACACTAGTACATAGAGCAAAGCAAATTTGCGAGTCAGAACATCTACAAGAAGAATATCGGACCTTAAAAACATCACTACAGAAAAATGGATACAAACCGAAGGACATAGACAACGCAATAAAGAGACAAGATACAACCAGAACAGAAGAAGAAAAAGAAGAAAAGAAATACACGGCAACAGCTTACCTACCGTATATACAAGGATGTACGGACAGAATCGGAAGAGTTTTGGAGAAAAAGAACGTCAAAGTAATATATAATGCAAAACAGAAGGTGGCACAACATTTTCCCAAATACCAAGGTCCAGAAGAACTAGAAACACCAGGAGTATATAGTATCCCATGTTCCTGCGGACAAGTCTACATCGGAGAGACCAAACGACGTATAAACACCAGACTCAGAGAACACATTAGAAGTACAAAGAAGGGAAATTCTACAAAATCAGCAGTTGCCGAACATTCAGAAGAAACCGGCCATTTGATAAAATTCGACAAAACAAAGAAATTAGCCAACACCAAGAACTATTGGCCAAGAAGATACAGAGAAGCCATTGAAATAAATAAACATCCGAATAACTATAACCGTGACAACGGACTACAACTACCAATAACGCATGAGCAATGATCCGCAACACGCCTCCTGATAACCTGTATAAATAGAGGAGCTCAGTCCAGCAGAGCTCACTTCGCTTCAGAAGAAGACCACGACAAGATGGTCGAAACGTCAAGCACTCAACCAAGTCCACGCGGAAGAAGACCCGGAAACCAGCAGCCAGATCACCAGCTCCGCGAAAGCCTTAGCACTAAGAGCTCTATATTCACTCAGCTAAGAAAGTTCAGATAGTACAACTATCAAACTTTACAAGAAACTTTAATGAGATGTTCAAACTGTCAATCACGTGCTTTCCATACAGTAATACAAGTTTTGCTAGAAACGAGTCCTTTCACTTTGAAGTATTTATATGGTTATTTGAGGGCATTTTTCAACAATACGATACGCGACGTCGCAAATCTTCTAGAGATTTTGGTTTCGTTTAATAAATTTTGTTCTTCAAATTGCCCTACAGGAAAACGTCCAGCGGAGTTAAATCTGGCTCAGCCATTCCGTAGCACCATTCCATAACACCTCTCTGTCTAATTCATTGTCTAGGAAACATTCTGGCCAAAACTGCCTTAGCAATCAGTGCATAATATGAAGGAGCCTTGTCTTGTTGAAACATCAAATGGTCTTCTTGGTAACGATCATCATTTTACTTCCACATCCTGGTAGTATAGAAACCATAAAAAAAACTGAAACTACCTTCGCTCAAATAGGCTTAAAATGCCATGAAATGTCGAGATTTTAAGTTTGAGGAAAAAAATCCGTCTGCCGGTCTGTTATATTTTTTGAGCACACGATTACTCTGGATCGGTTTATTTAATAATATCAACGAATAATGGATCAACAAGATATTCCAGTAATTCCAAATACGTTGCACCATCAAATTATCATCAAGAAGAATGGGTCTCAGACAGTCTCCAAAAATACCCACCCAGTCACTCAATTTTCCAAAAGTTTGAGCGTTGACTTTATGGAAAACTCTTGGATTAGCAATAGCAACCGATATGATGATTTACAGCAAGGGCGGATCTGGACCTTGAGTTTGGGGGGGTAACACTGAACCCAAAATTTTTTGATGAGCGGGGAGGGGGGAGAAATCCGAAAAAAAAATTTTTCATCCCAAATTTTTTTTGAAGAACGAAGGGGGGAAGGGGAGAAATCCGAAAAAAAAATATTTTTTCATCCTAAAAAATAAAATTTTAAAATTAAGGTTTCTTGGGGGGGGGTAATTACCCTGTTAACATTTTTTTTTCCCAAAATTAACAAAAGTCAGAACATTTTAAAACAAAAGTTGATGCTTTACAGAATCTTGGGGGGGGGGGGGGTGTAATTACCCCGTTGCCCCCCCCCCATAAAGCCGCGCCTGATTTACAGTTCAGTTTAAGAAAAGCGTTCACTGGTCAGAAAACAGATGTTAAAAATAAAATTCCTATCAGCAACTATTTGTCAAATCATAACTTTGCAAAACTCCTGTCACTGATCAAAATTATTCTCATTCAATTTGTGTACTACTTGAACATTTTAAGGATGAATTTTATATTTCAGGATGCGGCGAATAAAATCGTTCTAATGTACAATAGTAGCCAATTGTCTAGTAGTCAAAGTTGGATCTGCAGTAACTACAACCTCAACAGCTACATTTACAGTTTTCAACAAAATAAATGCACCTGATGTCACTAGGAAGTCGTTTTGTGCCTTATCAATTTATTGACACATCTTTATAAGTGACGTTAATTCTATATAAGTGTTAATAAATTAATAAATAAAAGGCAATTTTCTAACATTAATTTAAATTTACTGTAAAATTATCAAGTTAATTAAGTGAAATACAGGCATGAAAGAAATTTCCAATTATGAGAACATTTGCTCAAATAAATTAAGTTACTGATAATGAATATTGATAAATTCTTACACATAACAGGTTATAATTATATATTATCTTTAAGCTTTGAGGAATATTATAAATTTTTGGACCTGTGAAGCCAACAGATTTTTTTGTATAAACTAGAGTTTGGTAGAGAAACAATAAGATCATTGAGTTCATTTTGCTTTGTTTTGTATACATCATATGTTGGTACTCTTAGGATCCTATTTTTGTAAATAAAAGACCCCGCACCGCACCATTAGCATTGGAAAAATCATTTCGGTGGAATTTTCTTCAAACTTTGGGAATAGGTACCTAGTTCAATGGCTTACGAACAAAAAATGTCATATGAAAAAATTGATTCAATGCCTTCTCTGCATAATTATGCAGAATTACAGTGACTGGAAGTTAAAAATCTTTGAAAAAATTAAAAATCATTTCGGTGGAATTTTCTTCAAACTTTGGAAATAGGTAGTTCAAGGGCTTTCGATCAAAAACGTCACATGTAAAAATTGATTTAATGCCTTCACTGCAGAATTACAGTGACCGGAATCTAAAAATCTTTGAAAAAATTTAAAAAACTAAAAATCATTTATGCATTAAATCAATTTTATCATGACAGTTTTTGTTCGGAAGCCTTTGAACTATTTAATCCCAAAGTTTGAAGAAAATTCCACCGAAATTATTCTTCCATTGCTGATGCTGCGGGGTCCTTTCGCTACACTAAAGACATGCAACCCATTTATGCCGAGATCCTTATTGTCTAGAAAAAGCTATTGTGTAGAATATCTTCTTCTGCTTTTTCAAAGCATTACTTTAAGTACCCATTTTTGGGTAATTTTTAAATTATTCTTATTATAATGTTTGAATTATTTTTAAGAGGTTGCGGCACCCATTATTTTGTAGGGTGATTATTTCGTCCCTATCCGCAATTGTGTAAAGCATTGTTGTGAATTAAACTTCTGAACAGAATTCCTGACTAGCTAATACTGCGATTTTGACTTAACTGAAGGCAAAATTATTGCATTAAACACGTATAGTTTTAGTATGATAACAGAATGAAGAAACAGGTAAGAATTATCATAAAACATTTGCAGGTGATTTTCAGGTGAGTTAGTTATATTGCAAAAAAATCCCCCCTTGTAAATTAACTATAGCTAGTTCGCCTTGTCTTCAGAACTGCTTAAACTCTTAGACCAGTCGGAACAGTTTTTTTGTGCGAAATGTCGTTTACTCGCAATTTTTTTTTCTTAAAGTATAGTTTGGGATGTCCACAAACATATGCCAACTATCCGCACGCGTGACATGTGGGGCAACGCACTTTACAATTTAGTGGAGTAAAAAACAGGGGAAAAGTCGCTTCCTTCTCGAGTTTTTTTTTTAATCTTAGAACAAACCTAGATATATACCATTTCGTTAAGTAGGTTGATGTTCATTAGAAATCATGAAATACGACATTTTTTAGTGGTCACGGACATTGTTATTTTTAAAAAGGTGTGAATTTTTTTTTTTTTTAATCATGTTTTTTTGAACATCTAATGCCATAACTCAAAAACGAATGGAGCTATCCACATGAACTTTTTTTTGTTATAAAACACACACTTAAGCGTTTCTATTTGTGTATAGTATTGTTAACTAAAACATTTTTAAGTTTGTTAAAAACTTAGATAACCTTGAAAGTTCAGAAAATACGCAGTCAAATTTTCACTAAGCTACAAACTTTTTTGTTTTTGGAAATTTTGTATAACATGCTGCGAAGAAAATAAAGCCAAAAGACCAAAAAAGTTTTTGATAGCATAAATTTTATTGTGTCTTTTACAGTTTAGGTACAGTGATTTTTTTTAGAGCGCGCGAATTGCAGAAATTGAATATTAATACGCCCGCGTCCACTAAAACTAATACTCAGGGCGGTGTACTATCAACGTTGTTCGTTTTCGTCGTAGGTCAAATTATAAAACCGCTGCCCAAGGAATCACTACTTCCACATCCAGATCTTCTATCCAAGTCTCTCAGAACGAAAAAAAATTGAATGTGGAAATCATTTTTTATGGAACTTTAATAACATAATATTTGAAATCGTCTACCCCAAAAACCTATAAAACGATATGCCACATCGGTAGTGAGGCTGAGGGTGGTGGAAGGGGGCTAGTAGTAGTGGTGGATAAAGTAAAAAAAAATTGAGGCCTTTGGTTCTTGTACACACACTAAATGTCAATTTTATTTTTTTCGCCCCCTTGAATAATGGGGTGGGAGTTGGTAATGTGGGTGGTTAATGCCAAAAAAAAATTTTGAGAGCTTAGCTTCTCTTATATATACTAAATACCAGTTTTATGGACTCTTACTTGCTTGATTTGTCTATTTATCTCCATTTACCCCCAGCCCTTTTACGGAATAATCTAGTTCCAGATCTCGTTAAAATACATGGTACGTGTACCAAGTTTCAAGTCAATAACTTAAACGGTTCCAGAGTAATCGTGCGCACAAAAAAGTTACAGACAGACCGACAGACACAATTTTTTTTGCTCAAACTTAAAATCTCGACGTTTCATGATATTCTATATTTGGATAATACAAATTTTCAAAAATATTTTTGTCCATACTATATTTCCACTGAATGTGGAAGAAAAATGTGTAACGATATTCTTTCTCTTATTACCACTTGTATTATATTGCAGAACGTATGGTCATTGTGCGAATTGTGCATGGATTATCTACTTAAAAAATATTTAAGATAAATAAGCAATCTAAGTTTCATTGTAAAATGGAATGAATTTTATGTGGCGTAGTAATAGAGGAAAACGATAAACTTGTGCACAAGCCATGGAAACAGAGTTTAGAGACTATAATTAGGAAATTAAAAAAGACTTAATTTAGGACGTTTTTTTCTTTTTTGTTACCTAATTTAGGCGAAAATAACACGTTTACTCAATTCACAGGTCTACAAAAAAAAAAAAAATTCTTCTCCGAGGACTAAACCTATCATGCCTAAGTATTTTTGTGTGCTGAATCCGAATTTTCAATTAAAAAAATTTTCTACCGCGTAGATTTCGAGTAAATTCCGGTTTTTATTGTCAAAAAAACCGTATTTTGACGATAAAAACCGGGATTTACTCGAAATCTACGCGGTAAAAATTTTTTTTAATTGAAAATTCGGATTCATAAGAAATGATAGACTTAGTCATTGGAACAGAATTTCTTTTTTTGTAGACCTGTTTACAAAGTGCACCTGTGCCACTGATCTACAAGAAAAAAGTTCTGTTCCAAGGACTAAACTTATCATTCCTTATGTATTTTTGTGTGCTGAATCTGAATTTTCAATTTAAAATTTTTTTTACCGCGTAGATTTCGAGTAAATCCCGGTTTTTATCGTCAAAATACGATTTTTTGATAATGTTTGACGTTTGCTCAAAATCTAAGTGGAAAATTCGGATTCAGCATACAAAAATACTTAAGGCATGATAGATTTAGTCCTTGGAGTAAATTTTTTTTTGTCGACCTGTGTTATTGTGTGGATCTAGGGTAAAAATGCAATGCATGGAAGTTTCGGATAGGGACTCTGACAGAGGAAATGTCGGATACAAATATTAAGATTGCCACGTGCTTGAAGAAACTGTCATTTTTATTAAGTTCCAATAATAACGCAAAAAAAGGAAAACTCGATAGTTTACTTTTTTCAAAACACTCCAAAATTGTTACTTTTCCTAAACTTCTGTTTATGGGATTCTATTAACCCCCTAGTTGCGCAACATTTTTTCCATTTTACTATAATTTTATTTTCACCGTTTCCGAGATCCCAATGCAATGCATACTCCATTTAAGATTTTGCCTTCAACCTTAGTCCTTAATGTGTCACTGGAAAAAATAAGTTATCCTTTCAGATCCTAAAACGTGATAAAACAGTCCTAAACATAAAAAAAATAATAATGAAAAGTTCTGTTACACACAATACATAATCATTATTGTTCTAAGTACGGCGCGCGTACGCTTCGACAATTCCTCCATACTAAAAAATTCGTAACTAGCAAACTATTGCTAATAATGAAAATATTTTTTTTCTAAAAACTTTTTTAGTTTATTGACTTCATTTTCTTCACAGTATGTTACACAAAATTTTCAAAAACAAAAAGTTTCCTCGCTTAGTGAAAATTTGATGGCGTATTCTCTAAACTTTCAGGGTCATCTACGTTTTTGGCATGTTTACATTTTTTTTATTAGCAATTCTATGAATAGAGAGAAGCGCTTAAGTGTGTGTTTTATAACAAAAAAAAGTTCACATCGATAGCTCAATTCATTTTTGAGATATGGCAATGGATGTACAAAAAAACATGATTTAAAAAAAATTAAATTTTACACTTTTTTTTAAATAAGAATATCTGTGACCACTAAAAAATGTCGTATTTTGTGTTTTTATATGTAAAATGATGTTGTTGGTAATACCCATTGAGTCTGATCTTGTTCTAAGCTCATAAAAAAAAACGACACAATTTTACCTATTTTTCATTCTTTTTCGCTCCACTAATTAAAAAATCGTCCATTTTTTGCCATTCTTCGCTTTATTTGCAATATAACTCGTAAATGAAGCACTGTTCGAAAATATATCAAAAGACAAAAATTGTTGAGAAAATAGATTTTGAACGTTTTATTATTCTTAACATTTTCCCAGAAAATTTTTCGTTTATGAGCTACAGACGAAAGAACAATGCTACTTTTCTATTTTTTGATTTTTTTTTTTTAATGAATATAACAAATATTAGTACGAAATATATCATCGGTATAATGTAAATTATGTTTAAATGTCCAATTTACAGCTGAAATAAAGTATATTTACAGGCCTATATATAATTTACATGTTAAACAGAAAAAATATAATAAAACTTTTCAGGTATTGAGGTATTAAAATGATGGGAAAATAAATAAACACACCTGTCATGTGTGCGGATAGTTGGCGTATGTTTGTGGACATCCTAACCTATACTTTAAGAAAAAATTGCAGGTAAACGACATTTCGTAAAATGGTCCTTTTTCCAGCTATTCCGACTGGCCTATCTCCGTAAACTACACGTTCTACGATTGGTACATCAAATAACATTTAAGCCTTTTTTCTAATTGTATTTTATTCCTCGAATTAATACGTGTACAGCATTTTGAATTTAATATGTACATGCTCTCGAGTTAGTATTCAAGAAAGACCGGCACAGAAAAATTCTTACAATAATGACATGAGCCTCTTATGTTAATTCATCAATCATGACATTCATGACTGTTCTTAGCATTTAAAAAGTGCTGTATACAAGACGTATATATTTGTCAATGATTCAATTAATTTAATCATTAACATTAACATTGTAAAGATTAAAATGAATAATTATTCAATAAAATTAAGATAAAAGGTGCTACCTTGTGCTTTCATATCCAACTTAAGTCAGGATGTGGCGGGCTGGTCTTACCTGAAAGAGAAGAAAGGAAATATTATAAGTGATATAATTACGTTAATGATGTCTTAAAAGCTAATTAAATGCTAGTAGAGTAGTAATTAAACAGCAGCGGTTTTATTTAAGAAATTGTTACGTCTACTCGTATACGTATATCGAGACTATCTTAAATGAGTCATTTAAAGAATTTTAACCATAGAGGGAAACATAAATAAACCCAATAAGAGTTAATTGTTGACTCCTCTGACCATTTTCTATAAAAATATTGAGAATTGACCGCGATGCAGCGTTTTGAATACATGGGGTTTTTTCACCCTTATATGGAAATCAAATGTTTACGCTCTCTTTATTAACACGCTTTTATTAGCTTGACTTGTAACTTCCTAATATTGTAAGCAAATCACCGCTGCTGTTTAATTACTATTCTACTAGCAACTCACTTCTAGTTATCGTATCGATTTGAAACTTTGCAAACTTATGCAATTCTTGTGACAATATAATAATATGGTACCATCGAGCTTGTATAATGATGGAGGTGGGAGGTGGTCATTGGTCATAGGGACAACTCAATGGCTAACATAGCCCATCGAGTTTGGGCTCGTTTGACTTGTCTCAATGAGCCTTTTGGTTACATGTCGCGACCAGGAAGGTCTGATGATGGAGGAGGGAGGTGGTCATGGGAACTTCTTAACTATTAACAAACAGTAAATCACCAAGATCTAATTATGGTATCGGTTTGAAACTTAGCACACTTATACAATTCTGATGACAATACAATAATATGGTACCATCGAGCTTGTGTGGTGATGAAGGCGGGAGATGGTTATAGGAACTCCTCAATAACTAACAGTAAGTCTATCGAGTTTGGGCGTCATATATTAGATGAAAAATTATGAGGTATGGTTTTAGACTTTTAAGTAAGGACGACGCAATGAAATATAAAACTAAAAGCTAAAATCAATTGTAGTTTAAAAAATTAAAAAATACGTTTTTTATGAGTAGCGCATTAAAAAATGAAAAATAATTATGTTCCTTTTATAGCTGTACAAGTTAACAGAAAACCGGAGTGTGCAGTGTGCGCAGCGTGCGGAAACTAAAGCAACTAACAAACTGCGCCTTCCTTCACTTCACAAACATGCATACCCGGCATTCTGTTAAATTGTGCAGCTATAAAACATTTGGTCTTTAAATAGGTAGTTAAATTTAAAAACATGGGGCGCACTTATATACCGGTCTAGGCATAACGAATAAAATGTAATATAGGTAGGTAACTACATTACATTTTGTTCATTCACAGTTACTTAGTTTGGTGCATATATGGCTGTTATACACATATAATGGAAACATAAATAAATAATATGCCGATTATAGGCACATAAGTGCGACCCACGTTTTTAAATTTAATTACCTATTTAATTTAAAGACCAAATCATTTATAGCTGAACAAGTTAACAGAAAACCGGGGTATACATGTGTGCGGAGCAATTGACGATTTGCATGAAAGAAAGTTTGGTAAAAAGTGTCATGGCGCACAGTATAATGGTATCACTATAATTCACAGCACATGTTGACCAACTCGTCTAATTTCCAAACTTTGCAACAATTAAATACCTATAATATAATAATCATAACATTGTCTTCATTATCTTTAATGTTAAACCTACTTCCACTGAATATAAATCATCTTTATTAGGTTGTTTCGTAGTCTACAATATTTAAAAAATGTCAAATTATGCAATTTGTTAATCACTGCTGCCAACTCTTCTAGTAAACTGAGAGTTGGAAACAGTGTTTGACAAATTGCATAATTCGACATTTTTTAAATATTGTAGACTACGAAACAACCTAATAAAGACTATTTATATTCAATGGAAGCAAGTTTAACATTAAAGATAATGAAAACGATGTTATGATTATTATATTATAGGTATTTAATTGTTGCAAAGTTTGGAAATTAGACGAGTTGGTCAACATGTGCAGTGAATTACAGTGATACCATTATACTGTGCGCCATGACACTTTTTACTAAACTTTCTTTCGTGCAAATCGTCGATTGGTGAGGTAGTTTGTTAGTTGATTTACACTGCACACGCTGCTACTCATAGAAGCGTGTTTTTTTAGATTTTACACTATAATTTATTACTCAAAGACAATGCATCTTACGTCAGAAATATCCTATATAAGGTTGAAAGTTTATTCGATTATAGAGAGTTTTAGTCAATATATCGCTTCTACCCGGAATTAATTATTGCAAAGCTGAAAATTTGCAGGATTGTAGTTTTAGTCCAGGATAACATGTACCAAAAAGTTCCCTACTCTTCCCCGTCGGCTTCCCCGTTTTTGCGGAGCAACAAGGGCCTAAGTCGCAGAAATTGCACAGCTGGCTATAAAGTGCAGTAGAAAGGTGGTTACTGGTCCGGTTTGGGTCGAAATGATCATAAAAGCTTCGAAGAAGCATATCTGTTCGTATTTCAGACGTTCCATGCATATTTTGTTCATAATTTTCCTAGAACTGTCAAAATTTCAAAAATTGAAAAAATTCCGAATTGGCGCTGTCGCGGATAAGTGAAGACTCTGAGGGGAAAACGTACCCAAATAAACATTTCTCTTCATACTTTGGGCTTTCTATTGGTATGTCTACCACTGTTGCCAACGAGTAGATTTTAAATACCCGCAAAATCACAAAGAAAATACCCGCATTACCCACCAACTATATGAAATTACCCACCAAAATACCCGCACTGGAAAAACAGATAGGCATTGCGATTTTTTTGGTTTTTTGTGGCTTGGTTTGGTGCTAAAAATTTTTATCGGTTTAATATTGATGTTCGTACGAAGGAATGGAAAGATAATAAAACAATATAAATACATAATTTAATGGGTATTCTTTTAAATAAATATAAAATGCAATATAAACTATTAGAAAAATAGCAAAAAAATCTAACAATATAATAACAAAAATACAAATATAATACAAAAATAAATATGAGTAATGACACAGTGCCAGCCAGTGAGCTCTATACATAATAGCTGTTTTCTTTCGTTCAGAACGAACTGATTGCAACCACTAAACAGCCAATCATATCGAGGTATTTTTGAAATCCTTGATCTCTATTGGTGGCTTACTGATTGTGTTCACTTTGAACGAGCACGAAAGAAAATAGCCAATAGAGTTAACTCGAACAATAGCGGAGAGAGATAGAGAGAGAGAACCTTCGGATGCGAGCTTCACCCCCTTTGCGAGCACATTCCAGTGTATGTATAGAGCTCACTGGTGTCAGATCTCAAAATACCCGCATTTTACCTACATGAAGCCATTACCCACCAAAATACCCACACATCACTAAAATCCCCACAATTCGGGTAAATACCCACCAATTGGTAACACTGATGTCTACCTTCTCTGTAGCGTCACCCGTTACGCTACGCCACGCCGCGCCTACGAGTGTCGCCGGGCGGCGACACTCGGGTAGTTAAGTGGATTCATCGTTGCGCCGATCCCGTCTGATCTAAACAATCAAATAGCGGCGAGTGATGCCTTCTTAGTTCAGTAGCTGTGACAGTCATCGGAGTGTGTGCATCGGTTCATTGGTGCGCGAAAATCGAGTGACCGTAGTTAAGTCATGGTGGACACAGGCGTTTGCGTTTTCTGTTGTCTCTTGAAGATGGAAATGTGGTGGCTAGGGGTGGGCTATCAACTTTGCTTCGGACTAGTGTGGAAAGGGGAGACACTGAAAATGAGGAGTTGTTTAAAGATCTCGTGAAGATAAATTAATCTATCACCGTATATGTGACATGCAGGTAAATCCTACGATTCTCGCTAGTTCTAGAGAAATATTCTGAGTAGTCCAAGACGGTGGTATCTTAGTCACATACATATTCTTGCGGTGCCCTTTTTCCTTGCAGAAAAACTTACTCTATAAGGAAGGACATTGCCATGGCCATGGCTAATTTGTTGTGCCTGCAAGGCGGACAGCGGTGCATGGCGCGAGTGCAGGAACTCTGGTCTGAAGTGCAGTATCATGTGCAGGAGCTGTAGAGGATCCAGCTGCGCAAACAGCCAGTCAGTGGATATCGATGATGATCCGGACAATCCCAGTAGATCAATAATGTAATTGTCTTGCCGAATAAAGTCATTTTCTGAGTCTGACAAGTTAGTTACATTTCATTCAATAAATGTTATAAAACACCAATAACATATAAACAGGAATTAGCAACAAGTTTCATCAGTGCAGCCAGGGCAGTACCACCGGGCGCATGACGGACGCGGCGACACTCGGAGTGGCGTAGCTCCGTAACGGGTGACGCTACAGAGAAGGTATACATACCAATGGAAATCCCATAGTATGAAGAGAAATGTTTATTAGGGTACGTTTTCCGTACCGAGTCTTAATTTATCCGCATTGGCGCCATTTCGGAATTTTTTCAATTTTTGAAATTTTGACAGCACTAGAACGGAAAATTATGAACAAAACATGCATGGAGCATCTGAAATATGAACGGATATGCTTCTCCGAAGCTTTTACGATCATTTCAACCCAAATCGGACCTGTAACAATCTTTCTGCTACACTTTATAGCCAGCTCTACAATTTCTACGACCTAAGGCCCTTTTTGCTCGGTAGAAACAGGGAAGCTGGAAAGGGAGAGTAGGGGACTTTTTGGTACGTGTTATCCTGGACCAAAACTAAAAATCCTGCAAATTTTCAGCTTTACAATAATTAATTCCGGGTCAAAAACTAAAATTCCTGGGCTAATAATGCACCAAATGAAAACTGACCCTATAAAAAATTGTACATTTTTTAAAACATGATTGAGTTTAATGAAATATTTAACTTTTTGAACTTGAACTAGGTAATATATAAATCAGCGATACAATCCCGAAGATATTTTTGTCTAACTCATTTGTATTTTAAGAAATGTGCATTAGAAATTAACCTATTTTGTTATTCTTTTCAAATGACAAATGTCAATGGAGGTAAATTAAATCTGAATTTAAAATTTATTGTCAATTTAATGTTTTTGTACAACGGATGTAGCGAACTTCCTTCAAAATTGCCCTAAAATTATATTATTTCTTATATCTAAAAAAAATTTCAATTTTAAACGACAAAAAAATTATATGCAAACGAGAATCAAATGCCTATTATCATCTTAAAGCTAAGCATTTTTAAGCATTACGAGAAACTCCCTCCTAGTTTTTTCACATCAAATTTTTTCACAAAAAATTATAAAAAACTCAAACACACCTTTACAGGTGCATAAGTTTGCGTCGGAGTTAATTTTTTTCCGGTTCTGGTGAAAATGGACGCTCTAATGAAAAATATATTTTGTGTTACTCAATATTTTTTACAGAAAATATCAAATTCAGTTAATAAAACAATTACTAATTATTAATAATGATATGCAAGAGCAATCTTTATTTACAATTTATATTAATTCTGTTATCATAATAAATTAATTGCTTGAAATATATTTGCAAGAAAACTAGTTATACAGATTGATTTAAGTCGGCGGTAGTGTGTTTATTGTATTGCAGTCCAGTGTGATTATTGTGAAATAATTGCTTACGATAATTAATCTACAAAACTGACAATAATATATTCAATAGAGCTTTTATTATAGACGAAGAGACTAACTTTCATTCCCTGCGTCGAGGGTCGTTTCGTTTACGATCCGTATTTTCACATGCGATTTTATCGAAAACTCCTAATCCTACAAAAAAGTTTCAAATAAATAAGTTGCTTTCATCATACATCTCTATTTTTCCCCAATACTCTTATTATATATTACGAAAGATAAAAAAGTCTTCCGCTTGTTATATAGTGTCCCACTTAAAACTCTTGGGGTCATTTTCTCGATAACTAAAAAAGATATTTAAATTCAGTAAAAAGTATCTATTAGAATATACTGACATTAGAATATACAGATGATTTCTGTTTTGCGTAAAAATTATTATTTTATGACGCTGCGATGCAAAGAAACTATTCGATCTCAGGAACCTTGAAAAGAGGTGTATGTGATGGGACATTTTATTCTAACAAACTTTTATGATACAAATAATTTTCGAAGAATTGCTGGTTTTCGAGATATTTGATTTAAATATAATTTTTTTAAGTATAAAAATTGCCATAACTTTTTTAAAATAAATTTTAGGCGATAAGTCTTTTCGAACATTTATCATTCAGAATCGGGCTGATTTAGATAGTAATGAAACAAATTTATTTCAAATTATAAAATACAGATTTATTTTTTATTAATTTTTTCAAGTAGTACCTAAAAGAAAAGTGGCTGCAAATGCTATTTGGAAGTTAAAGGTTTTGACATTTCTTTTTGTTGCGTATTATCTAATTTCTGTGTTATGTTTATGTTGTATATTCGACTGAATTTTACTGTAAATTGTAGAGATACGGTTACCTTTGGAAAAGAAAAGTTACTTAAAAAATCAAAATAAGTTCAAATAACTTGAAAACCAGTTATTTTCGAAAATTATTCATATTACTAAAGTTGCTTAGAATATAATGCCCCATCATCTGTTTGTACAGATGGATCCTAGGATCGAATAGTTTGTTTGAATTTTACTTGAATTTGTAAAATGATTATTATTACTCTAAACTAAGGTCATTTATATAATCTAGCGTGCACTTTTTACAGATGTATCCAATGTTAGCGAATAATCTGAAAGGTTGGACTTATTACGAGTCTTATAATATGAGAAAACATAGTGAAGAAGATATTATTAAGAAGTACGCTGTTAAAACATTATAGATAGTAACAGCCAAAATGATTGGAGCTAGACCGATGGCAGAATTTTGCCGATGGGCCGATGACGATGCCGGTGGTCGATGTTTGAATTTTGAACTTAGACAATCATGTCCAAAATAAAAATTAATATTTATTGCACAAAAACAGAAACAAAGGTATACATTATAAAAAATGGAACTCCAGCGTCTTCAAAGCGTACCGCCAATGTTGGGTCAAGCAGACCAGCTCACATTTACGAGTTCGCATGGCAATCTTCAAAGTGTACCAAGAAGGTCGATGGTTGGATCGTCTTAATGCACACTTGATTCATTCTAAATCTAAACAATAAACATTTTATTCCCAACAGAGACTTTAAGTATGCAACCCGTAAGAAAATCCATCGGCAACATCGGCCTTATATTTTACAGATGGCCGATGGCGATCCATCGGTCGAGCTCTAAAAATGCTTACAAACACACAACTTAAATCAGACTGTCTCTAATTCCAAAACCAGAGATGTCTAGAGATTACAACAACAAGACATTGTCATATGACGCAGCTGAGGTTTGAGCCCAGGAAATAGAGGATGGATTAATCACGTTTTGTATTATAACGCGCTCTAACCCACTGCTCTAACGAACTCAATTTTTAAATGATTTTGAACACCTTATAGGCAACTAATGAAATTATAAAATGCCATAACCCTTGGTGTTTGATACAAATCGCCTCGCATAAGAGCCAACCGTAGGTGGTAGTATATTACCGCTCATAACATTCCGTTAAGTCGTGAAATGTAGGCCGAAATCGCGTAAATAAGGATTCTGTTATTATTATCACCTTATGAGAATGTCCATTAAGAGATGACGCCATTACAATGCTAGAATAAACAACCATTACTGCTTTATGGAGCTACAATTAAGAAGTAGATTCGTTTATAAATCGATTATTTTATTGTTATATACGCTTTGATATTTACATTTAGGTAAATTTATTGACAATGAGTTCTCTATTATTACAATTTACAATAAGCGAATGAAAGTTAGTATATAAATACCTTTAATACGGGTCAATGGAATTACAATCGCAACCGCAATATGTATTATTCGCAACACTTAATAAATGCCCTCGGATTTTATTATTTTAATCAAGCTTATTGTTGTTTGTTGTATAGATATTATTGTGCTATGTTACAATAAAATTTTATGCTATTATACATGTTTCCATACACTCCTTCTTTTGTTCATAATTTCACAACCACAATGATCCTTAATAATATAGTAAAAAAAAAGAAACGTGCAGAGGAAATGAGATTTCAATAAAAAAATTCTTTGTTACACTGTGCCAATAGAAGGTCCGTTTGGGAAGCCATTTTTTAGAGCACCTGGTTTTATACATTTCCAAGGATATGTGCAGGGAGTCCTCAGAAGGAACGGAAGTCTTAAACCATAAGGAATAAAATTTAAAAAAACTATTCGGGTGTGTTGAATTGAAAATAAACTATTAAAATCTACAAAATATACAGGGCGTAATTATTAAAATTAGAAAAAATAATATCTTTTTCAGTTACACCGCTGCCAAAAATAAACTTAAAAACAAAAAACGGTTATTTACTGTATCAAAAAAATAGAAATAAACGAAGAAATCTGAATCCACTGAAAATACTCATTTATAAAACAATCAAGTAAACAAAAACTTTAAAATATCCGCCGTGTACTAACACTAATAGCACGTTGTAAGGACTACCTTACAACGTGCTATTAGGCAAATTGCCAGTCCCTCGTTTACATATTGCAATGATTTGTTTTGTTTATTTAAAATAGTTAATATGATTGGTGAAGTTTGAACATACACATACATAAAGGGAGCCTTTGAAAATAACTTATGATCAATAAAATGGTCAGCAAAGAAGAGATTTAGAGCCTTCAATGATATATAGACGCATTCCATGCTAAACAGTCGAAGAATAACAATTGAAATGGGAAGTGTTTCGGTGACAGTAACCGCCATGAAGGCTTACCCTCAAGGTGGGGTTTTATCACCCTTGCAATTGTCTCTAGTTCTCGATAACTTTCTTATAAAACTCAGCAACTACCACTTTGATGTGAAGGTTATGCCGATGACCTAATAGTTACAATAAGAGGCAAAAATGATAGGATGGTGTGAGGGCTAATGCGAATGGCTCTCAACTTCATCAGAACTGATGCTTGGAGGAAGACTTAAAAGACAATCCAAGAAATACAACCATAGTTATCATTAATAGAACGAAAATTTCACTAGTAGTCAACACGTTGAATGACACAAATGAACTTTTCCAGTGAGATAAAATATCTATGTGTTGTAACAATGAATCAAAAATTCATTTGGAATAGTCATGTGGCAAAGTCACCGAAAATATAACAGCGGTGTTCTGAACACGCTGCGGGCTCATCGGTAAAGCTTGAGGCATTAAACCAAGAAAGAACTACTACTGGTCATACTTAATGATTGTTAAATACATTTTTACCTATGCATCGCTGGTAAGGTGGATAACAGCAAAAAAGAAAATTTTACAGAACAAGTTATTAAAATTGTAATCGCTAATGTGCATTGGAGTCACAGGTGAAATGCGTATCTGCCCAACAACAGGAATGGAAGTGTTGCTTAACTTGTTCTCTTTACATATTCACTTGAGGAAGGATGCAGCTCTTAACGCTTACTGACTACATTTTACCATGGAATTTAAACCAGGAGACCCGGTTGGTCATCTAACTGTTTTAAACAAATTTCAGCAAGAATCGATGACCAAACCAAGACTCCACACCAGTTAGGTTTGATTTTGAGCGGACCTTTGAAGTGGTAATTTCTGACCGCTAGATATAGAGCTGTGGAGGATCGCAATTTAAGAGGGTCGGAAATACCATCCCAAGAAAGTGGGCAAAGCTGTGGATGAAAAGTTGGCTTTTGTAATGAAAGCAACTGAGACTGCGGAATATTTGCTTATGCAAGGTCCTGGTCTGCCAAAGGATACAACACGAGACACGTAGTTGTGTCACCCTCCGAAGTGAGAAATATGTGCCCAGGAAAATTCAAAGATTCTTTAGATCCCTGGGATTGGATGGAGACCACTTTCCGTTTGGGTATGCACGTGGTAATCCTGTAGGATCGCTGTGCGCTGGCTCCTGGTGGTCGGACGTCGTTATTTAACGCTGCGAGAATGGACTTATGGATCAAAGGATATTCACAAAAGAGGTGAAGAGAGGCGCGTCATACCTAAACGACCCATTCACAATATAATAAAGTATACTCTAACGCAGAAGATGTTTCAGTAAGGTCTAATTTGCTAAGCAGGTTTCTCGTGCCGTTTCAGTCCGAAATAAGAGTTAGAGTGAACAATCAACAGATAGTTGGATGGAGGTTTTAGATCTGTGCTAAGTTATTGTACTTTTATGTTTAAATTTTAAAGTGTTAGATAGAGAAAAGTAGGAAATCTGGTGTATGGTGTATACTTCCACATCCAGTGGAAGTATAGTAACGACAAAAATTTAAAAAAATATTGTATTGTTCAGATAGGCTTAGAATGCCATGAAACATCGAGATTTTAAGTTTGAGCAAAAAAAATTCTGGCTGTCGTTCTGTCGATCTGTTTGTCTGTCGGTGCTTTTTTGTGCGCACGATTACTCTGGAACCGTTTAAGACATTGACTTGAAATTTGGTACACGTATGTATTTTAATGATATCTGGAACTAGACTATATTTTCATCTTAATCAGTCGAAGGATTCGGGGCAAATTGGGGTAAATGGGAGTAAATAGGTAAATCAAGCATGTAAGAGTCCATAAAATTGGTATATAGTATATACAATAGAAGTTAATGTCTCAAAATAATTTTTGACATTAGTCACACCCATTACTACCCCCACTCCATTACAAAAGGGTGTGAAAAAAAAACTGTGATTTAGTGTGTGTACAGGAACCAAAGGTCTCAAAATATTTTTTTTACTTCATCCACCCCCACTACCACTCCCCTATCACTACTCCCACCCCACTATCGATGTGCGTTTTATGGGTTTTGGGGGTAGATAATTTCAAATATTATATTATTAAAGTTCCATAAACAATTATTTCCACATACAAAATTTTTTCGTTGTGAGAAACTTAGGTAGCAAATCTGGACGTGGAAATAGCTATTCCTTGGGCAGCGGTTTTTTATGTTATTTTTTACCTAATGCCATATGGATGTGTGCATTTGTTTATACAATGTTTCTTAATTGCTGCCAATAGGCCCGAGATTGCCTTTGTTTCATTTGGGTGTTACATATTTACCTTTACGTTCTTCGCAAAATTGATTGATGTATTCGCTTAATAGTACAATCAATAGATGCTTTTTTTTGCAAGAATAACGTAAGTCAAATTTGAGTTGTCGCAGTCGGGAGAGGGTTCGCGCTAGCCTCTATCTTTACAAAAAGTTCAAACGTAAATATCTCGTAAACACTTGATGCTACTACAAGAATGGTAAGAATATTTTGTGTGCAGCACCAAAATAAATACAAATTTTGAAGAATTTAGTGCTCTACAAGATTGATAATATATTTGTACATACGATTTAGGAGATATTAAAAAAACAGTTTTTTATGATTTTTGATTGGCTGTAGCTCCTAAACTATTAGTCCTATAAAATGGCGTCTGTGACGGAAATTGTAGAGAATTTAGTGCTCTACAAGATTGCTATTTGACATTTTAATGTAAGATAAACAGTTTACGAAATAACATGCAAAAACTATTTTTTGTAAACTTTCACGTGCTGTAACTCATTAAGTTAGTTCTATGAAAGAAAATTCTGTGAAGAAACTTGTAGAGAATTTAGTAGATGGCGACTAACGCATATCCCTCCCCAACCCTATCAACTTGGCAAAATATTGGAGAGGCACTCCCGACCACTTAAAAAAAGATTTACGCTATTTTGCATTAAGATATATCTGTCCATTAATTGGACTATAAACAATGTTTATTAATTACAGTCAATAGAACTATGATTGGCTTTACTCCCTAAGCTTTACGTATTTATTTTTGTCGGTGTTGCCGTCAATAAAACTGTTGCTCGGTTAGATCTTTATGTATTAATGTTAAGTTGCTGTTTACTGACAACTAGATTCGATAATTACCACATATTGCTCTATTACCAGCTATTGATAAGTTCTCAATATATAGTTAATGTTCATTTTTTAGTGTTTTATTTGTACATAAATTGTTATTCAATGTAATACTTTGTCTGTCAATACATCGCATGCGGTGTGGGGTTAGGAAGCTTTTAGCTTAAATATTAAATTCAAATATGCATTCTATCAAGAATCACGGGTGAAATTTTCCCTTGTATTTAAATTGATCCTGAATGAATGAAATAATAACTAAATAAAACAAGGACGAAATATTTTACACCCAACGTTTTGAAAAAACCTACATAGCAATACTCATAATGATTTATATTAGATTTTTGATATAGGAATTAGAAAGGACAAGAAAGGAGGAAGAGAAGGAACGATGATATAATCTCCCGTACGTTTTGGACATCCCACGAAGGTAAAGAGCGCAAAGCCAATGCACAGTTAAACAATATCTCCAAGCTGTAATTATATAAATTACACACCACACAAACCGGTCACACTTCGATTCCGGAACCTCATCACATCTTTATTAAAATTTGAATACTTCTATTAACTCTGCATAAAAGAACCTAATTCGTAATTGCTCTTGTATATGAAACAGAATGATACCCGAGAGAACGAAATGCAATGTAATTGTATGTTTATAATCAAATCAAAATTAACGTTGCTGGCGATGAGTGGCAGAAACGCAAACTTTCACTATTTTATTTTCTGTCTGGCTACAAAGGATAATTTAAATTGAAAATAACATTGTTACGGGCCGCTGCGCGTATGGTGCATATATTCTTTATTTGCAATCCAACATTCACCAGTAAATAGCTGGGAAGAGAAGGTCTATAGGCATGACCAGATGAATAGGTGAATAGCACAATATGTCACTGGTTGTTTTTAAGTTGTCAAAGTGCAGTCAAGTTTTATGTACAAAAGTTACATTTTCGACGCAACAATTAGTTGCAATAAGAAGTCTATTTCACGTCAGTCAATTATGCAATACCAGAGACGTTTTCAGCAGGAATCTGGCTTATTATGAAATGGTGGAAATCCTACTCGAAGAAATATTTAGAAATTAACAAGACAATTTGACAAATGAAGGAATGTTTTTAAACGGTATAGTGGTGGACCAAATTAGATGGAATTTGAGGTTTTCTCTAAAACTATGGGAGATAGACAAAAGCCAATATAGGTGTCTTAAGCTCGATTTTCGAGAAACAAACAATGGCGTAAACCGCGATCGTCTATCTCAATTACCAAGTGTCGAATCGAAAATCTAGTAACACATTCTTAAGGCACTTTTTGAGTAAAATCCGCTGCTGATAAGAAGAAAATTATGCATGCCTCCATTTTCGAGATATAGACATAACTTGTTAAGTTATTTTATTATTCCATCACAACTTAAATTAGCTATCCAACGATATGTCATATTTATCTCTAGAAAAGGTGGTTAATTTTCGAAAAAATTAATGTATTTGTGAGGAAGCCATGGTAAACTAGTAACAACAACAACACTTCTTATAAAATAATTTTGCCAAAAATAGGAAAAACTAAACTACAATAAATGTTCGAATTGTCTTCCATTGACATCTATGCATATTTGATACCTTCTCCTTATTATATGGACCTCGTTTGTCCATATAATTGTTCCTTCAAATCCTGGCACTTCATTGCACTGACGCAAAAACCACTGGCAAAAATCGAGACGCCTTTGAAAGTCGTTTGGATATAGATGGTGACTAATCCTAATTTTGTAGGGTCTGAATTTATTTTATTTTAAGCATTTCAACGCAGTTGTTTTTGGGATTCCTAAATTTTCCTGTATTTCGCGAGACGATATATTAGGATTTTCTCTTATAGTTTCTAAAACAGTATTTTCTACAGCTTCTCTACCTGCTTTATTATATATTTTTGGTCGAGGTTTTACAAATGATCCAAACTCTTTTAAATTTTGTTGTAGCCTTTTGAATATTTTTATGTCTGGCTGTTTCTTTTCTGGATATCTATAAATATTGCTTAGTCGGCACTTTGGCACAAAGTTTTAACTTTTCTATTAAAATAAAGCTCGAAAGCTAAATTTGAATCTTCTCCGCATTCTATAAAACACTTAATCATATCATATTTTTCACCATTACATTAATAACGGTATTGATGTAAGTAGCATGAGGAAATTTTTAGTAAAAACTATTTACTGCGAATGGGGCGAAATTTAAACATTTAATTTATTTGTTTTTGAAATTCCTTAATTTCCAGTTAGTATTTTTAAATTTCAATATAATTTTTCTTAAACATTTCCTCATGCAACCTGCATCGATATTTACCATATTGTATGTAAAAAGATGCGCTGTTTCAAATTCCATATATTAATGATGTGTTAGCTTTGTGAAAACTTCAGTAAATATATTAAAAGAGGATGCATTAGGGACCTTTTCATTTGACATTTGTACACTATTATTGATGTATTAGGTGCATACATGTAACTACAACTGTAGGAACGCTGTACAGGGGAACCAGAACATCTAATATTTATAAGGACAATCCAATCAACCAACCAACTTCTTCGGTACACTTTGAAGATTGCCATATGAACTCGTAAAACTGCTGGAGCCAACATTGTCGGTACGCTTTGAAGACGCTGACCAGCTCACGTTTACGAATTGTGGTAATTTTCAAAATGTACCGAGAAGGTTGGTTGGTTGGGTCATCCGTAGACCCCTTTTAGAGTTAAAAGAAGATTGTAATACCGTAATATTATTTTTTAATCGTCTAGCCTAAGGCGAGCAAGATTTTTTTGTATACTCCATTTAATTTGGTAAATATAAAAAATTATAAATCATTCAAGCATAAACCGGCCATGGAGTACTACTTTTTTTCTTCTTCAAAACGATATTAGGTAAAATGAAGCTCAGCTAACTGAACGACGCGACGGTGAAATTTTATTTCATAATTTTTAGCGGCATTTATTAAAGGCGGTCCAATTTTTTTTCAAAATTTCCTTTTGTTTAAATCTTTAATCTAGAATCCTTTAAGTCGACGACTTCTACATAAATATTTCAGGACTAATATCTTGTAGAGGCGAGCAATGTTCCGTGGGTTCCCGCACCGAAGCAAAAAAGTTATGTACATTTGACTCTGCTGTTGTCTGAAAAAATGTTAGTTTTGATATATACAGAATGTCTTGAAATTACTGTCATTAACTTTAGGAGGTGGTAGTTTTTACAAAAATATGCAAAAGTTCCTATCGACATGTGCACGGAAATGCTTCCTAAGGGATCCAGGGCCCTTCAAAGGTGGTGCCCTAGGTTTTTATTTAATATTTAATGGTACAGCGATGAAAGTTGGTGCGTTATTTAACATCAGTATAAGAGTTATCATTTCATGGCATTAGCCAAAATGAAGTTTAACCCCCTTTAAAATTTAATATTTTTTTGTTTCCCTGATCACACAAGAAGGTGAATTAAACGATGTAGAACCAACCGTTTTCTATAAAAACTGGTTTAAAATAGTTGTTGAAGGGTCATTTTGTGGCCTGAATGTAAATAGTAAGCTAAATTCTGGCTTTAATTTAAATTCGGGTATCAGAATTTGACAATCGAAACATGGAGTAAAAATATATTTCTTAAAAAAGTGTTTGGGGTAAGGATAATTTTTTTTACTAGAATCTGAAGAGCATATATAAAGGAGTATCACTGTAAGTTTTGGACGTTTTCGGACGAGATCGGGATCACATTCGTTTAAACAACTGAAGTCGCAAAAAACAACGCTTTCTCTCAATTTTTGCAAATATCTTCTATTGGTTGGTTGAATATAAAAAACAGATCTAGACTTACAAGGCCCCTATTAGATATATACTTAACCTAAAAAAACCAAAATGCTGATGTTCCGTAATTGCTTTTATATTTTTTCAGATAAATCAGATATTTTACTGTCACATTTTAATTGCGATCATCATTATGATATATTTTCACGTATCTGTTATGTTTTCATTGAAGATGAAAGGCCGACTTGACAAACACAAAACAATCAAAAAGTGACAGTTAAGAAATAAAATTTGATAATTGTGGCTTATTTTCGTGACCTAACAGATACAAGTATAAAAGTGCACGCACCAGCCAATATTAGTGGAACAACAGCTGGAAATACAGGTAAGAAAACCACAGCTATCTTTTTTGTTCTTAGTAATTTTTGGCCTGTATTTTATTTACAACGCATTCATTCAAAGATGCACATACATAGACCAGAGACAATTAATTCTACAATATAATTATTACAGTCCACGCCCCAACATATTTGGTCCTTCGAGCTGGATTAAATAAAAACTTATTCTTATTGAATCATAGAAATTAATTGGATTTGATCTCATGGGGGTATGTGTCACTCGATATTAAGACTTTAGTTAACAATTCATTACTCTTATTAAGTTGATTTGTTCGTTGTACACACAATTTTTTTTATAAACGCGAAAAGTATGATATACTGTATGTATACTGTACTGTTTAACCAAATTAAAACATTTTAGTATTGTAAATAAAAAATGTAAAATACAAGCATTTAAACAAATAAAGCCACTTACATTAACATATTACCCTAAAACTATAAAATGGTAGATTTGAAGTTTATCATTTTATATATTTTCCCATTATCGAAGCAGCGCAACCAACCTCGATCCACGTTAAATATTTATTAGATATATCTCCGCTGGGTAGCTATTAAAGTTAGATTGCCTGTCGTGTTATGTTTATAGGCTTTTATGAAGGTTTCTATATGTTTAATTAATATTTATAACTTGGATTTTATTGACACCACGTTACTGGTAATAACAGACGGCCGTATGCTATGTATTTCCTACTTTTAAATAAATAACTCCACAAGTAACACGTACAGGTTTAAAAAATATTTGAGTCTCTTTCAGAAATGTCTGTACTTGCTTGAGACTAGGTAATATTTTTAAGAGATTTTCTATCACCATACCATGAATATTTTAGACTTTTAGTTGAGTTCAACGTCACTTTTTTAATTTTTGTAGTGGCGCACATAAGTTGAAAGACTATACTAATATTAGTGCAACGTTAAAAGAAGCAACTCTCTTTTTGAAATAAAAGGTTAAAAACTGAAATATTTTTGGCCTCGTTTGTGGTTATGAGTCCAGCTACACCCGTCGGATATTAGTGAAATATACAGGGCGCAATTAGTTTCATGTCATTAAAAGAAACTGGTCATACCAAAAAACCTTATATAACATGGGATCTAAAGCCTATAGTTTCGGAGAAAAAAAAATTACATTAGAATAAATTCTTATTTATTAATGTGCGAAGTTATATTTTTCACAAATAGGTACACATTTATTTGAAATTAATACTAAATTTAGAACTGCGCCATCTCTTAGTAAATAGCATAATCTCGAACATAACTAAATTGTATTCCGTACTATTAGATTCTATACACTAGCCGTAAAATCAGAAATCAAAGATATTTATTTTAAAAGAATAGAAAGATAGGGCTGAATTGAACTGTCAATAATGTCAAACGGCACATGTGATTGAGCGACGTTGATTTGATAAGCCTTTGTAAAAATTATTTTACACCCCCTCTAGATTCAGAATCTACTGCACGCATTGATCACATGTATTTATTACTATTCTCCTTTTCCTGTTAAAGTATAGGGATCTTTTAATGATATTTGGACAAATTAACTAAGAATAAACAGCATTATTTCACTAGCGAGACCCTTACTATTATTGCTAACGGACTATATTTTACTTCCCTCGGTTACCGAAAAGTGAAAAAAAATTTTGAGATTTCTTTGGATTCATACGTCAGACTATGTACATTACGAAAATTAAGGTCCCTTAATTCTGCGTATCTGTCTCTCGGTTTGGTGTTTGTCTGTCTGTCTGTTGGCGCTATATCAGAAAACAATTTGATGCCATTGCCAACGAAAAAATGGGATATACTTTTAGTTAAAAATATACAGCGTACTCACTAAAAAAATAATTACTGAAAGAATTGTGAGGACAATAACATTTGGGTTACACAATTATCAAGGAAGACACATGCTATATTTTTAGTAATATTCAGGATGGACACCCTAAAAATAATTCATCCAGAACTTTGTATAATATAAGGAGATAAATGTATACTAATAACTAACATCAGAGTAATATGTAGTAAAGTATTTCTGCATTTTGATTCTCGGCTTTTCCATATAACACATTGTGTTTGGAAAACTTATTGCACAATTTAGTTCAGCTAATCAGCTCCGGTACGGTCACAACTAAAACAGATAAATCAGAGTCGCAGCCAACTTTAGAGACTACAAAGAGTACCTGATTGTGTCGCACGGGGACCATATTTGCTTTACACGTTTCCCTGTTACAAAGTAGATTCCTCAGGCAAATGTTTGTCTAGGTAATTTACCCGAAACTGCACGTTAGAGAAGCGTTCGGTTTCTATTTGCACAGAAATTATTTTGCTGTAAATGGCTCCGTATCATAGTCGCAAACAAAAATAGAAAATTTACTTCACCACTTTCCAGAGACAGACAGTTTAATTATCTTTTATACTGTGTTGTGGTATTAAACTAAGGTTTTCCGTATTCGAGACAAAATGAACATACACCACTACTCAACTTGTTTACAAACTTTAAAAAGTGTATCTCAATTTGAGTTCGCTCATACAGGATGACCACTATTACTAAACAAGTACAAACGAATTCAAAGTAAATTAAATTTTGGCATCTGAGACAAATAGAGTTGTGTTGTTAAGGATTACTTTTTTTTCGTAAAATGGTTTGGGATGTCGAAGTGTGTACACGTGTTCTTAGGGCACTATGCTGTTGAGTGAGATAAACGGAGTGCGGTGATATATTTAAAGTGCCTTGATGGAATTTGATAAAGTGACCATAGCGACGACGCAATTTTGTAAAAATACATACATAATATAAATCTGTATTTTTTTCTATCAAAAACTTTCTGACTAGTGTTGGAATTAAGAGAAACTAACAAAACATAAAAAGAATCAGTCTAAATGAGGAAGAACAGCAAACACAAGTGCCAGAGGATAAGTTTTTAATTTCTTTTAATTGCATTAGTTAAAAACATTGCAACCAACAGCTATTCTCCGGACTAATACCCCGCCGAGCGCTGGATTACGAATTACAAGCCTGGCCGCGTTAAGCGCAATAACTACATATTGCCACAAAATATTAAAGTTTCGATTGCAACAAACACCAGCCGAAAGATTTATTCCTACTTAAAGGAGCTCGTGCTAGCCACTCCACGCCGCTTGCAGACAACAGTTTCGAGCTATTGGCTCTCGGCAGTGCTAGGTAGGTAGCCTATCACTTTTGTTACATGTCGTGG
This sequence comes from Rutpela maculata, assembly GCA_936432065.2. Classification (NCBI taxonomy): domain Eukaryota; kingdom Metazoa; phylum Arthropoda; class Insecta; order Coleoptera; family Cerambycidae; genus Rutpela; species Rutpela maculata. The sequence goes on from OW386285.2 coordinate 344,939,923, forward strand.
TTTTACAAATCTTGTAACATACCAAGAGTTATAAATCTTGTAATATACCAAGAGTGATCGAGGGTCTCGTTCCAGTCATTCCAGACCTACCTTGCACTGACGAGAGCCAACAGCTCGAAACTGCATTCTGCAAGTGATGTGAAGTGGCAGCAATGCCTATCAAGAATGACTTTTTTCGTAAAAGTACATATTAACAAGTTTTTTAACTTATCATCTTCATCTGTAGACATTGTATGGCAGTGTAATATTATTTGTTACGTATTTCAGTATCTGGTGACCTTCATGATTTTGAAAGAATAGTTTTTATACTATTGTAAGGAATTTTAAAAATAATTTACACTGTGTCGTATTAAATTTTATTAAGTAGCAATAATTTTATAAAAATGTGCGTGAAGTTAGCACGATTTTTAAAAAAATTGCTCCAATTGGTTTGCAATCGTTTGCGAAGATATGCGACAGTGATTTAGTCATTTGCAACGCAGTTGTTTTAGAAAAACGCCCACTCTAAAATATGAGCGAAAAATTGAGGCCAGCACCTCAATTCAAAAAAAATTGTGATCGTTTCATAATTTTCGTTTGCAACGTTGCCGTTTCCCGGCAAAAATGGATAACAATAATACATCCCAGCACCCCAACATTGGAATCTCGAAAAAATTCTTTTTGCAATCGTTTGCGACCACATTCTTTTCGTTTGCGACGTTGTCGTTCTCTGGAGAAATCCAACAATAATACATGCCAGCGCCTCAAATTTCGAAACAATTCCTTTTGGGATCATCTGTGAACATTTGTGATCCGGTTCATTTGTGCATTAATTCAGTGATGTACTAATTCTGCGAGGAACTGCGATGCAAAAGCGACTTTGCATACTTGATTTCCATACGCTGTCTTGTCATGCACATTTTTTACATAATATTTAAAATAATATTGTTGGCAAAACATTTCAGCTCAGTATAGTATATTTTTTTAAGCTTTACAAAGTTCTTTTAATGCCATTTTATTTATTTAAAGAGCATGTTCAACGAAAATGCGTTGCTTCATGGATGAAAGGTCAGGACATAAGTAGGTCCCTTGAAAAAAAATATAATTTTAGTATTTTTAGAAATTTTACTTAATACAAAACACAGTATGTACAGGATTTTTCCTTATTTTTCTATTACAAACGGTATTCAACATTAAAGTTTGAATAAATGCGTTAGGCGTGCAAATAACGCATGGCGTCACGTAACAGAAGACGCCAGAGCGCTAGCGTATATTTTAAATTAATTCCATTTATGGACGTTGCCCTTGTAATAGCTTGAGAGTTGCGGGAAATAGACTATAGAAGTCTCTCCATCCTCGAGAAAAATAAATCAGCGTAGAACCAGACCAGACCTTATATTTTTTTTATGGTAGATATTTCTTATTTCGAAAAAACTTGAGAAATTGATTGATTATAAAAATCGTGTTTTTTAACATTTATACTGCCATATATTCAAATCTAATCGAGCTATTGACCTGATTTTTTTAATTCAAGTACACACACAAGCGCTTCCAATGGTCTTTTTCTTTCTATCGACAATTGTTTATTATTTTCTTTAAATAACAATGAACTTATTACTTCGCTAAGAATGTATTCATATTTTGACTAAGCGACAAAGTCAGTTTATTTTTGCAAATTTTCATATACATGCAGCGAAGCAATAGAAGCCAAGATGCAGGAGAAGTTTTTGAAAAAGAATTTGAAAATGAATATTTTTTTGACGCATATGGCATACACCCGGCAGGCGTACGGCGTAAATTATCCGATTGACCTTTGAAATAACCTTTTTCAGTCATGTTTAAAACAATTTAAACCCTTTTAAATATGGTACACTTAAATACACACTATAATTTAATACCACAGACCGAATACAACTAAATAATTTTATGAAATAACCGCAAACTGCACGAATTATATGTCCGAATCATTGCCCTCGCAAAGATACACTGTTAGATGACGTCACGTCCAGCATGTGTGTGTTCTCAGACACGGCCCCTCCTCCCAGATATTAGTCGGTGATTTAAATATTTCCCAGTTACAAATTATGAAAACAGATTTGATAATTGCTAATGTTTAGCAACACTATATTAATATATATAAATTAATTTAAAATATATGGTATATATATAGAAAATTAAAGCCGGAACAATTCTTATTTTAGGAGTCATTACTGGTTAGTCGGCATACTCTGGTTTCTGTCGTCTCGTCTTTCTCATCGCGCTTCAGTATTATCATAAGATATGTACTGTATATCGACAACGATCACAAAAAGATTTTTTTTTTAACGTTGTAGTGCTGGGCACAGTGTGGCACATGTTTGTCGGGGAATCGTAGTGTCGCAAACGAAAATAATGTAATTGTAAACATTTGCAAACGATCGTAAAAATAATTTTTTCGAAATTCCAATGTTGGGGAGCTGAGATGTATTATTGTTGGAAATATTTGCCGGGGAACGGCAATGTCGCAATAATGTAATCGCAAATGTTCGAAAACGATCGCAATTTTATTTTTTCGAAATTCCAAACCGGTGGCCTCAATTTCCCACTCATATTTTAGAGTGGGCATTTTTAAAAAACTATTGCATCGCAAACGACAAAATCAATGTCGCATATCTTTGCAAACGATAGCAAACCAATTCGAGCAAATTCTTCTAAAATGGAATGCTAACTTCACGCACCTTATAACTGAATCTTTATTATTTTTATTCCTGGAATATACAGCCCAGAGCTGCAACATAACGGGAGATTTAAATCACTTTTGTGATTTAAATCATTTTTTTTTATTTAAATCTTTTGAGTTTAAATATGTTCTTTAGTAATGATTTTTGATTTATGATTTAAATATTTTTAGAAAGTATCTTTGATTTTCTTTAATAAAAATAAAATTTAAATATTTTCAAAAATAATTAAATCTTTTTTAATGATTTAAATCTTTTCTTAATATTTAAATACTACAAAAATTATTTAAATCACACAAGAAGTAGTTTAAATCTTTTTCTACTACTGTCTATATAAATGACCTTTGCAACCCTAGCTACACGCGCGATAACGAAAGTAAACATTCGAGTTACTTGGTTGCTAAGGCGTTGCTAGCTACGAAAGTAGAACTTTCGTGGCCAGGACAAAATAATAAAAAAAAAACAAATTTTAACGCTCCATAAGTTTGCATATACCTTACTTTGGATTTCTTGGGGTAACGCGAGACACAAGCAATATTGGCTGCTTCTTCTATCCCATTTTCACAGTCAGCAAACATATTTATTTATTTTAGTTTGAAACCACCAAAAATTAAAATGTTTAACATAACATCTATGACAGATAATAATTGTTTCGCTGGCATGGAAACAATTTTCACAGACAGCCTCCTAAACTATAAAATTTATTAAAAACGTCAAATAAATTCATGAAATAATTAGTTTTAAATTATTAAATTCCATAATATCTTTCGGTAGGAAAAAAAGATAATACATTACACGATGCGAAAGCCCTTTTAGGTGTTCGGTGTTTCTTAAATGTAAATGTAAATAACTATTTCTGAATAAGCAATAACGATTTTTATTCCCAGCACACATTAAGAGGGCAGAAGGTTTGTGTTGAGTTGTGATTTGCCGTGCCACCGACTTCTCTATTGGTTTTAAACTCTCCCCCCCCCCCCCCTGCTCGGAAATTTTTTTTTTAAGATATATTCCCTCCGCTCATCAATTTTGAAATACACTTTCTCAAATCATTTAGATCATACCTCATTGATTTAAAACAGCAAAAATAGTAAAAAGATTTAAATCTCAAATAAATTTATAATTTAAATACTTTTTTATAGACAAAAGTATTTTTGATTTAAATCATTTGATAAAAAGTAAAGTATCTTTGATCTTTTATTTAAATCTTTTTTCAAATGATTCGTTGCAGCTCTGATACAGCCGAACTATGTAACAACCAATCAACTTCTGATTTGTCTTATGAAACGCATTCCTCTCTGAAAGTTTGTCTTTCTGTGGCGAAATATATTTATCGTATTTAATTAAATTTACCTATTAGATTATATCAAATAGGTAAATAACACCTCTCGCCGTGCTGCTTACAATTATAACAATATATACCAACTAGCGGCATCTTAGTAACTCGCAAGATTGACGTGTAGATTGGAAAACGCAGGTGAAGAAGTCGTAACGGACACCGCTGGTCAACCATTGTGTACACATAAATCTTCTTAATTCACTGCTTATGCCTTTCGGTTTCCTTTGATGCCTGTGTAAGTACAACAATCATTCTTGGGAGCAGATCGTTGGTATTTATCGCTGCAGCTTCTAAGACTACCCATCAAATAAATCACAAGAGCTACCAAAATTGATAGTAAACAAGACTGCAATGTGCATGTTATCATTTAGTTGCGCGATCTCAAGTCGACACTAACTCGATTTACATCGCGCTGAATCAAACACATGATCTGAAAAAAATATCTTCATGTAAACGTACAGACAGAAGCTAAACAAATATTTAAAACTGGCAAAGCAACTGGGCTCAAAAATATGACGGTTGAGGGCCGAGTAGCTCAAGTTGGTTGGTCAACTTGGCCTGGACTTGGAGGAAAATATTCAAGTACTGACAAGAACATCAGGATTAGTTAATTTAAAGGAGCTTATTGCGTATCCTTTAAAATCAAGAACTAAAAAATTATTGAGTTAAATAGGTTACACCCAAGAACTCCAATTGGTCTATTTACTGGGCACTGCAGACTAAATAACCACCTATACAGACTCGGATTAGCGGATAACGTTGAAATCCGTCTGTGTTTGGAGGAGGATGAAACGGTACAGTACGTTCTTTGTACCTGTTCCGCTACAGAAAAAAACGAGTTCTTACTTTGACAAAGGGCAACTGCTTCCAGAGGACTTGGACGGCTTCTCACTCAATAAGATTATCGACTTTATTAAAAAACCGAATTTAGGGGTGAAATATAAATAAGAGTGAGCCGCAATAGATCAGATTGTCGCAGCAGTGGCGTAACTAGGTGGAGGCTAGGGGGACACGGTGCTCTCCGCCCCCATGGTGTGGAAAATTAGGGGATTGTATTAACACTCATAACATTTTTCGCCCCCCCCCCCCCGATAACCAAAAATTTTTTTATTTTGCGTAGACTGTAGAACCGCAATCCTCATGTCCACTATATAAGAAGGAAGTCAGGTCTCATTGTGCTATTATTAAAATATTTTTGGTAGACAAAAATCGTGTGCAGAAGACAGAATCAGATCAAAAAAGCAATTAATTATGTTTAAATAAAATCTAAAAAAGCCTGTAAACTAGATTTTCCAAGAATATTACTTAAGGTGGAAAATATTTGAGTCCATACCGGACCATACCGGTGTATCCTTATTATTTGGAACCTCTGAAACCGAATCCGAAGTCAGAATTGTTAGATTCGCTAATTTTTTACCCCCAACCATAAAAAACACCCCCAAAACAAACAAAAAAACTGGTCTGGCTTGCGGACCAAATCAGTGTATCCTTATATAGGTAGTTAGACCTGGTGAAACCGAATCCGAAATCAGAATTGTCAGATTAACTCGTTTTTCACCCCCAAAATGGTCTGTCCGGCGGATCATACCAGTGTTATGTATTTGGTAAGGATCCACTGGTCTGGTCCACCGGACAGACCACTTTTTTGTTTTGGGGTATTTTTTGGAGGTAGGGGTGAAAAACGACCCAATCTGATCATTCTGACTTCGGATTCGGTTTCAACGGGTCCAAGTACATAAGGGTACACTGGTCTGGTCCGCAGGCCAGATCATTTTTTTTGTGTGGCTGTGTAATGGGGAACTTGCCCATTTTTTTTTTATTTCATTGAAGTGTGTATTCATGTATAAAAACACGCCACACCGAATATCAGCTCTTAAATCGCAGTACTTACTTTGCAATAAATAATTAAAGTTGAAATCCTCGCCACTCCTTACGAAAAGCACTGTGACGTCACCGGATGAAAACTAGTGTCGCGTGGTGTCCAACAGATGGCGTACTTTAGTCATTCACCCTAATTAACTGACTGGGCGGCGGTTGGCTTTGAGACGTCCACATATTCGGTCATAAGTCCTTTGTTTTTTATGTTAGAGAAAAAAAGTGTCGGAAAGCTCAATTAATTCTCTTTACATAAGCTATCTACAAATTTTTCGAGAAAAACGATAATTATCGAGATATTCGAGGAAATGTAGGTAATTACATGTTTTCCTATAGAGTGTATGCATGTAAATCTTAAAAAAATAATTTTTCTCAGAAACCTTTGTTTCGAAGGGCCGAGATTAACGAAGCGTCAAAGTTGTTTCATGATATTAAGTGAACATCGTAAATGAGGTCGATTTCAGTTAATTACCAATTAATTACGGACAAAATGAAGAAATTTTACCGAAAAAAAAAAAACACAAATAAATCCTTAACTTTTGTCGGAATTCAAAAAGTGAAAAAAAAGGGTTTTTGCAAATTTAATCATATTTAAATTAGCTAGAGTAGTCTATTGGAGTAGGAGCCAAGATTAAAAAGTTGCCAACTGTAGAAGCTCAAAATTGTTTGCCGTACGTGGCCGACATTTCCGAAGCGAAAAAAAAAATAAAATCAAAAGTCTGGTGATATAGCAAAAGATTCGTAGTGGAATATAGTCGTTTCACCTTATTTTACTTCCACATCCGTTGGAAGTATAGTAACAACAAAATTTTTAAAAAATTTTATTGTTCAAATAGGCTTAGAATGTCATGAAACGTCGAAATTTTAAGTTTGAGCGAAAACAAAATTTCTGTCTGCCTGTCGGTCGGTTTGTCTGTCTGTCTCTCGGTCTGTCTGTCTGTAACTTTTTTTGTGCGCACGTTTACTCTGGAACCGTTTGAGATATTGACTTGAAATTTGGTACACGTATGTACCTTAATGAGATCTAGAACTAGATTATATTTTCATCCTATTCCGTCAAAGTAGGTAAGAGGTCATAAAATTGGTATTTAGTATATACAAAAGAGGCTATGGTCTCAAAAATAATTTTGGCATTAGCCACCCCCATTATTAAAGGGGGTGAAAAAAAATGTGATTTAGTGTGTGTACAAGAACCAGAAATCTCAAAATAATTTTTTACTTTATCCACTCCCACTGCCACCCCCTATCACCATCCCCACCCCACTACCGATGTGTCGTATCGTTTTATGGGTTTTTGGGGTAGAGGATTTCAAATATTATATTATTAAAGTTCCATAAACAATTATTTCCACATTCAAAATTATTTCGTTGTGAGTGACTTGGATAGAAAATCTGGATGTGGAAGTAGTGATTCCTTGGGCAGCGGTTTTTATTTCGAGCTAACTCCCACCGTTTCGGAGATATCTGCGAAAAATAGCAAAAAACGGCTTACATTTCGGAGCCGAAAAAATTGCAAAAACATGCAATCTTGACCCGTTCATATTTTTCGAAAAACACCAGGAGTGGGTAAAATCCAGCAGATTTTAATCGCTTATGTTTCTGGAGGAATCTTTTTTTTTAATTGTTTGTTGTGTATGGGGTTTTTAATGATGTTAATTTGCGATTTTGAGTATTTTAATTCAATTATATTCTTTGGTCAAGTTCCTTATTATTCAAGCTTTAAAATGATTCTTTGTTTGTTTGTTTATCATAAAAACAAAGAAGTTATGACCGAAACATATTTTTCACATTTCTTTTAACAAACTATTGCCATTTTTTGTCCAGCAATTAAAATAAATTCTCAAAAATGCCTGTTTTTCTTTGATATATAGCATCACCCAGATACTTATTTTTCCTTTAATTTCGACTTCAGATTCATAATTAGCGACCCCAAAAATATAAATATCTCATCAGCAATACTTTTCCAAATATTAAATATCTAAATTTAGAGGTGGTTTTCACCCCTTGGGTGAAGAGCAAATGTCGAGACCATATAAAAACTGAAGATGATACATTTGACTACAATAGTGACCCATGAAATAATTATCATTTTATACAAGATTATTCCTAAATCTTATATACTTTCTAGATACTGTACTAATGGCCGTTCAATTGATAAAATGGATAAAAGAATTATTCTACACTTTTTATGAATATCACATTGTTTTCGAGTTGCAACACAAAAAGAGAAAAAAAACTGCTTCTTTTGCCACTTTTAATTACTTTGCATCTCGAATTGGTTTCGAAAAATCTTATAGTGTATTTTACTTACCTTGAAATGCCCTGGAAAATGCAGAAAAATTCCAGTTACCAAACATTTCATATTTAAATCCTTCCTGGACTGACCTCCTTCTATCTTTTTATATATTTTATTAGTAAAATAAAGATTCTACCCAGTGATACCATAAGCATAAGCATCTAATTAAATGTTTAATTCATTCCAATTACGAGAATAATATCGCAATAATTCATAAAGAGCAATAAAGTTAACGAAGTTTGCACATGTGGACGGAGATTAGCTATTTAATAATGCAGGAAGTCTCATCAAAGTCTAATAAAGGCACAGCAACCAGTTGTGCCATCCTGGCGCACTTAAACTTACTGCCTCTAAAACTAATGTTAACCCTTATTGATATTCGTGATCTTATTTGGGCTTAGACGTGACGACCGGTCTTAATGGTGATCTCGGCAATTTTCATTATGATGTGGCTTGAAGTTTTGCTTCCATTCGCAACATATTTTCATTATGGTTTACTCCGCTGTTCCAAAACTAACTTGAGCATATTATTAAATTAATTGCAAGATGATACAAACAAAATATAATTATGTGTATATAAGGTAAAAATAACAGGAGATATACAAGGCGATGTTTGACCATCAACTAACGAAACATCAAGAAATTACCAACAAAAACTATTGGAGGCATTTTTCCAAAAAAGAAAAGTTTATTTAAAGATAGTTCACGTTTTTGACCCTTCCAACAGAGATAGAAACTTACGAGTCCGTATTATAGCAACGGTCCCTAAAAGTGAAAAACTATTAAAAGAATATATGGGGCTGAAATAAAATGTGCAAGCATTTTCGTCAGCGTAATCTATGGTTTTTATTAGGTTTAATGATTTTCTTAAAATCTAAATTAGCTTTTACCTATAATAAAACAAAAGTAGCATCTTGAATTCGACTCTGAGGTTGCTCATTTTTCCCCTTTACCGTTGCACAATTTTTACTTTTAATTCATGACACATTTCTTTCTGCATTTTAGATCTATTTCCCTAGGCCTTTAAAATTTCTTTGTAATCTGAAGGGATAGGAATGGAAGCGGAAATTCGTTATACTAAAAACATTATTACTACATTGCGTAGGTTAAGATATAAAAAACTGTGAGAGAATAATTACTTCAATATCGTCAACCATTCAGGAGGTTTTCCGACACTATAAATACTCAGTTCTCAGTAAAAACGTAATAGTACCGTTGCGCCCCTTGTGATCTTAATTATTTTGCTTTTACTGCCCATATTGCTGCTACTATGGTTTATCGTATTGTTACAGATATCCGCCCCTTGGGGATAGGCAACACATAATTCAATTTAGTTCGGATATTTTCCCAGAGATGGCGCACGTTGTCTGAATGTGGAGATTTGCACCTACTCGAGAAAGAAGCTACCAGAAGTTCTAGAATGATAACATCCGGAATTATCTAGAAAATGGTGGAGTCATCACAGAAAAATCGAGATCTGTCATTTTTAGGTATAAAAGACCGTATCCTCGGCGAGTAGTTCAGAAAGTTTTGAAGTCTTTGATTTGACAAGTGAGAAGTGAGGTTAAGACTCCAAAGTGATAAACATTGTTATTTTTAGTCGGTAAAGTACATTTAAGTTAATAATAGTATTGTGAAGTATCCAGTAAAATGATTTAATAAAGTGTGTTAGTGGTTATCTCTTGTTATAATTTTTGGAACCTACGAAATTTGCAAGGGTGGTTTCCACGTTACAAATTGGTGTCAGAAAGCGGAATTTTATGACAAGAGGAGCTCTGAAGTTGTGCTGAAGTGTTCGAGAAGTATTCTCGAGGAAACAAGAAGCATGGCAGGAGAGAAACAAATGAAGGACCTATTTGCGGAGTTTACGCCAGGAAGACAAAGAGGAGCAGGAAAATCAAGAGGAAGAAAAGCGACGTCAGAAAGAAAAAGAGGATGAAGAAAGAAGACGTCGAGAAGAGAAAAACGAATTGAGACAAATTATGGAAGACCTGAAGATACGACAGCAAGAGGAGAAAGAAGAACAAGAAAAGCGACGTCAAAAAGAAAAAGAAGAGCAAGAAACAAGACATGAAGAAGAAAAAGCCGAACTGAGAAAAATGATGGAGGACTTGGAAATAAAACGCCAGGAAGAATTAAGGAAAATTCTGAATGAACAAATGAAAATACAACAGGACGCTATAATTTCCGCCAATGAAGAATTGAAGAGTGAAGTCAAAGAAGAGATAAACAAGGTAGAAGACAAAGTAGGTGTAGTTGAGACAGAAGTCAGTCAGATCAAAGGAAAGATGAGTGAGTTCCAAATAGAAGTGGAGCGACTTAAACGACAATTAAGAGAGAAAGGAGGCCAGCTAGTAACATCATCGGACCCTCGATTAAAACCTCCCTCCTTTGATGGCCAAAGCTCATGAACAACCTACAAGAGACAATTCGAGGCAGCAGCATCGGCAAATAACTGGGATAACGAGGAAAAGGCTATGGCATTAATTCTGGCGTTAAGGGGCCAGGCCTCAGAATTACTTCAGACTATCCCAGTGGAGAAACAAAGAGACTTCAATGTCTTGGAACCTGCATTGGACTTGAGATATGGCGACGAACATCTCGCCCAAGTATACCAGGCTCAGCTAAAATCACGGACACAAAAAGCTGGGGAAAGTTTACAAGACTTCGAAGCTGCGATAGAGAGACTGGCACACCTGGCGTATCCGAGTGCACCTAGAGAATTCCAGGAACAATTAGCCGTGGGGGCCTTTTTAGATGGCATAAGGGACGAAGAAGTCAGGCGAGTTCTGAGGCTGACGAGACACCAAAGTAGTAGCGAAGCTTTGGTGCGTGCACTTGAAGTAGAAGCCGCTTACAGGGATACTCCAAGGTCGAGAGTGCGAGCTGTGACTCTCGAAGAATCGCAACCAGAAACGAACCAGAACCCCATGTTGACTGAGATGCAGAAAATGTTCACCAAATAATTCGACAAATGGCCTCGGAAAGCAGGAAAAACAGCAAAATAAAGGAAGGCCGAGTGGTGGTATTAAATGTTACAACTGCGGCAAGGTGGGACATATGAAACGAGACTGTCGACAGCAGAACTCGGAGAATCGAATAAATGCTGTGAATCTTGAAGAGAAACAGGAAAACAGTACCAAGGGGGTTGTGCTGGCTAGGGAATGCAGTGACCCCAGAGAAATAAAGATTTCCCAGCATCGAGAAATTTCGAATAGTCTGCTTCTACAAGGCTATGTGAATGGAAGAAAATGTTTGTTTACCATCGACACAGGTACTACGTCATCAATAGTACGGCCAGGATGTATATCGGGTATAAAGATTAACAAGAGGCAAAATGAGGTGATCGTCCGGACAGCTACGGGGGACAGGGCTACGGTTCATGGAGAAGTAGACCTGGGTTTGCATATTGGAAAATTAAGGTTCGACCACAGGTTCATCGTGGCTGACATCACGGATGACTTCATTTTGGGACTGGACATTATGGAACAGTATGGATTTATTGTTGACGTGGTAAAGCGAGTCTTAAGGATTGGGAACGAACAAATTATTATGTCAAAAGTAAACGACCAATGCCAGAAAACAAGGCTATTGACAACGCAGGCAGTCAAGACTCCTGCATTATCCAGAAAACCAGACAAGGAAGATTGCAAGCACTACCCTCAGGTGGGAAAATTGCCGAACATGGTTGAAGTCAACACTGTCAAGGTCGATCTTCCAGACAGTTGGTCAAAGAAAACTCTGAGGCAAGAGCAATTGCGCGATGTAGAAATCGGACCAATGTTAAGAGCAAAAGAAGAGGGAACGCGTCCAGTATGGAAGGATGTTTCCAACAAAGAAGTGGGGCTGAAAGCTTTATGGTCACAATGGGATTCACTTACGGTCGTAGACGGGCTTTTGAGGAGAGCATGGGAAAGCCCAGATGGGAAGCAGGTTGCCATGCGTCTAGTGATTCCCAGGTGTCGTGTACCAGAAGTACTCCAGAAAGCGCATAATGAAACGTCCAGCAGACACTTCGGCATAAACAAGACATTAAGTAGAGCACGGGGACGGTTCTATTGGGTTTGTAGTCGCCAGGATGTAGAGGCCTGGTGTCGCAAGTGTAAGAATTGTGCTGCCAATGGGGAACCATTTTCCACGAGAAACTACAGAAATGAAAGTCAAGAACAGCCGAAGAATGACCGAGAACAGATGACCAAAGCTAGTAACCGACTGAAGGCTCGTTATGATCAGAATGCCAGTACAGGGGGATTCAAGGTGGGGGATCTGGTTTGGCTGTACAACCCACAGCGGAAGGAATGGAGATCCCCGAAACTTCAACCTCCTTGGGATGGACCGTATACCGTTATTACCCGAATTAACGATGTCGTTTATCGGATTCAACGAAGCAAAAAATCCAAGATGAAGATCATACACTTGGATAGACTGGCGAAGTATGTGAAAGAGGCTGAATTGCCTGACCGGGACGTTCAGGCTTAAGGAGGGGGCAGTGTTACAAATATCCGCCCCTTGGGGATAGGCAACACAGAATTCAATTTAGTTCGGATGTTTTCCCAGAGATGGCGCACGTTGCCTGAATGTAGAGATTTGCACCTACTCGAGAAAGAACCTACCAGAAGTTCTAGAATGATAACATCCGGAATTATCTAGAGAATGGTGGCGTCATCACAGAAAAATCGAGATCTGTCATTTTTAGGTATAAAAGACCGCATCCTCGGCTGGTAGTTCAGAATGTTTTGAAGTCTTTGATTTGGCAAGTGAGAAGTGAGGTTAAGACTCCAAAGTGATAAACATTGTTATTTTTAGTCAGTAAAGTTCATTTAAGTTAATAATAGTATTGTGAAGTATCCAGTAAAATTATTTAATAAAGTGTGTTAGTGGTTATCTTTGTTATAATTTTTGGAACCTATGGAATTTGCAAGGGTGGTTTCCTAGGGGTGGAAACACGTTACAGTATCATTAAACATTTTCATCCACGTATTTATTTTTATATTTGCTGTGCATTAATATTTGTTTAGGTTATTTTTTCTTTGTAGCGCAGGTTAAAAACGTGAAAGAATAATTACTTGTATAATTTTAGGCGTTCAGGAGACAATTTCATTAGGTTTTTATTATTTTTATTATCACATAAACATTTACGCAGTTTTTGATTCATATTTATTTTGCAGATATAAGTACAAATTTTAAATATTCTACACCGACATATCAAACTAAAAAACTTGTTTCTGAATCGGTGAGCATAACAAAGCTAGGTGGAAAATAATTGATAACCAATTATTTTTGTAAAAGAAACACCTATATCACCTGACAAAAATTTAATGTTTTTTACTGGTAAGATCAATAATGAAGGAAACAATTGTTTATATGATTCAATAATTGATGTTTTGATAATTTCTAGTTTAGCTTCTAAATAAGTACATTGAATTTGAACTGCCTTTAGAATAATCGGATCAGAATGGACTACAATATTATTGAATTTCCAATACCTAAATTTAATCTTACACATCTATCGAATACAATATCTCAAATTCTTGCATTCGACATGTGATTATATCAATTCAAATACTTATACTCTTGCAACACAAAGGTATCGAGTTCTCGTGTGAACAAAAACCTAATCTGATCAAATTAGAGCTAACCGATTATAATTAACGAAAACTTTGGTATTTTTAGAAATTCCACGCTTGGCATGAAAAAATGTTAAATGTTACAGTTATTTCTTTCGGTTTCGAATTTCTTAAAGGCACCGATATTCTAAGCGCACATACGAACGAATTCCAATTTGTACATCTTTAATTAATGTTAATGAGCTATTTGATATAATGCCGTGCTGTAGGTAAGATAATAAATATTATCAAATGATAATTATTACACTGGGTGATCTATTGTGTAAACGATGATAGAATATTCAGTAAGTATAGGTATTCTCTGAAAATATTTAAAATACAGTAAAGAAATGCTGTAAAGAAATTATGCTGAAATAAAGTAAATCAAAATCGTTAGTTATTACGTCAGTATCAACCGAATCAAAATCTGTAAAATTTTTAGGTCTAAATATACACACTAATTTAAACTAGCTAATACATATCCCCTTTTTGGGAACAACCTATTCAGAGCCATCTATGCAAAAAGCCCTAAAATACAGAGTTTGGAAGCTGCCGTTATAGCCCGGGAGTCAGCGTTGCATTTTTGATGGTGATTTTACGCCGCTTTATTTTGTGTGTAATCGATAGTCTAGATATGGCTAGTTATCGAAACAAGCGTCAGCTGTCAGAATCGTGGTGGACCTGGTCGTGAGAGAACGCATTATGTCGAAAAAAAAAAAAATCAAAAATGTGGTTTCAAGTCGTTTGAACATTTGTACAACAAATGATTACATGATAATAATGATTTAAAAAAAAGTCAGCTGCGTAGATAATGGGGGATTATACGTCAGCCGCTTATATAAACCTGTATAAAAAACAATTGATGCAAAATCATTTCAGGTTCAATGAAACTTGTACAGGTAACTCTTCATATTATTAAAATGATAAAAACAATCGTCGGCTATTCTTTCAATGGGGGAAGACCGTCAGCTGAGGGATTATAAGTGCTGAGCGAGCTTTTAATCTGAGTATGGTGTAATCCAATGTATGATCTATCTGACGATCTTTCCCCCTTTATATCAATAGCTAACGTACATTTTCATTTAATATATTGTTTATATAATCATTTCTAGAAATTTCAAGTGACTTGAAATCAATTTAAACTAAAATTTATGGTTTCAATTACAATGGTAATATACACTAATGCTGGAAAATAAACAATTTTAAAAAATATATTTTTCCATTGTATTTTCCTATAGGTTAAATTTGCACAAACCTTGACAAATTGTGACAGTAACTATTTGCGCATTTCTACATAAATTTCCTGCGCCCTTACCTATGACCGTTAGGGCTCTTTGGGATCTATTTAAGTAGAAGAATTCGGGGGATCCATTTATTGTGGTGAACAACCTGAAGTGTAACTCGCATTGGCGGGAAAAGTTCGCGCATCCAAGTTGGCGCACGTGAAATCGCCATTTTTTTGGAGCGTTTGTAGACTTGCCGAGTTTTATTTTCAGTCGCAGTTGCCAAGCCGTTCGAAAAGGACATGTTGGTAGGTATGCAGTTTTTTCAGCTTATCATGTTTATATAAAATAAATTTTATTATTGCTATTTTTAAAAACGTATATCTTCTTCCTTCATTTCATATTTATTTCTAATCAAAAACAGATGCCCCGTGAATGATTTACAGCTAGGGCACTGCTTGAACAGTTACAAAACTATTTATTGATCCTAAAGTACTTTAGGCCGCACTAAAAGTTTCAATCGACACTTATGGTATTTGGCAAAGGAGACAATACCGTTATCACTCTTCTCAAATAAGATATCTGACAATAAAAAGAGAAAAATCGCTTCCTCATTGTTAAATATCAAGAGTGAAACACCAATGATGATCAAAGGTGTGCGCCTGTATTCCCAAATTTAAATACAGGAACAAAACTTTTCCAATTAGTAAGGCTCAGCTCATGGCTAGTTTTCGAAAGGTTTCAACAGGAAGGATCTTGGTTGAGAAAATTACCATGAATGAAGCAAAGCTTGAACAATCAACTTCAATTTTCACCAAATCCCATTTCAAACATTTTCAAAATTTAAAACTGTTCAAAAATGTATTTGCTTTAAAATCATTTCAATTAAAACTAATGTATTACCTCCGTCATCTGTAGAAGTAATTGTTAAACAATAATTATAATTTAATAATCTAAATAGAAATTGTTTTCTTTTTATTTCAGAAATTATATACTATTCGATAAAAAAGCCCCGACTGAGAAAACAGAACAATAGATAAAGCATTCAACAAATATGAATTTTTGCATTTTCTTGACAGAAAAATCATGCTATTAAGCTATATAAAAGCTTAAATCTCATAAAATCTGCTGAAAACACTAATTTTGTTAATTTTCTTGCATTTTCGCTATTCATTAAATAATTTTAAATACACTTTCAATTAATAATGATGCAAGTAGTATGTATATTGCTGTTAGCTGTATAAATTTCTAGAACCTGAAATAATTTTACATCAATTGTTTTTTATACAGGTTTAGATAAGCGGCTGTCGTATACTCCCCCATTATCTTCGCAGCTGACTTTTTTTTAAAATTATTATTATCATGTAAACATTTGTTGTACAAATTTTCAAACGACCTGAAATCATTTTTGATTTTTTTATTTTTTCGACATAATAGACGTTCTCTTACGACCAGATCCACGACGATTCTTACAGCTGACGCTTGTTTCGATTACTAGCCATATCTAGACTATCGATTACACACATGAAGCAGCATAAAATCACTATAAAAAATTCAACGCTGCCTCCCGGGCTATTACAACGCATCATGCATTGTTTCATAGCAATATGATCTATGGCCTACAAATTTATTATAAGATACTGCCTGTTTTTCAGATGACTAAATAGACAACTGTGGAATTTTTTACAAATTATTAAACATCTAAATATTTGTACAATTTTATAAAATTATCTGTGTGCGTTTATGTTCATGTTTATTTGGTGGTTTCACCGACGATGTCACTTGATATGCCCCTACATGTGGAAAAAAAGTAAAGTTCTTATAGTTTATATAAGAACATTAGCACTGAAATGTAGCCAACGAAAAATAAAATAGACATGCATTATGATTTTTTACCTAAATATTTTATATCCAACTTACACAAATTATTTATTCCAGTTTAAATTTCCACACTGTATATTTACAATAATCATCTAATTATCTGTGCAAGCTTCAAACAGTGCCCTATAATATGTATATATAAATAAAGCAGCTATTTTGAAAATGTTCGTATTGGCAAGAATGTTAATAAGTGACAAAAATGCCAAACGCACATTTATAATTAATTAAATTAATTTAATGACTATCAGATAACATATTTCCAAGTTTTCTAATGCGTTCTTTAAAAATAAAAGTTATTGTTTATTATACCGATTTAAGCATAAACCAGCCTCAGGTGATATATTTTTTAAAAACATCTTTTATACAGTAAAATTACATTTAAACATTTTTTTGCACGATCGAGCTTCTTTGTTTATTTACAATAGTTGCTGTCAAGGCGGTAGGTTATGTTTACTAATTGCTAAAAAATTATTTTCAAATTCCCTGACTTTTTATGAAGAGTACTAAAATTCCCTGACTTTTCCCTGATCAACTTCAAATTCCCTGACTTTTTTACTTTTACAGATTTACCAGGTCGCTCTGAATCTTGAATTGACCTATTTCACGTTAGAAAGTTTGGTAAAAGTGTCATGCCAAAAACTAGATTGGTATTGGACAAATATATTTTATATGAAAATTTAAAAATTTTCATTTAGTTTTGACGTAATGGTACGAGAGCTGAGTGGCTTTTTCGGAAACTCATCGTTACAGCATTTTCTATGCGTTGATTAATTCTATCGAATTTAAATAACGACAAAATAGAGTTCTGGCATATGTCAGCCCGTCGAGTTGGCCGTGGTTCAAGATATAAAAATCAGTAAAATTATATCATCGTTACAAGGCTAATTTTTGTGTGTGTACACATCTTAAGTTTAGAATGAATAAAACAAGATCGCCAGAAAAAAACGGAGTTATATAACATGATCATTACAAGCTTTTTTTAGGCTAAGCATGTTTATTTAAATGTTTTGAACACAGAAAAAAATTCCCAGAACGAAACTCCCATCAGTAAGGCTAACCAGAAACCGTTTTAAAACGTAAATATAAGCTCCCTCAACAATAGAATAGCCTCCCCAGAAAGTTTTTATTGTCAACAAAAGTACCATAGGCTCTTAAATATACAGGAATTTAAAACTTTCGGTTAACTTGACTTCCTACCGTGCCTCAGATGTATTGTATCATTATTACCTTTCTGGCTGCGCCTCCTGACGTCCCACACTTTCTGGCGATCTTATTTTATTCATTCTAAACATAAAATGTGTTCACACGAAAAAAAATTAGCCTTGTAACGATGACATAATTTCACTGATTTTTAGACAGTGTTCGTGACGCATCTGACAGGAGGTGCCCCGCCAGAAGCCGATTTTATGAATCGTTATCATCCATTAAATCATAAAAATATATCAAAGTTCATAAAACGATAATGTGCCGAAAAAGCCACCTAGCCCCCGCTCTATAACAATTAAATAAAAATAAAAACCGCTAATCACTACTTCCACAACCTGATTTTCTATCCAAGTCTCTCGCGACGAAAAAATTTTGTATGTGTAAATAATTGCTTATAGAACTTTAATAATATAATATTTGAAATCGTCTACCCCAAAAACCCATAAAACGATATCCCACACGGTAGTGGGGTGGAGGTGGCGGTAGTGGGGGTGGATTAAGTAAAAAAATATTTTGACATTTTTTTTCATCCCCTTTAATAATAGGGTAGGGTAGACCTTAGCTTTTCTTGTATATACTAAATACCAATTTCCTGGACTCTTACCTGCTTGATTTACCTATTTACCCCATTTTACCCCACAACCCTTCGATAAGATGGAAATATAATCTAGTTCCAGATCCCGTTAAAGTACATACGTGCACCAAATTTCATGTCAATATCTTAAATGGTTCCAGAGTAATCGTGCGCACAAAAATAAAGTTACACACCGACAGATAGACAGAAATTTTTTTTCGCTCAAACTTAAAATCTCGACGTTTCATGACATTCTAAGCCTATTTGAACAATAAAAATTTTCAAAATTTGTTTTGCCGTTACTATACTTCCGCTGGATGTGAAAGTAATTATAATTATAGGTACTAGGTATAGGTACTATTATTTTTAAAACGTTATGAATTGTATCCTTTCATCCACAGTGTTGAACACAATCGTTTTTGCGAGCACCTCTAAAGTCTTTCTAATTTGCAGAAAAAGCCCTGAGAGTGACCTAAAGATAATTAGAGTAAGAAGGGTCGCTTTGTTATACGTAGATATACGGGACCGTTTCCCCACAAACGCCTTTGTTTGTGGTTTCTCTTGCCACTTGTATAGGTCTCACTAACTCTACCTGGAATATAGTGGTGCATGTGCCTAGCTGTAGACTGAGATCTAGTTCTTCTGAGTAGATTCTAGCTCCTGATCCCACATTCCATTCTTGAACCATCTTGATACGCCAAGTTTGCCATTAAATTATCGATGCAGTTTGTTCATTTCTTGAGTACACGAAAAAGCAGCACACAAAATTTAAACTCATTTTTCGCTACATCAAATTTATTTAAAGATTATGAACCTCAGAACAATGAATCACACAGGTAAATGTGGGAAAGTGAATAAACGCGAAAACTGAAGACGCCAGGACATACAAAATCCCAAACGACATAAACCCGGGTGGGCTTTTGACAAAAACTTTTTAGCAAAAACCGAAAACCTGCCCCTCAAAAACCCGAAAAAATTATTAAAGAATATTAAATAAAGCAACTTTTATTGTTAAAAACATAAAAATAAAATACAACGAGTCAACGACAAAGTTAAAGTACTTAAAATTAAATTTAAATTTAATAAACTCAAAATAGTCATTAAGTAATAGGTAATTAAGTTTAAGTCATTATTTAATTACTTATCACTTACCTCTGCTGCTTTTTGAAAAATCAAGGAATGTATAAAATGAATAATAAATCCTCACTTCAACCTAACGAAGCACCACGCGGAAATCAAGGCAAAATGAAGAAACCCTTACTTAAACTTTAAAACTTTACAAGGGCATAATAATTTGTTAGGTTATATTATGTTTAGTGTTTAGTTTAAAGATCGTCAACCTGACTTGTAAAACTAAGGCGGTAAATTGCTTTGCTTCGATTATTTCTATTCATAGATGGCGCGGCAAGTAACAATGCTCGATGAAAGTATAAAAACCCAAAATTCCAAAAATCCACAAAATTCTCAAAAAACCCTCTATCCAGGGGTTTTTCTACAAACCCGTTTTTCGCTAACACTGGAAGACGATTTCACATGTAATTTCAAATTTTGTAATTTTGTCTCATTCAGAATTCCTTTATACAAAGGAAATAGGAACGCTATTTGTTTCATTATTTAAAAAAAATTTACGCTTATCGTTTATTATTATTATTTACAAGGTTTTGATTGGTATAATAAAATATTCATATGTTTATTTTATTATGGGATCATCTGATATGAGAACTAACTTTTAATAAATACCGTAAAACCATTTAAACACTTTACATAAATGAATTATTCATGAAGGACCAAATAAATAAGTAAATCACTTTTAAAACCTGTAAAATAAAACAAACTCAATGGAATTAAATATTCAGAATCTACGTTAGACTATATATTTATGAGCTAATTAAACGACAACATTTTGTTATGGAATTGTGCTAATTGGAATGAAACCAAGGAAGTATAACACACTTTATTATATTTTAAAAATCATTTAATATTCAGTTTTCAAAAACATGTAACATCCTAAATGTTGCAAGTTCATTTTAATTACATTTGAAGAAAAACATATTTAATTTGAATGCATTTTATTTGAAAGTTTAAAAGTATATAATCAGGTCACCAGCTATGCCCTTATTTGTGTATCTGGTTGCAGAAAAAATTCAATAAAATAAGGTTAAAACATAAATAAATATTTAAAAAATATATATTTCTACTGCTAACACGCTTTACAGTCTACATGCATTTAAAAACTAAATTAAATAATATTGGCCATCGATAAAACACTTGTCACCCAATCCAAACACCAATCAATAAATTGTTCAAGTTAGAAAGTATTTCTCTTTATCTCTTTCCATGGGTAGTTACTTGGATAGTGACGGTTCGTTGATGAACTTTATTTTATTTTCATTAAAAACAACATATTGTAACATGTTGTACCCCCAGAGACATCTATGTGAGTTTCCTACAAGTTCTCTAAGAAACAGAAACTAAGCTAGTTAGTTAGTTTGGCAATCGGTCCATCAATTCTTAATTTGTGATAATTTATTATAAAATTATCACAACAATTATATGAGAAGTCTACATTTTTTTTTTTTTAATATTAAAAGAGGGTACACAGATACTCAAATACCTATTTCGTTAATAGTGACTACCACCGATTAAACTTGTTTGCTTTAGAGACTCTTATTATAGAAAAGGTAACAACTTGGCCGCGTCACATATGAACTATGATTTACCATGTCAAGATCATTGAGAGCAAACAAAACAAATCAAAACTTATTTAAATAGCTATTAAAATATGCAATTGCACATCAACAGATTTCTACAAGAGAAAGTTTTAGGCATGAAACAAATACTCTAGTCGAATTGCCCCAATTCATATACGAGAAACATCGTACCTGAGATTGCAAGCGTAAAAGTATGCTGATGATGTTTGTCAGTGGTGGATCCTGAGAGGGGCGCTGGGGGCCATCCCCCCCCGGACCTTCGGAGGACTTTTCCGTCACCACACGTAAATAATATAGATTTCTACTATAATTAATAACACCGGTCTATAAAAAAGGACCTTGTCCTAAGTTCTAATCTAATTTTTCTGCAATATTTTGAACCGCTGAAGCCAATTTTGGACAAAAAAAAATTCTCTTGCGTCAATTTTTCATCCCCTAAAAAGGGCAAAAAAAAGATATTGTTCTAAAGGTCACATCTAATTTCTCTGAAGTATTTGTACGCACTGAAGCTAATTTTGGAAAAAAGAATTTCCTCTACCACCCCCTTTATCCCTTAAAAAACTGACATGATAGAAATTTTTTTTTAATTTTTGTTTTGTACGTATTGATTAAAGGTTATTTCTACAAATTCTACTTATTGTTAATTAACGCCCCCCCCCCCCCCCGAAGCGTACTATGGATCCGCCACTGATGTTTGTTTATTTATTAACATGTTTTGTTAATTTTACATGACGATACTGCATGATGAACATTCATAAATGGTAATTTTTATTAGGTACCCTTTAGTACATTTTGCAAAGAATAAAATTCATCAAAACTTATAAATTAGCTAATCGAATTATTTTTTTGTTTTCAACTAGTAGTTAGGGTGTGTGATAATTTAAAAAAATAGTTTGCAGGGATAAAGTACCGGCTTTTACATGAAAATCGTCATAATAATAGTAATATGAAACAAACAACAAAATGATTGTATATTGTAATATCGATATTGACGATTAATTAAATAGCTTAATAAATTTTTTCTTAAGCTTTTTACTTTAATGTATATTCATTTATAGTCGACGCACACATGCTGTGCAACTCTCGAACAAAACACACACACTTGATTCTTATGTGAAAACACCTCACAAAACATATTTTTCAGATCGCAATTTGATCAGGATTGCGAAAGTGAAGAAAATTGTACTTTTTCATCTTTTCATTTGTTGTCGTAGAGACTTCATGTTGTAGTATTAGAATATTCAAACCTTTCGCTTTATAACGGTGTATGCAAAAATAATGTGTTATGATATGACTGAAAAATAAATAAATATTAATGGGGGGGGGGGGGGGTTGTCATTTTTGTGTAACTTACAGCGAAAAAGTGTGGATCGGGATAACCTTTTTATTTTTCAAAATAATTGAATACGGTAACGAGTAAGCTATATTTAATGAAATGAAGAATTTTTTTTATTTGAAGCGTTTTTTCATAAAAGGCATAGGTAGTGAGAGAAAGGCTTTGTAACACGAACATTGTTCTGGCACGCAATCCCTAATCGCATCAGCAACAGATAGCTTTAATTTTATTACATTTCTATGTGAATATGGAGTGTTTAGTTTACTACTGTTTGTTTTTTAGGATATATTACTGTAAATGTTGTTATAATTTAAAAAATAGATACTTTTATTTTCAACTGGTGTATGTTTAAGTGTATATGCATAACATGAAGAGATCAGGTGAGAAATTTTTACTGTAAACATTTCTACAAAAATAAATTTTTGGAATTCCGTCATTTGGTGAAATTAATAAAAATGGAGCATATGTTATTGAAGATTGCATAGTAAAAGTATGTAGAGTTTTTCAAGTCATTATTATAAGGAATGTATGGGCCATTTAGGAACCCATTTATTTTCTAGCTAAAATATATAATAAAGAAATATCAGTTGTGTATAATTGTCAATATATGTATTCATTATCAAATATCGCTTTTTAAAATGCATTTCGTAATCATATTCTGAGAGCATATTTACAATGCGCCACGCGTCGTTTACAAAATAGCGCTCATTTTACCATGAATATACCAAAACGGGAAACCTGATAATATTGAAAAAATGATGTGTTTATTATGTGTCTATTATGAACCATTTAGAAGCCCATTTATTTCGAAGCTAAAACGTATAATAAACAAATATCAATTATATATATAATTTGTCGATGTATGTATTCATTACACAGCCCCACAAAAAAAAAAGTGGTCTGTCCGGCGGACCAGACCAGTGTATCCGTATGTATTTGGACCCGCTGAAACCGAATCCGAAGTCAGAATTGTCCGATTGGCTCGTTTTTCACCCCTAACCCCAAAAAAACACACCCCCAAATAAATGGTCTGTCCGGCGGACCAGACCAGTGTACCTGTATGTATTTGGACCTGCTGAAACCGAATCCGAAGTCAGAATTGTCAGATTGGCTCATTTTTCACCCCCAACCCCAGGTCCAAATACACTGGTCTGGTCCGTCGGACAAACCATTTTCTGGGGGGCGTGTTTTTCGGGGTTGGAGGTGAAAAACGAGCCAATCTGTTAATTCTAACCTCGAATCCGGATTCAGCAGGTCAAGTTTTTTGCGGTTGGGGGTGAAAAACGAGCCAGTCTGACAATTATAAGATAGGATTTGATTTCAGCAGGTCCAAATACATAATAATATACTGGTCCAGTCCGCCGGACAAACTATTTTTTGGGGGGGTGTGTTTTTCGGGGTTAGAGGTGAATAACGAGCCAATCTGTCAATTCTAACTTCGAATCCGGATTCAGCAGGTCAAAATACATAAGGATACATTGGTATAATTCGCCGGGCAGACCACTTTGTTTTTGTTTTGGGGGTGTTTTTGGGGTTGGGGGTGAAACACGAGCCAATCTGACAATTCTGAGTTAGAATTCGGTTTCAGCAGGTCCAAATACGTAAGAATATACTGGTCCGGTCCGCCGGACAGACCATTTTTTTGAGGGGATGTTTTTTGGAGTTAGGGGGAAAAATGAGCCAATCTGACAATTCTGACTTCGGATTCGGTTTCAGCGGGTCCAAATATATACGGATACATTGGTCGGGTCGCCGGACAGACCACTTTTTTTTGTGGGGATGTGTTATCAAATATAGCTTTTTAAATGTGCATTTCGTAATCATATCTCTGCCCTGCTAAGACAAGATGTCGTAACTGCAAAAAAAATATTTTTGAGATTCGCTAAGCTCAAAAGTCATATCCGACCATTACCAGATTTATTTGTCGTAACTTAACATATATACAATGTTTTGTTATATGGTTACACTGATAAAAGGGACACATATTTATTTGCCAAAAATGAAAATCATGAATTATGAAATGTAGGTGGTATAACATAATTAAGAAATAGTTGATTTCTCTAAAATTACATTTTCTCAGATACGACTTCTTGTCATAGCAGGGCAGATTTATAATGCACCATGCGCCGTTTGCAAAATAGCACTCATTTTAATCATTAATATGTCAAAAACGGAAAACCTGATATAAAAATATTGAAAATATTGTGTTTATAATGTGTCTATTACGGACCAACCACTGAAAATTGAATAACTCATATCTCGACAAATATGCATTCTATGTAAATAATATTTTCGATTTATCTCAGCCTTTTTTGCATAGTGAAATTTTTTCGTAATTTTTTATTTTCAAAATTCGGGACTATTGTCAAAAACGTTACGTCATGCTTATTCTGTTGGTTAAAGTCTCTTTGAAAAGTGAGATATTTTTCTATATAACTTAGCAGGTCTTTAAAACTGTTCAACGTAAGTTATTCAAACTTCATCGAGTGGTTTACAATAGACACATAATGAACACATAATTTTTCAATATTCTTCAGCTCCTCCGTTTTTGAGATATTAGCGGTTAAAATGAGAGTCTACTGCATCTAGTGGAGTCAAATTAGGAATAAAAAATTGGTAGTGTGAATTGTCTGGTCAGGGCAGTTTTTTGTTTTAACTTGTTTAGGAGATCAACTTAAGTTCACAGTTCAGTTTTGCAGTTTCTGCGAGATCGGCGTATTGTTTATTTAAACAATTTAATTTTTTTACCGTGTTTTCCATTGGTTTGCTTTGAATATATTGAAATCTGTAAGTCCTACGGAAAACAACAAACAGAAGGAAAATGTTCATTATGAGCTGTACAATAAAAGTACATAAACTACAATTCATTCCAATCGTTATTACTATTTCAAAAAAATTGAATATTGCAATAGTATGCGTTTCTAAGCAATCACTGTTCTTTTAAAATTAATTGATAATATTCAATGAAATTCTAGCTCTTATAAAGTACAATTTCAAATCAAATTGATTATCAAAACGGCTTAAATATACAATTGTTGCTAAAAATTTGCACCCTTGTGAAAGCCTGCCATCAAAACCAGGAAATGTGTACGATGGCTCAAATTGCAGCTTTTTATAAGTACTTTGGAGATCACGGAGAGAGAATTTATTTTTTCAAAATTTAAACCCTTTTTATTGCAGCTCTTTATAATTTTCGAAATTGTAGCTATAAACAAATTCAAATAACTCTCTTGTTTTTTTTTAGGAGATTAAAAAAGCCAACTTAAAAAAAACTTAATGCTCTACTTGCATTTGAAGCTGAGATACTTTAGTTTTTATGTGTAGGTCACTTATAAATAAATGAAGCGATATTTCTTATTGAAATTTGGACTGGCAATTCTCCAATGTCTATTATTTTGTCTCTACTACTTGAAAATAATCCAGAGCTACAATGGGTTCATTTAGCACTTTTTTAAAATTTTATTATCTGAAAGACCTTATCATTTTAAGACCCTGTGCAAAAAACTAGAATTTTGTGAGACCTATAAATCGTCTAACAAAAATCATAAAAATGGACCTTACCCGCGGTCGGGTATCGGCCGTGACGTCAGTTGATAGGAACCCGTTAGTCGAAGCGGCTAGCTGCAGCGTGTTATTATAGTTTCACAATATTACAAATCGTTAACTTAAGCAGTGTGTTTTGAAACTTATGCGTTTTTATGAAGAATTTCAGTTTATCAACTATTTTCACCGATTTATATTACTATCCTCTGACGTCACAATGTTGGTCGCACCGTGCTCTTTAAAAGCCGTATATTTCGAAAACCACATATCGGATTCAATTTTCAATATCGTCTAATTTTAAGTAATACTTTATCCACAAGAAGTAACAACTACTAAATGAAATTCATTAAATGAGCCCATTGTACAAGATATTGTATAGAGGTCCGAAAGTGGTGTTTTTAGCGATTTTGTTAGAGATCCGAAAATCACCAAATATGTCTAAATGTTATATTATGTTTTTGCAAACCGGACTTTAGTCGCTAGATAACCCAGTGGGTAAGGCGACTAGCACTTTTTATTCAGGATGCGAACGTCTCGGGTTCATATCTTACTCGCGATTTTTTTTTTATTATTGTGTTAGTGATATTAAAAGTTTTGCAAAGCTGTATACATGAACATAAGGGTAGCTGTTCAAATTAGGTTGGTTTACCATTTTCGTGACGAAAATTAAAAAAGTTACAAAAAAATTGGAAATGTGCATTATGTTCTCAAAGCCGATTTATTCGCTGTTATTTTAACAATTGTAGCTTTGGATTATCCTTAAATAGCAGAAACAAAATAATAAGCATTGTAGAATAACCAGCCCAAATTTCAAGAAGAAATATCGATCTGTTTATTTATAAGTGACCTAAACGTAAAAACTGACGTATCTGAGCTCCAAATGCAAGTAAAGCATTAATTTTTTTTTTATCTACTTTCATTATTCGTTTACTGTTTTTGATTTCATAAAAAAAAAACGGAGAGTTACTTGAATTTGTTTATAACTAAAATTTCGAAAACTATAAACAACTGCAATAAAACGTATTTAAATAAAAAAAAAATGTTTTTCTCCGCCGCCATCTTAAAGTACTTATAGAATGCTACAATTTGAGTCATCGTACACATTTCTTGGTCTTGAGAGCAGGATTTCACAATAGTGACTTATTGTGTTTTTACGTTTTAAACATTGGCAAACTTTACAAAATCCTTCATTAAAAACTGTAAAACTTCTTGATATATTCGTCTTGGTATCTGGTATGGATAGATATTGTTCTTCATCTTTTATATCTTCGACGCCTAAGTAGGTCAGTTCACCGCAACGGCAGGCACCGCAAACTCCCAATATCAATGCAACCTAAAAAACCCAAACAGTTAAATATATAAATGCAAGAACATCATAATAAACACCTACATATGACATAAGATGCTCATCGTCAGGGACATCCATCAAATATTCTCTTTCCAAAATTTTGGCCCTTTTTGAAATTTCTTGATCGGCTTTTACTTCCACGTCCAGTGGAAGTATAGTAACGACAAAAAAAATTTTTAAAAATTTTTATTGTCCAAATAGGCTTAAAATGTCATGAAACGTCGAGATTTTAAGTTTGATCGAAAAAAAATTTTCTGTCTGTCTATCGGTCTGTCTGTCTGTCGGTCTGTCTGTCTGTCGGTTTGTCTGTCTGTAACTTTTTTTTGTGCGCACGTTTATTCTGGAACCGTTTAAGATATTGACTTGAAATTTGGTACACATATGTACTTTAACGAGATCTAGAACTAGATTATACTTTCATCTTGTTCCGTCGAAGGGTTGGGGGATAAATTGGGGTAAATTTGGGGTAAATGGGTAAATCAAGCAGGTGAGAGTCCATGAAATTGGTATTTAGTATATACAAGAGAAGCTAAGGTCTCAAAAAAATTTTTGGCATTAGCCACCCCCATTACCACCCCTACCTCCTTATTAAAGGGGATGAAAAAAAAATGTGATTTAGTTTATATACAGGAACCAGAAACTTCAAAATATTTTTTACTTCATCCACCCCCCACTACCACCCCCCTATCACCACCCCCACCCCACTACCGATGTGGGGTATCGTTTTATGGGTTTTTGGGATAGAGGATTTCAAATATTATATTATTAAAGTTCCATAAACAATTATTTTCACATACAAAGTTTTTTCGTTGTGAGTGACTTGGATAGAGAATCTGGATGTGGAAGTAGTGATTCCTTGGGCAGCGGTTTTTAAGTATGCCACAAGTTTTCCATATCTTGTTATATCAAAGTTCCTGTATACTTTTAAAGTTGCCTTTATCATAGAATATTTAGTCCACATCGAAGAAGATACAATTTTTTTACTCAAATGTAGAAAGTAAGCGAGAAGCACTTCTTCGTTTACAGCACTAACTCTCTTATTTCATCCAATTTTCAAATTGTAGATATTCTTTAAATAGGTTACTTTGGACTTTTCTGGAATTACATTGGCTGTAGCTTCTTTGGCTTTTTGCAAAATATCGGTCGGAATTTCCATATTATATCTTTCACAATTTTCCATTTTGATGTTAATTACTCAATGTTTATTAAATAAACCCCTGGTTACAAACAAAATGGATAACAACCACAGCTTTCTCGGCACATCTATTCAGAATTTACTTAGCAATAAGCTATTTGTATTTTCTATTGTTTGTCACTGAAAAAGCATTTATATGAAAGTGTTGGATGAAATGTTGTATTAGACACGTGAGTTATTACATACAAGTCACTTAAGAAAATTAGCACACTCGAACTTTTCTTGCGTGACTTATATGTAACATAACTCACTAGCCTAATACTCCAGTCGAATTAGACATAATAAAAAATTTTGCGTACTGCGGACTTTTTTTTGTGGAAGTTGTTTAAGAGGGCATAATAAGCAAGCACAGAAAACTACACCCTGCTGCACCATGTGCGTCCCCTATTTTTAGGGGTTGAAACTTTGAAATTTTACTTATGTGCCCATATCTTTTTCCCTATTTTTATTGTCCGTAGGGCTCTTTACCAAGTTACACTTTTTGAAGATTCATCCCTCCTCTACATAATATGTATATTACACATTTGCCGTAGGACAAACGGTTTTGGCTGTACGAGGCCGGAAAGGTCGCGCTGTTCAAATTTGGGTGTCTTCTGTACAAACGGCTACTATTTCCAATCTACAATACTACACATACTAATGCCCTTAAGGAGGGATGATGATTTGTGAAAACACTTTCATCGAATACCGCGCGGTTTCCATGATAAGGGATGTTGAAATTTTGAAAACCCCCTTTTTAAAAAAAGGTGTACCTACTTTTATTCGCTCATTTTTTTTTCCTGTATGTACGACCCTAATATAAAGTTTACGTTGGTTTCATTTTAATACATTCATTAGTTTAGGAGCTAGACAGCAAAATATGCCAAAAATGGCTATTTTGGTATTGTTGCATTAAAAAAACCAAAACCAGTATAATTCTGGTAAGTGTTTTTAAGTCCAATTCATTGCACATAGAAAATGTGGTTTTGTATTTAAACAGGATCAACACTTATTGTGTAATAACGATTTATGTCCAGTCTCCTTTCTCACATATATTTTTTTGCGGCCTTAGGTTCATAGTAGGGCAGAAAGCAATATATACCTGAACAGGGTACATATTAGGGTGTTATAATGGATCTCTTGTTAAAATGCGATAGGACGTACCGTTTTCGAGTAAAACGCACTTGTTTGCAAAAAATTATTTCAGATCACACTTTTCATCGACTGACTAGTAAATACTCACCGCTGACTACGAAAAAATAAAACTATGTGTCGCTTCTTGCTTTTTCTGTTTATAAGTAATGAAAAAATGAAGGGACTCGGACGGAATGGGGGATTCTCACTCCCCTATTTGAAGGTTCACGCTTGTCTCGAATCATCATTGCAACTTATTTTGTGTCTATAACAAAATCCACAGTAATTTTACCTTCCTCGATAAACAGCTATTATATGTCCATTTCATCGGAAAATGATTTAAAAAAACAAACTCCTAAGAAAGAAAACACCAAAATGTAGAATTTATTTATCAGATCACAATTCAGAACACAATGAAAACTCAAAGCAAACATAACTAAACAAGTGCGTTTTACTCGAAAAAGGTACGTCCTATTGCATTTTAACAAGAGACCCATTTTAACACCCTATTATGTGCCCCGTCCACGTGTATAATGCTTTCTGCCCTACTATGAACCATAAGGCCGCAAAAAAAAATTGTGAAAAAGGAGACTGGAGAACACATGACATAAATCGTTATTACACAATAAGTGTTGATCCTACTTAAATACAAAAACACATTTTCTATGCGCAATGAATTGGACTTTTAGGATAAACAAAAACATTTACCAGAATTATACTGGTTTTGGTTTTTTTAATGCAACAATACCAAAATAGCCATTTTTGGCATATTTTGCTGTCTAGCTCCTAAACCAACGGTTGTATTAAAGTGAAACCAACGTAAATTTTCTTATATTAGGGTCGTACATGTATGAAAGAAAAATGAGCGAAAAAAAGTAGATTCACTTTTTCAAAATTTCAACATCCCGTATCATGGAAACCGCGGAGTATTCGATGAAAGTTTTTTCACAAATCATCATCCCTCCTTAAGGGCATTAGTATGTGTAGTATTGTAGATTGGAAATTGGAGTTAAATGGAAGAGCAGAGCTCGGCGTAACTTGCTTATGTCGAAATTCTGAATTTCGCTCCGGGAATTTTTCCAATAATCCATTAACTGTCTCGTAAAATATATTTATGTTATATACTTATTTTTTTTTATACCTGTATTATATTTAATTAAAATCTGTACTTTCTTGTAACTGTTGTTATTGGAAAAATAAAAAAGACGTTTATTATTATTATTATTATTATTATTATTAAATAATAGCCGTTTGTCCTGTACAGAAGACCTCCGAATTCGGACAGCGCGACCTTTCCAGCCTCGCACAGCCAAAACCGTTTGTACTACGGCAAATGTGTAAAATATATATTATGTAGAGGAGGGATGAATCTTCAAAAAGTGTAACTTGGTAAAGAGCCCTACGGGCAATAGGGAAACAGATATGGACCCATAAGTAAAATTTCTATAAGTTTCAACCCCTAAAATATAGCAGGGTGTTGTGCTTGCTTATTATGCCCTCTTAAACAATTTCCACAAAAAAAAGTCCGCAGTACACAAAATTTTTTATGATGTCTAATTCGACTGGACTAATAAATAACTATTCTTTGTTGGATTTTTCAAGGACTCACATAATAAAATATATGGATGTGTTTCAAAAACACCCTGTGTTCTCAGTTCATCGGTGCGCCCATGACACGCTGCCACACTAATACAATTAACTTCTACTTGAGGTAGATAAATAATGACTTCTGACAATGCAAATTCAATGCAACTTATATACTACAGCAACAAAGTGGTATTTGCGTCCGATTCCGAAACCGCCTAAGAAAATGACATTACGTAGGTGTTGAGCAATCTGGATTGGAATGAAAATAACTGAATAAATGAACGTGAGGTTATTTATTAACAAAACATAATAGGCGAAGGTAATAGCAACGTTTATAGTTTATATTCAAAATAGTAGGCATACCGCCAATTCACTTAATCTTAATTTCATATCCCGTACGATGAATAAAACGAATGTTCCACGTTTTATGATTGCATTATTATTAATAGTAGAGGAAATATATAAAATTATTGTAGAAGAAAGTGTATAAAGGCTGAGCCCCGAACGGAGTAATTAAATAGAAGAGTTTAATGTTTTGAAGAAATCGTTCATCAAGAAGTAAGGGAAACCTGACTTAAAATTAAAAAATTGATGAGTAGAAATTAGAGCGCGCCTTTGTATATTCGTATCCCTAAATATATTTGTCCACGACTATTAAATAATGTACTCATTATGTGTGTGTTTCCTCAAGGATAATGCTATCCATTATTCCCTGCAGTGAATAATGATTTCATTATTCACTAGTGAATAATGAGGACAGTCAGTTGTTTATAAGGAATGACGTTAGTGACTTTTTACTAAAAATTTAAAATGTCAGAATTGCAGCAACCAAAAGACAAGTGTTGTTTCTCTAAGTTTTCTAGGAACCACTCAAATGGTACATGCCGAAGAGGTACTTTGATGAACACTCAAAAATTACATTGGTAAGTTTATTTCAAAGCATCATGTATTAGCAACACGCGGAAGTCTCCAACATTGTTTTTGAAACCATTTACCTACGCGCCTACAAACTGTATTTTATAAGCCATGACAATGCGTCAAAACATAATTTTGTTATTAATTTGAAACGTCAAAATTTGTGCGTCATATTTATCTCGTTCATTTAAGTTTGTTAGTTGTCTAAAATAAAAAAAGTGAAACTATATATGGAAACCGCCAGACACTACCAAAGCTGCTGAAATCACCTCGATGCATCTATGGCCAGAAATTCAGTAAACAAATCTTTTATGCATTGGAGAATTGCCAAAAATGCTAATTTGTTCTCAGAATCAGTTCTACTGGTGTACTTTTCCGAACTATTCACAAAATTTTTTGTCATACAATTTTGTTTTTAAATTTTATTGAGTAGGTGGTTATGTGTCAAAAGAACGGCTTGTCAAATTGAACTTAAACGTCAACGTTACTTACAATAATTTTACATTAAAATGTTAAAAATAAATGGGACTTATAAAATTTAGTAAATAATTTAATCAAAAATATTTAATTGTCGTGGACAAAGTATAGTATTCTACTCGCATATAATAGCTACTATTCACTCTGGTGATTTAAGACACTCGCCTACGGCTCGTGTCTTAAACTTCACCCTCGTGAATAATAGCTATCATTACATGCTCGTTGAATAATATACTATTGTGTATTGTTAATATACTGGCGAATATGTTTATTGGTTTAGTTAAACCACCCCACAGTAAATACCAATTACGGTTTGAAAAAAATACACAGAATGGATTTATACATATTAAGTACGAAAACAGGTAATAATATATACATGTAAATTTACATACAGGGAATACAAATACATAATAAACTAACATTAAAAAAACACAAAATATTATACAGAATAAAAAGAAAAAAATACTTGATATTTGCAATATTTACATAAACATAACCACATCACATACACCAGCACGGTAGCTCAGCCGATTAAAGCGTATTGTGTGGCTCTACCATATCAGACGTTGCCTATTTTCAAGCGACTTCCTCCTTAGCCTAACCTCTCCAAAACTACAACTTACCTTTACTCTATCTTTATCTGTGCCTGTTAACTTTGTAATCTTAACTCCGCTTTATTCCTTTTCTGCATGTTCATTGTTTTATCATTCTTGTTCTTTCTGTCTCCAAATTCACCTCTCGGCCGATAAGCCCTAAAAAATTCTAACGTTCAAAAAACTACAACTTTTTATCACCCTATTTTCCTGACGACAGAAAGACCACAGCAGGGCGCAAATTTTTGAGAACATTAGCTTTCAAGCGTGTACGTCTAAAAACGTTCAATTGAAAACTATCGCACTTGTAAATACGAACTTTTGAAGGGGCTCGTTTTTGTTTCCCGAGTGCTTCGTTTTAAAACGAACGGGGCATTTGGCAACGTTGCATACTCGCAATTGATAGTAACATTTGACATCTTTTCTATAATAACTAGTTATTATAGGTTATTATTATATTTATTACTCTTTCACGTGTTTGCTTTTGCGTTTTGGTGCTTTTTAGAACAATGGCCCCAAAAAAAAAATTCTGAGGAAAAATGGACAAACATGTCCGAAAAACAAAAAAAACTTTTAGTGGAGTTCATGAAAAAACATCATAATTTAGTAAGTGGGAAGCAACGAAATAATTTCTCCAAAGTTGACTCCTAAAACCTGTGGAAGCAAATTACTGAACTTTTAAATAGCATTCCAGGAGCAAATATAGATTGGAAGAGCTGGGGGAAGGTGAGATTTTTATAAATAATTAAATTTCTCACAACACAATTAAAATTGTAATTATTTTAGGCCTGGCAAGATCTAAAGAATAGAACTAAAGGAAAGGAGAGTAAAAATAAGAAAAGCTACACGGGGACTGGAGGAGGACCTTTCTCTGGAGAATCAATGACTACAGCTGAAAACGAGCTGTTCAGTCTATTAACAAAAGTTGGAGTTGAAGGCCATGCAGTTGATGAATCTGTGGCTGAATTCAATGAAAATCTTGGGGGCATAAATGATGCACTAAATCATGTAACAATATTTTAGATACCAGATGGTGCTGTAGATCTGCAAGTTAATGAATATGGTAAACAAGAGAATGAGATTGCTGTCGCATCATATGAAGAAATAACTGATGAAAATTTCTCCACAGAAAACGAAATTTTATTAAGCGACAATGATGTCTTGAAAGCTATCGCAGAAACCTCAACCGTTTTAAAATCAATGGAAAACGTGGAGTCCTCGGGGGGAAAAGTGCCAATAAAAAATTTACCTTATAAAAGTTCTCAACTTAATTAGGGCAGCAACAGCTGCCACAACTTTTCAAGATAATTTAACTCAGAAATTATTAATTAAAGAGAGCTACTACAAAAGAAAGCTAAAAATTTTAGAAGAAAATATTCAGCTTAAACGAGATAAAGTTGCAGCACTACAACAGATGCAAACAGAAAAATTTACTAATTAATTCCATAATGTAATGATTCTATTAATAATTTCCTCCAATTTAAGTTTGGATACTATAATTTCTGGTAGATAGTTAAAACCACGTCTTAAGTGCCTTATTTTAGTTTGTATGTGTTTGTTAACAATATTTTGCCAAAGACTGTCGTTTTGAAGTGCAATTTTAATCTACATACCATTGTCTTCGAGTGCTTGAAGTCCGCTCGTTGAAAAACGTTTCAAAATAAGCGTCAATAAGCGTGTTCGTTTAAAAGCGAACGGTCGAAAATTGCATTTTAGTATTTTTCGCTCACTTACGATTCGCTTTCAAAAAACGAACGCTCAAAAATTGACCTCCAGGGTGGAATTGCTTCGAATGGGTTTTTTCATTGAGTTCCGTTTTCCCGTGCCAGCAACTAAATTTGCGCCCCACAGTATGCGAAAGTGAAAGTTTGTAACGTTTTATTTTAATTACCTTTAAGTGCTTTCATGTACTATATTCAAAATCCTACTGTTAATTTTAAATCTTGTTGTAGATAGGAGTTTTAACGGGTTAACTAATTATTGTGAACCGGGCCTGCCCTGCCCTGCCAAGCCCTACATTCAACGCGGCGCTGCGCGCTGTGGTTGTCTGTCTGGCTCCGGACCGAGACCCCGGGGAGGCACATGTTTATATCTTAATTTAAATAAAATTATGTTGTGTTCTACTCTGTTCTGTATTGCGTGGCTAATAGCTGATCACACTGTCTATCGTATACTGGATTCGGATCCCGCCCCAGTACATCTACAATGTCGATGGGCATGGATCCACGCCTGAGTTTTTCTAAATGTGTAACTGCTTTCTGGGCAGCCTTGGCTTTGAATTTGGGGGTTGTCTACTATATGAGAATAAAAACAACTGAGAATAGAGTTTTCTGCGGTCGTGTAAGCTAAAACGAACCCATGTTCAACATCAATAACAATATTTTCTATTTCTTCTAATTTAGTTCAATTTAGATCGAATTATATATGACTGCTTGGTTGAGAGTCAAGCACTTTCACCGAGTAGTCCCGGGTTCGATTCCTGGCCGTGGCACTGGGATTTTTTCAGAAGCAGAAATTAATCCCGATATACTAGGATATTGGATGTGTGTACTTTGTCTCTAAATGCGTAGCCCCTCCGCACAAGGCTCTTCTAGAGTCTTCAGGGATAA
This sequence comes from Rutpela maculata, assembly GCA_936432065.2. Lineage (NCBI taxonomy): Eukaryota > Metazoa > Arthropoda > Insecta > Coleoptera > Cerambycidae > Rutpela > Rutpela maculata. The sequence continues at coordinate 344,976,043 of OW386285.2, forward strand.
ACTATTATTATTATTATTATCAAAGAGAACACTTAAGTCATTGAACTCATTTGATCTAATCAAGACATTACCGTTCAACTAATAATAAAATAACAATGAATGGTTCTTCTGAAAGGGAAAATGTTATATTTATGTTTGAGAGTAGATTAATTCAAAGGCATGAATCATTTATATTATTTAAATTTCTTTGAAATAGTGCATACTCCACGTCGGTGCGGTGTTAAGAGTACAAGACAATATCATATCATCAGCATTTAGCAGGCAATTGACATTAATAACTAATATAAATAATAGAGGCCCAACATTGAACCTTGTGGCACTCCAGATGTTGCTATCCATACAGAAAACTAATCCTAACCTAAAAGAACTTTGGGATTTTATTTCTAGACAAAGTTTAGTCCAAAAAGTCTTAACTCTTTCACTGACTAATCATTGTTTCTTTCCAGTATACTTAAAATGCTAAAACCTGGTACTTGGTCTCATATTTTCTCTTTTTATTCTTGACAAACTGCCGATCTTGTCATCCGTATTCTTTGTCTAATCTCATACTCGCAGTTCGTAAACTAAGGTCAATGTATAGATTCGTGGCCGGGCAGAAGACTAAACGGTTCCATTGCAAAAGCTGATCTATATTGGGACCTCAAAGTAACCAAGGTCGAGGTAGGTACAGGATAACATGGAAAAAAAATTGGGGAGCATAAGCGTGTAGGCAAAATCTGGGAAGAGATAAGGCTACTGAACAATAATTATTCTTACCTAGGGAAATTTTTCTAATAGTGACTACCATATTTAACTACGCTGAAAGATTTCAGGTTGTTACTTAGCTAATTAAGTGAATGAAGAGAGACGGCCCAAAAAAATATGGAAATGGAACCCACCGGAACGGAGGAAACGAGGTAGACCGCCGAGGAGTTGGAAGATCGACGTTAAAGAAGCCATGGAAACAAGAGGTCTACAGGAGGGCGATTGGACAGATCGCAAGTATTGGAAGTTGAGAAGCGAGAAACGACGACAGTCGTAGGAACCTTGCATATGTACTTAGCTAATTTTAAGAAAAAAAGCTAAGATGCCGCCGAAGAGAAAACTTCAAAGGATTTGGATCATATGTTCTAGGTGGCCAGTCCATTTCTACCTATCACTTATACCTATCTACCGACGAGAATATGTTGTGCTCACAAAATTTCTAGTTACAATACCACAATGTTACGAGACACCTTTGTGCATGAATCATAAGTGATCTAGAAATCCAACTGAAACGTCATCTGTCAACAATGGCAAATCCTGTTCCATTTTTTTTTATAAATACGTCCCTCCAGTCGCAAAGGAAAAAAAATGGTCCTATTAAACAGTCTCCAATGATTCCTACCTACATATTATAGGAGAATCGAACTTGAAAACGGTGTTGTATTATTACATGCGAATTATCGTCAACCTGTACACTGATTTTTTTTTATTATATCGGTGAAATAAACTGGAAAAAATGCCATGAATCTATGAGAGGTAGCAAAAAAATGAAGATATAATTATTGTCTATAATTGAATGACTTACTTACGTTACTACTTTTTATCAAATGTATCTAATCAATTACCCATATCTCTGCCGTTGGTTAATTATAGAGCGTGAGGTATACTATCTAAATTGACAATATAAGTTCGACATTTTTTTGGAAATGTCAACACCCCGCATCCCCAAAACAATGAATTTTTGGCCATCTGTATGTATGAACTTGTTTTCTTAAAATTGACTAAAGAAGAACATCTTGAAATATTTTAACGTACTAAGTTACATCCTGTATTGGTTTTCTTTTTATTAAACATTTAAAGTAATGATTTCTTTTAAGTCAAACCCTGTACAAGGAAGTAAAAAGTAATTTGGCTTCCATCCTCGGAAGATAAGACGTCGCAATGTGCGTCCGCCAAATAAGAGGAAGTCCCATTTAGATATTCGAATGTCTTGAAAATTTCCAGCAACTTTAGGTTCTTTGAATGATATACCATCGACACTAGCATCTAGAGTCAGCGGTATTTCTATTAGCATCACGGCATTCCTCTCATAGTCACAGTATTCGCCACGTAGTCCAGTACCTTTAATACTTGTTAACTAAACAAGTTCAAGAACGTTGCACTCTTTTACATTCATTCTAAACACTCAAAAGTATCTTGTGATCCGTTGTACGTACATTTTCTAATGAAGCCAAAGTGGTTTTTCGCGAATATCTCCGTTTCTTTTAATTTTACGAATATGAACGTTATAAGATAAACGATTTGAAAATTAAGCCTCTCGTCTCGTCTTGTCTCTTGTCACACCGGTTGTAATATTCGAGAAGACTTGATGTAAAAGTTATTTATGACTTAGGCAAATATTTCGAATTTACTACGCACTGACATTGTAAAATTATATTTTGAAAATAAATGTAGGTGAGTACGCTTTAAAACCTACAAGGAGTCAAGGAGGAATAAAATCTACACGGGAGTATAAAATAGATGCTATTATTTGTATATAATAAGTGAGCCCGGATAGAAATATGCAGCTGCGTATCCCATCTTTTATTTCAGGGTATACCATGTCTGCTCTCCGCATGTTTTCTGGCAAATTTTGGTTAGTTTTTTGGCGTTTGTAGACGTATTTTGTGGTGTTAGAAAATGTAGTTGCGTTGAAAATGGACAATTCGTGTTGTATTTGCAATGAATCGCTCGAAAGTGGACACACTATGACGGTTGAACGTGGATTACAGAGTTTAATCGAGGCTGCAAAAAACCTGGCCAATCAAGTAACAGAATGAAATATTTTTTAAAGGTTAGTACTTACAGCGACTATAGGAAAAATCGTTTGGTGCCTGGGCAGAACTTGCGCACACAAGTTTTTTTATGTGCTGTCTCCGGAACATTGTTCGTATAGCAACTATACCAATGGAGTGACAGCTTGAAATTACTCTTAAAATTTAGTATTTACAGAGTAAAAGAAAAATATACTTTTGTGCCTCGTCAAATCTTGTGCCAATGCCTTGGCACAAAAATTTTTGATTTTTTTTTTGGTGGATTACTGTACATATCGAGTAACAGCTTCAAACTACCACCAAATTAAAGTTTAAACATTTTTCAATTAGAAAAACATTTGTGCCATGTCTATGCCTGTGCCAATGCCTGGCACAAAACTTTCTATTTCTCGAAGTCTTATACTATTACTATCTGTATAGGTGTTCTTCACAGATAAGCTGTAAATAGTATTGTCCTATACTTTACTATGCTTGGTCTATGCTACTGAGAGAGATCTAAGTGACCTATTTCCTGTTAGAAAGTTTGGTAAAAACCGCTGCCCAAGGAATCACTACTTCCACATCCGGATTTTCTATCCAAGTTACACAACGAAAAAATTTTGTATCTGGAAATAATTGTTTATGGAACTTTAATAATATAATATTTGAAATCCTCTACCCCAAAAACCCATAAAACGATACCCCACATCGGTAGTGGAGGGGGGTGGGAGTGGGGGGTGGATAAAGTAAAAAAATATTTTGAGGTTTCTGGTTCTTGTACACACACTAAATCACTTTTTTTTTCATCCCCTTTAATAATGGGGTGGGGGTGGTAATGGGGGTGGCTAATGCCAAAATTTTTTTTGAGATCTTAGCTTCTCTTATCTATACTAAATATCAATTTTATGAACTCTTACATCCTTGATTTACCTATTTACTCCAAATGTACCCCAGTTTACCACCCAACCCTTAGACGGAATAAAATGAAAATATAATCTAGTTCTAGATCTCGTTAAAGTACATATGTGTACCAAATTTCAAGTCAATATCTCAAACGGTTCCAGAGTAAACGTGCGCACAAAAAAAGTTACAGACCGACAGACCGACAGACAGACCGACAGACAGAAATTTTTAATTCCCTCAAACTTGAAATCTCGACGTTTCTTGACATTCTAAGGCTATTTGAACAATAAAAATTTTTTTAAAATTTTTTTTGTCGTTACTATACTTCCACTGGATGTGGAAGTAAAAGTGTCATGGCGAAAACTAGATTGGTATCACTAACGGCCGTTTGCACCGTATTGTTTAATAGAGGATTAATGTTAAACCTCCGTTAAATTTAAAATTTGCTTTGCACCGTTGTTTAATCCTTGATTAAATTAGCTTAAACTTGCGTTAACTTAAACCCCCAAAGTTGGCCGCTTAAAGGGAGATTAAATTTAATCGCAATTCCTGCGCAGTCGTCGATGTTGTGCATAACCTCAATTTTTAGTATATTTTCATTTTTTATTTTTATTAACAAATATTTGCCTTTTCTTGAGACGTTGCGTTATTTGTTTGTTTATTTTCTAATACATTCTTGCATTCTGTGGCCGTATATAAGCAAAAGTTTTTAAACAAATAAAAAAATTATCAGATCTTGATCTTTTATTTTAATTATGGTTTTCCATATTTATAAAGATCTTGTAAACAGATAACTAGTAGCAAAAATGTACACACACAGATTCACGTATTTGACAATAGTTGACAGAAATAAGGTTATAATTTTGAAAGAGAAGTTAGCAGAATACCAAATTCCCTAAAATCGCAAGTTAACTATCAACTTAAGTAAACCACAAACAATAAAGCACGGTGCAATAAGACGCAAGTTAAACCTGGTTTAAAAATTAAACCTCGATTAGTTATTCATCGCTTAAAATGGAAACGGTGCAAATGGCTGTTAAAGTTATAAAAAGTCACTGCACATGTTGACCAACTCATCTAATTTCTAAACTTTGTAAAAATGAAATACCTATAACTTCTAAACTGACTGAAAAAGTGAGAGATTGTATAATTTTAATTTTTTTAAATATTGTAACAAAACAAACTAATAAAGTTGGTTTCTAATCAGTTAAAGTAGACTCAATATTGAAGATAATGAAAACAATGACATTCATTATTATATTATGGGTATTTCATTTTTACAATCCTTGTAAATTAGAAGAGTTGATCAACATGTGCAGTGGTTTTTAGTGCCAATCTAGTTTTCGCCATGACACTTTTTACCAAACTTTCTAACGTGAAATAGGTCAACATTAGGAAAAAATACATGGAGACGCTGACCATTAAAGGGATGTACAGATGATCTAACCAACCAACCGCCCTTCTCGGTACACTCTGAAAATTGCCATGACAACTCGTAAAAGTGTGCTGGTCTGCTGGAATTTCAACGTCTTCAAAGCGTACCGACAATATTAGATCCAGACCAGCTGACTTTTGAATATAATGACAACTACACAACCTATCTCGCACATGCGCATACGAAAACGGTTAATGCGGGAAGCCTTGCTGTTGCTTCTCTGTGGTGTAAGTTCTCTGACCCAACTACGGAGGCATACGCTACCATTAGTCCTATGACCGTAACGTATATCCAGTATATTTGCTGGGCACCAATGCAGGATTTTCCACAAATTTTTCGACATATCTACAGACAGTTTTGCTTTGGGAATTAGCTTTTCCAAGTGGGAGTTCCAGGGAAGTGATTTATCTAGTGTAATACATAATTATTTCACCTAATAAGGAAGACGGTTCTAAGTTGTCTAGCTGCGTTTTTCTGGTGAAGGATACTATTACAGTTTTGTGGGTGTTGACTGATACTTGCTTCCTCTCACACCAAATGTGGACTGCATCTAGTACTTGAGTAGGAGAAACCGCCTTATGGGCACCCTCTTATGGTCCTAAAATTGACCGTCTCATCCAGTAGAGATGTCGTTATGATTCTGTTTTTAAGCATAGTCCGAATCCAATCAGTTACGGCTGGATCAAACCCTCCACCACCTATGTGGGGAGTTTTAACTCCTTTACGCATCATAAAAAATTGTGCGTAGAACGGATCACCCGGGACTTTTGGAACGTCGACGTAAATTAGAACGATGAAACTAAAATGTAAAAGAATGCAGCTTTCCCAGACTTTTTATTTAAATGATACATTTTTTGTCCAAATGCACTGGACTAACATACATAAACCGCATCCGTGTATGGACTTTGCGCTACGTACATGCATTATCGGTTAACAGGGCCGTTACTGACCGGAAAGTGCTCGGCGCGAATGCGATGTCCAGTAGTGAATTATACTGTCATGCATCTTCCGGGTCGACACCGAACGCCGCGGGTCCGGTGACTTATGACCGACAGTGGTTTACGGCCTTGAGCCGCGACCCGCCGCTCCCGAAGGGCTGGCAACTGATAACAGCGGGATATACGGCGACAACGCTAACGACTAGCCGATCATCTGATTGCGGCCCACAAATTAATGGCGCAGGTACCACTGTTAATGACTACATATTGCCTCGTGGTTAATTAGAGGCAAAATTATTGTTTTATGCTCGCGATTTATGTGTAAATAGTGCCATATTTATAGTTTTAGATGAGACAGTATATTTTCTCGGCATTTAAGTTCAAGAGCACGCCAACTTTGAGTCCCCCGAGGAATTGCAGCTACTTGCGGATCATTAAATTGCTGAGACTTTTCGTTTATGTTAATGGATTTCCGATCAAAGCAATCGTCCTGAACATGGATATATAATAAACGTGGTTCTAGTATTACGACGCTTGTCGTGTAGTCGCTGAAGAATCTTATTCTACCAGCCTTTCCATGCAATGTTGCCAGTTCATAATAAAGGCTACATAAATAGGTATGAACATGAATTCTGCAACAAAATTAACGTAAAAAGGCCACTTAGATTGATAGACGCACTTGCCATGCAGTTATCTTATATTTATTTATTCACCCTTGGGTTAGTACATAAAAACTGGTTTGTTAGGTATACATCCTAACACCATAATAATTGATAAAGCGAAGTAAGATGGTGGCTCTTCAGAAAAAAAAAAAGAAAAAAAAAAGACAAAGAACAAAAAGTAAGTTGCAAGAACACCGTCATCTTACCAGAAAAGCTTTGAAACCTGTTCTGTTTATGGTCCATTTCCAATGTATGGAGTCGAGCAGAGTTACAGAACTACATCCGAATAGCCCAGATACTTCAAACTACGGCCAGGAAAATAGAAATGCTTATGTCCCCATGAAATATTTAACACGATGTTCTAAATAAACTAAAATTTGCTCATTGATCATGCATTCAAAGCAAATATCGACCTAATTATAAATGTTTTACGAATATTTATATTGCACAGAAATGCGTAAATGCGAGAACAACATTGAGAAATGCAAGTATATTGTCAATCACGTACCAGTGGAAGAAGAATATTATATTGATTAAGATTATAATTTGATAGCCGTATTATGCTTATAGCCCAGTCGATGCAGGTATTTACCCACAAAAGTTGCAAACTGTGTAAACTTTTTTTTAATGAGTCCGTGAAAGTGTGTAGAACTTTTCGGGATATTATTCTGTACACTTTCACGAACTAATTAAAAAAAAAATTATTCAGTTTGCAACTTTTTGTGGGTTTCACTATAAAATAATCTCTGTCGTCTGGGCTATTACTAAGGGCGAGTTGTACCAACTAAGTTCAAGCCAAGTTTAGCTGTATCCGAGATCAAATGCCAAGGTTACGATTGTTACAACAATCGTAACCATGGATTTTGATCTCGGATCAAGCTGAACTTGGCTTGAACTTAGTTGGTACAACTCGCCCTGATTCGTATTTTTTGTGTGATTTTGATTAATTTATTTATCCTGTGTTTTCAGACCTGTTTTTTTATTTGTTCATACGAATTACTGTTTCCTTATTTGTGATCCTAATTTTTTGTATGTTCCTGAATATCGAAGATTAAATGAGAAAATGATAAACGATATTAATATAGTTCCTTTTTATTTGATATTAATATTTTTTATTTCAGCTCATTTATTATTATTTTTTTAAAATTAGAAAAGTATGATATCCATGAGGAGCTATTTAAATGCTCACGGTAAAAAATAGTAATGAATATAATGGTTATAAGAGCTGCTAATTAGATTTATTAAATCCAAATTTGATTTATCCTAGGTAGTCTTGTATTAAGACCATTTTATGAATTACAGAGAATAGAGGCCCTAATGCGTTATCCCTATTTATGTTGATGGCAGTTCCGCCATTTGTCCGTTCTTGCTTACTGATTATACCTGTTCTTTAGGTAGATTTCAATAAGATTATGCACTACAGACCCTGTACCATAAACAGAGTTTCTCTAACGAAAACCTATATTTAAGTTTGTGAAATATTTTTCCCATATCCGTTTATTTCTTGTTCTTAAATGGGTTTTTAAAAAGGTTAAATAACCTTAATTATGGTTTTAATTATGGCTACTGTTGCATATTTCTTTTAGAAATCCGTGTATATGGTTCATGGAGTATTTTATGTTTGACCGAGATTTTAGTGCCCCTTTTAAATTATTTTTTTCAAATATTTTCTATTACAAGCATCAACCTTTTTTAAACAAGAGTAAAATTTTTAATCACTTCAAAAAAAAGTAGAAGCTTCTCAATTCGATCAGTATGTTTACCAGCATTGTTCAAAAGTTAGATTACGTTTTCGATTCATAATAATGATCATTATTTACAAATTATATGATATTATTGCTCGTCGATGGAACCATTGCAGTTACTAAATATTCGCGAACCTTTTATAAAAATACTCATGGTTTCAGCTTAGGTTACTTTAAGAATCAACCAATCAGAATTTGTAACGACAGTCGCATAGAGATATAAAAAATTTAGAAAACTGCCGAATATTTAACTCCAATGCTTACAAACAAATCACTAGAGCGAGTCAATTATATGGGGTTGTATGTGGAGGGGGGCTACGAGGCGGAGAGAGTACGCACTCATGTTGGTTTATGTGTGCATATATAAAAATATAAGGGTACGAACATGCCGAAGATGCTTCGCAGCTAGAAGTTCAGGCCGCAGTTTCAGTCAATGCATCGATTAAAACTGCCCCAAATATGTTGGGGCCCCTTGCCTTATATCACTCCATCACTTGTAATTTAGCAAACATACCTCCTGTTCTTTGCTACTGCGTAATGTAATAGTAATTTACCAATTTACCAATTTTAATATCTTTTATTTTTATTTAACTGTGGGTACATGTCAAAAAGGTATTGTATTTGTTTCATTAGTATTAACAATATATGAAAGAGCTACGTAACAACAACGCGAGAACCGGGCGATGTCACGCAGCGGCCAGGTATTGCGGCAAAAATGCTTCTAGACATGATAAAAATAGAGACAATTAGCAAGTTTCTATACAGATCGCTTGCATTTTATTTTAGATATTGAACTATGAAAATGAGCCGATTAGAACTTTTTTATTTTGTTATAGAAGAGATTGTATAAGGAAAAGTCAATAAAAACCCTATACAAAAAAGTCAAGTATATAAAAAACATGTTGTTGCACAATGTGCCTAATTTCTATGTTAAGGAGTTTCAGCGAGGGGTTCAAGGGGGTATCAGGAAATTGCAAGTGGATATGGAATTGTGTATGTTGGATTTATATGTTTATGGAAGGTGAGGATTTTAGAGAGGGAAGTTACGTCAATCATTTCTCGGTAAATCGTACGTGGTAGTCGTTCATGTAGAAATTTGTGGACTTGTGGAATATTGTCGTATCTTCTTGTGTGAGTTAAATCAGAGTTAAGTAGAAATTTTTGTTGGAGCCACTGTTGTTTAAGCGACGTTTCGGCAGAATCCCATCTGCCATCTTCAAGTTCTCACTGAAAGCTGTCTACTGCTGCTCCTCGTTGCTCGAACTGAAAGCTTTCAGTGAGAACCTGAAGGTGGCAGATGGGATTCTGCCGAAACGTCGTTTAGACAACAGTGGCTCCAGCAGGAGTCTTTCAACTACGTGGGAAAACACCCGGAAGTACACCAACACTTTGATTTTGTAACAAGATTTATGGTGAATAAACTTATTCTATTCTATTCTATTGTATTTTGTAGACTAGCCCGTTATGCCACACAGTATCGAATTCGCGTTCAATATCTAGGAGTAAGTAACATTGAGAGGTTTCAAAATTATAATAACAATTTTTTTATGACAGATGCTTACTACTTTTTTTTATTATACTATAGCGAATAACTGTAAAGAGGTGCAGAGGCATTGTAAATTAAAATTGCATATCTCATCTAACACACCATTTAATATGAATAATTCTGCCGCTGCCATGTTAAAACAATGCCATTAATTTCTATACCTGCAATAAAGACAATCATTTAACTCGGCACTACGTGCAGCCCATAATGGCTATTATAAAATGCAAATTAACCACCCTCATATTCATGTGAGCCAACGTTTCTGTACTCAATTATATCGCTAGTGTCGGGTGATAAAAATTACCGGGCGTTCGCAAATAGGAAACAATGAAAATAACTATAAATACAAAAGATTATTGCCGAAAAATTCATTAAAAACAATGAACACGGCCCAGGTTTTAATTAAAACTCTTACCAGGGTGTGGACTCACTGGAGATGCGTGATGAGTTGTAAATATTCAGCTCGCGTGCTGAAACGCTGAAAATTCTAGCGGCATATGTGTTGTAGTAGTATATTTTTATTTCTCTCCATTCTGTTTGAAAGCCGGTATTGCGTTGGCAAATATTAGCAATGTGGAATGCCACAAAAGGTTTTCCTTCATTATCTTAATACGGAATGCCGAGAAATAGATACAGATATGAGGCAAGAAAAGAACTGTTGTGTTAGGTATAAAACTTCATATTATATTTTAAAATGAAAGATAAATGTGTGGCAACAGTCGATTGTGTTGTGACTAATCCCTGCCAGCCATACCATGGGTCCCACGTATGGCAATTGATGAATCGTTACAAGAAAATGGTTAAGTGTTAGGTACGTGTGTAGTGGCCAATTCTTGGAAAATTCAATAATAAAAAAAAATTAGCAGGAAATTTTGCGGATTTTTTTCCAACCCTTTTAAAAACAATAATTAAAGAATTTTTCTGACGATGTGTAATTAATTTCAAAAATATACGTAGAAACTAGCTACTTACAAAAAGTGGAGAATACTTTTGTTTATTCTGCCTTTGGAAAAAAAATGCATATTTACTAAACACACAAATTTTAAAATTTTTATTAAAATAATTTAGAGAGAAAAGTGATTATTTAGCTAAGAATATATGACACATGACATTGTTTGCTCCAATTTAAATCACTAATTTACCTAGTTAGTTAAATAGCCATTAATAAGTGACAATACAACACTGTTATAATATGAAACTTCTTCCAAACATCTGTCACTTAATTTAATATTCAACATTTTTATGGTAATAATTTTAATAACTAGGCAGTTCTAAATGTGTTTCAATGCTGTATACGTTAATTAAAATGTTTAATAAAACTCGAATTGATCATGCTGATAATTTATTTGTTGATGTGTATCAATAATTATCTATTCATTATATTTTCTTACTAAATATAATTCGTAGTGCGCTTAAGAATGGACAATTCTTTTGAAATATTAACTCATCTCAGTCTTAATCTTTGGAAAATACAACTCGTGCCTCGCACTCGTTGGACTGCAGAAACTCAATTTTCTTACCATTAGTACATAAGATAGGAACGATATATGATTGTGATAACCTACAGATTTCTGACAATAATATCACATGTCAGTAAAATAGTGCAGTATTTTCTTCAAGCCAGACTTCAGCATTAACTGTTTTGGCAAATACCTCCTGAGCAAGCAGTGTATGTAAAAGGACGCAATACTAGAGAACAAGTACTGAATTTACTACAAATTATTGATAAAAAGAGAGAATTCTACGTCTCTTGTACCTTTGTATCGTACACTACTTCTTTTGAAAATGTGGAATAGGACAAGTTGTCAGCTATATAACTAGAAATAGGCACACTCAGATATACTCAGATATCTTCATTATTTGCCAATTTTATAAAGAAAACTGAGAGTCGAGAACAACTCAGATAAATGTAAAGTTGAGAAAAGCATAAGATAGTGTATTATGTATCGAATAACACATCTAGATCAGTTTATATTAATTTTGTTTATGTTACACAAAAAATCGTGGATTTTTTTATTCGAGAATATGTAAGAACAATGCACTTGCTTAGATATAAATATAGATTATTTTGAATGCACTAGTTGCTTAGCAAATTGAGATTGGCTTGAAGCCTGTGTAATCATTAATAGTATTAATTGAATCATGTAACTTTAAATCATCAGCGTAAAGTAACGTTTTACATTGCAGGCTAACAGTGATGTAGTTTATGAAAATTAGGAAAAGTAGAGGTCCCAGTACGGAACCCTGGGACAACCCTGAGGTAGCAGTGATATTTAACAGACTGGAAACCACGATGTTACGCATACTGTCTTCGGTTAGTTAAGTAGGACATACAATATTTCAACTTATTATCAGTTAATACCTAAAGCACCCAATTCATGAAGTGGCATAGTAGAAGTAGCAAGTACTGCTGTACATTTCTATCTGCTTCTTTATGCGGCTAATACTTCACCTTCACTGATAATAAATTACTGCTGGTCAGAGTGATCGAGCTAAAATCAAAATTTGATGAAGCAGTATAACTGGCCTGAAAATATCTTACAAAGGCGTTCATATGTGGAGTTTTTGAAAGTGTGTCCCCTATAAATTTTGTTTCAGGAATACTTGTGACATTTATTTTACTCCCACATCGTGGAGGTATAGTAACGCAAAAAAAAATTGAATTTTCTTTTTGTTCAAATAATCATGAAACATGAAATTTTAAGTTTAAGCAAAAAACAAATTTCTGTCTGTCGGTCGGTTTCTCGGTATGTCTCTCTCTCGAACCGTTTATGATATTGACTTGAAATTTGGTACATTAATAAAAATAATAATAATAAAAATTTCTTTATTTCCTAAAGACCATATTACAATGGTATAGGGCATGTCAAAAGAATAAAAATAATAAAAATAAAATCAGTATAAGACACACAAAACTTAATTATAATATATAAACAGTAGTAGTGCAAAAATAAGATAAACAAGACACATTAATAAAACGCATATAGACTCTGCATAATAAAAACATAAGAAGTATAGTAGCTAATTATGCATCAAGATATTCCAAAACTGAATAATATACATTTTTAATAAATAATTAGATACCATTTTCTAAATACTTTAATGTTGTTAATGAATTTCAATCCATCAGGCAGTTCGTTAAAACGTTTTATACCCATATATTTAGGGAAGTTTTCATATAATGTTAAATTATGTACTGGTATGGTTAACAATTCATTCTGTCTAGTTTCGTAAGAATGTAGTATAAATACATTTAATAGTGGCCTTCACGATTCATTTCTCTTACAACCAACAATATCTCGCACTGCCCTTTTTTGAACCATAAATATTATATGCATTTCACTAGAATTACCCCAAAATATGATACCATATCGTAAACGTGACCAATATATGTGAAAAATAAAAAGTTAGTGCTATTGACTTATTTGCAACTTGTTTCAATCTATATTTAAGGCAAAACATAATGATGATAATTTATTACATAAGAAGTCGGCATGTTTTTTCCAATTAAGGGCATTATCCATATATATTCCTAAGAATTTTGTATTATTTACTTGATCGATGGATTTGTGTTCAATTACAAGTATAGTAACGACAAAAAAATTTTTTAAAATTTTTATTGTTCAAATGGGCTTAGAATGTCATGAAACGTAGAGATTCTAAGTTTGAGCGAAAAAAAATTTCTGTCTGTCTGTCGTTCTGTCTGTAACTTTTTTGTGCGCACGTTTACTCTGGAACCGTTTGAGATATTGACTTGAAATTTGGTACACATATGTACTTTAACGAGATCTAGAACTAGATTATATTTTCATCTTTTTCCGTCGAAGGGTTGGGGGGTAAATTGGGGTAAATTTGGGGTAAATAGGTAAATCAAGCAGGTAAGAGTCCATAAAATTGGTATTTAGTATATACAAGAGAAGCTAAGGTCTCAAAAAAAAATTTGGGCATTAGCCACCCTCATTACCACCCCCACCTCATTATTAAAGGGGATGAAAACAAATTGTGATTTAGTGTGTGTACAAGAACCAGAAACCTCAAAATATTTTTTTACTTCATCCACCCCCACTACCACACCCTTATCACCACCCACACGCCACTACCGATGTGGGGTATCGTTTCCTGGGTTTTTGGGGTAGAGGATTTCAAATATTATATTATTAAAGTTCCATAAACAATTATTTCCACATACAAAGTTTTTTCGTTGTGAGTGACTTGGATAGAGAATCTGGATGTGGAAGTAGTGATTCCTTGGGCAGCGGTTTTATATTCTCGGAGTGAAATTTATAAAAACTGTCTTTGTCATATTCAGATATAGTTTAGAAATTTTAAACCATTCCACAAGTTATTTATTGCATTTTGCAACGACTATATTGTATTATCTATCGAAAAGCTGCATATTAAGTAAGTATTGTCGTCTGCAAACATTGTTAATCTATTATTATTATTATCTATCTAAGGCAAATAATTAACAAATATTAAAAATAACAAAGGTCCTAAAGCGGACCCTTACGGCACACCAATTTTGACTAACTGCTTTCTATCCGTTAGATACAAAAGCAGCCAATCATGTATCTTGCCTCGCAGACCATACTGGGATAATTTTTGGCTAAGTAAAAAATGACTTCCTAAATCAAACACTTTACTAAGGTCCAAAAGACAACGCAGTTTTTGTTAATATCTAAATTGACATACAGCTTATTGAAAAATTGTAATATTGCAGTCTACGTGTTTCTTCCTCGTTTAAAATCATGTTGAGAATTGCTTAAGATGTTATGCTGCGTTAAAAATTGAAAATTTTTACAGAATATTATTTTTTTTTTGACAAAGAGCAAAGTAAAGACACTAGCCTATAATTTTCTAGTAATAAATAACCCCCCTTCTCAAATAAAGGTATAACTTTTGCTGTTTTAAATATTTTAGGAAATATACCCGATTGTAAAGAGTAGTTAATAAGAGATGTTAATGTGTACACTAAGTAATTCACAGATATTTTTTATAAGTTGGAAGATATTTTGTCAATTCCACTCGAGTTTGAATTTTTAAATCCGTTATTGGGGGTAAAAAAACAAAACTGTAATTTGTTGTGTATACGAAAATCAAAGGCCTCAACAATTTTTTTTGGCATTGTAGTGTACTACTACTCATTGGTGTATGTGATTTCTTATAATAAAAACATTCGAGCTGTATGATAACTGCTGACTCAGGACAAGGATTAGGACCAGGCAGTCAGTCTTTATATGATAGCAGAGTGAAGTACAACAGTAAAGAGTGTGTTTTATTTAAACAAATTTAAGCGATTGTTCAGGCATTAGCCACCCTTTCTACCACCCCCATTGCCACCTCCACTCTATTATTAATGGGGATAAAAAATTAAATTGGTATTTAGTGTGTTTACAAGAACCAAGGGCCTCAAAATTTTTTTTGGTATTAGCCACCCCGTCTACCATCCCCAGTACTACCTATGGATTTTTGTGGTAGACGGTTTCAAATATTATATTATTAAAGTTCTTTCGCTGTAAGAGACTTGGATAGGAAAACTGGATGTGGACTTTCGATAGAAATAAAACAGTATTTTTGTGCCATCTTGAACTCAATTTTTATTTTAGTTCGCAATTCTTTAAAGCAATTTTCATTAAAGCTATTACTTACTACTTTGTTTAATTATTCATTACATTCTGTAGAAAATCGAGAGAGAAAGAAAGTGAGATGAATTTAGCTTCTGCATAGGAAAGTTATCGAGATGCATATACGAGACTGCTTTTCTGTTTTTATACACTACTTGCATTTCTAATTAATTCCACACCCAACGACGCTGTAGGTTACAAAGAGTAAGTAGGGCTGTATAGTATTTGTTGGATTTTTAATTACTTTTTCAATTAACTACTAAATATCACTTAAGCCCGCTTGAACTCTATATACGAGCATATTTTTCATTAAGCCAGTGCAGTTCAGAACATAGGTATTAGGTTGGTAATCGAGCTATTACATTAATTAACAATCTTGCCAACAATGGCTTCACACAGTCGCGTCGCTTCGATGGCGCGAGGACGTACGAAACGGGTTCAAAGTTGGCAATATGCACGTCGTTAGTAATGAGCTGATTGCTGATTAAACTTCCATTGGTATTAATAGATTTTATCTTTGCCCCCCTGCGAGTCGCTAATATTACAGATGGCTTCATCTAAGCATCGAGGTGCTTAGCACGAATGTTGCTCGTAAGAATTTTAATGAACTGTTTAGGAGGTTGTTTAGAGCACATAATAGTGTCGTTGTTTAATAGGGAAGTTCTGAATAAACTTGTCCATAAATCATAAAATGTTCAAAGCAGTCATATTGAATATAGGCGAGTTCTCATGTATTAACAATAAATGTGTTCAAGCACTAAAAAAAGTGCACGTAAATTTACAGCCTCGTTACATTAGAATTCATGGAATTTTACTGTTAGATAATGTAATAAGAAATCAAATATATATAAAAATACATGCCATATGGAAATATAGATAACTTTCGAATTTATTCCTGTCCTAATGTGATTTTACGTCAACTGCTTGTTAAATTACAATGTGTGCAAATTTACTAGCCCTCGTGTAAATTTACACACAAGTAATGTTAAAACAAATATGTGAATTCACATTACTACTGTAAAATTACAAGAATACTCTCTAGCAGTGTAACCAATAGCATTGGAAAATTTTATCGTCTGATGAAGATTACAAACTACAACTTGAGGTAAATCATAAAATTTGTTGCCATTATGCATTTATCATTTCTGGCGGTGATTAATTCATTAAATTTGAAGTGTATCATAAATCTACAAAACACAAGTAAGTATATTTAACTAGATGAAACAAAATATGGTATTTAAATGTAAT
Source organism: Rutpela maculata (assembly GCA_936432065.2). Classification (NCBI taxonomy): domain Eukaryota; kingdom Metazoa; phylum Arthropoda; class Insecta; order Coleoptera; family Cerambycidae; genus Rutpela; species Rutpela maculata. The sequence goes on from OW386285.2 coordinate 344,992,900, forward strand.
AATTGTCACACTAATCACGATTTAAGCATGGATACCACCAAAATTACCACCAAAATGCTCCCCGAATTATATTTAAATGTATACAATCAGCTTACAAATTCATATGTAAAACATATTTTCGTTTTACACACCACATTGCCACTCCTCATTATGTAAACGCTATTTCTTTATTATATTTATATATGTTTATACACATAGTGCCTCCTGATGAAGTTTTATTTTAAGTTATTAACTGTGACGTATGTTTAATTTAGTTTACTATTTTGTGTATTTATTTTTTTTACCATTGTGCCTCGGCATGATACCATAGTGCCTGTAGTGGATTGTGTGAGTCGGAAAAAGACTCGAAAAACCCGACTATTGTCTGATGCAACCAAAGTAGCCCCCCCCCCCGTTTTAGAGGATGCTGAATACCGTTATGGAGGCACTATTTCTCGTTCGGTTGACCCACCCCCGCAAATGGCCAAAAACCACCACCAAACGGGGTCAAACGCGTATTGATGATGTTTCACGGAATCTAACTTAATCTACTTATGATCTAACTTATTGATCCCCCCGTTTTCGAGCATGTCAATTATGGGGAGGACCCAGAATGCGTGCCTGACACATGCCTGCTCCCTCAACGGCCAATAACCGCCCTCCAAATGGGTGAGAGAGCGCTTTCATCACACCACTGGGCAAAAAGGTTTCCCTCCCATTTTCGAGCATGCCGAACACGGAGAAGACCACGAATCAAGTGCTTGACACCCGTTCAACTAGTTTTGCCAGATGGTATGCTGTGAACGCACCCTTATTGGCTATCTACGGGGGTGGGTTACCCCGGGGAGGAATTCCATCATCACCATGGTGTTAAGTATTATCGAAGAAGGAGGATCACCAAGTCAAACAATTATAATACACGTTAACCCGTTTGGGTATGCATACTCGAAAACGGGGGATCACCAAGTAAGAGTCCCTCAAACTATTATAATACGCGTTAACCTCCATTTGGGGATGGTTTTTGTGGGGGTGGGTCACCTCAACGAGAAATTCTGTCACCACCTCGGAGTTCAGCGTCCTCGAAAACGGATGGGGAGAACTAATCTGTTTGTATCAGAGAATAGTCGGGTTTTCGTCCGACTCACACAATCCACTACTGGGAATGAGGCTTTATTTAAAGTGATCTATGTTTTGTTAAGTTTAGTTTAGTATATTATTTTGTGCAGGTATATATGTTTTATACAATAAAACCAATATTCTCCTAACATGTGGCTTTTATTACATACATTTATTTTTTTTTCTATTTGGGTGTAATTTTGGGTGTAATTTTACATCCAGTCTGTTAAATTCTAGTCATTATCACTGGTCACAGAACTATAAGAAGAAGTACGTAAAATTACAAGCACTTTTTATCATATTTCATTTATGTCAATATTTTACAGAAAAAGTATGTTTCTTCTTAGGTAATGGTGTTAACGCAATTCCAAATATTATTTTCCACAACATTTTCTTTTTGAATTATTTTTTTACGGTGACCACCACATTTTTCACTAAAAGTATAGATTTCTTCCTTGGCAATTGTCATTTGCATTAAAAATAATATTTTCTTCCATCGTTTCTTAGTTAATTATTTGGTAGGGTAACATTTTTTTACTAAAAGTGCATTCACTTTTTCCCCAGTCAATAGTGTCAACTACTTTTCAAATATCGTTTTTCATCATCTTTTTTTAGTTAATTATTTCTTAGGGTGGTCACTTTGTATAGTTTCATTAAAATATAGCAAACCTTTTCCTTGACGGTTGAGTTAACTTCATGCCAAATATTATTGTCCTTCATATTTTCTCGCTAATTATCTCTTTCAATGTCCAACCATATATATTTTTTCAATAAAAATACATACATCCCATTTCTTCGTTGGCAATAGTGTCAACTATCTAACAAATATTATTTTTCTCCGTCAAATAATCTTGAAGATATAGCACCGTCAGGCAAATAGACACCAGACCGAGTGACAAACAGACAGACTGACGAAAAACACACTCCGACGTCACTGTCTCTAAAGCGAAGTATGTATAGTACACTTGATTTCAGATTTCACTTTATTTTAGCAATGTAAACACGACTGTTGCAAAAAAATATTGATAACAGTCATTTCCTAAACGTCAACTGTCACAATTTGTCAAGTTGAAGTTTATTAATACTCAAGTATTGATTAAAGAATCATTCTTGATAATTTTATATTTTTGCCAATTTTTAATACTGACCAGATAACTAACAAAATTCAGAGGTATTCTTTCCAATTGCTTCTAAATATAACCTATATAAATGCAGTGTAATGAAAGTTAAAAAAAGATGGGAAAATGAAAGAATTATACCCCGCAAACGTGGATCTGGTAAGCCTAAACGAAGTAATGAGCAACAAGATGAAACCGTTATAAATTACCTTCAGGAAAATTCATCAGCTGATGCAGTTTTAGAAACAAATTTTCCCGCCTTGAGATTTGTTGCATTTTGAAGGACGGATCATTTTTGCACTCAACCATATGTTAAACTATGAATAGTTTTGATCAAAAGTCATATTTTCTGATGGAAAAGTTTTCCAATCGTGTGATGACGGACATATTCGTGTTTATGGGCCTCGTGTGCAAAAATACAATCAAAATTTTACATTCGATCCAATAAATGTGGGACGTTTTTCTGTTAATGCTTGGGCATGGATTAGTCAAAGATGAATGGGAATGTATTGGTTTATTGATGGTCATCTTAATTCGACTAAATATATTGAGATACTTGAAAACGTTATATTACCATCAGTAACCGAACTATATCCAGATGATAATTTTATCTTTCAACAGGATAATTGCCCCATACATACTACGCGTAATAAAAAGCAATGGCTCCGGGATAATAATGGGAAAGTTTATATAATACCCAAATTGCAGACAATTCAGTTTTTACAATGTCTAGGAGGCTACAAGCAATTTTAGGGTGATGGAGCAATAATTAAATATTAATTGCTATGTTGTAATTCGTTTATTTGTGTCTTAATTTTTTTTTCCAAAATGTTATTAACTTACGTAATTGCAACTAACTGACATCTATATTTCCATTATTAAGTTAATTTTAATAATTTACCGTCAAAAAAACACTTTAGAAAACTAAATATAGGCCAGTTTCTTATCTAAGAGTTGTACTACTTTTTTTGAAATCAAGTGTATCATAGGCGATCACTGTAAGCTTTGTGCTCTTGTTGTGCCCTCGGTAAATATCATTTCTTCACCATTCAAAAACCTGAAAGTACACTAAATGGAAAGTTTTACTTTTGTGTAACGGCAATTTTTCATTTTGAAATTCAGATCTAGTTTGAGTTGTGTCTCATGAAATAAATTTTGTAATTGAATGTTTGCATTTAAATTGAACATACATAAGTAATGGACGTTAATTGAAAATATTCAGTAGATCACTTATAAACAATATAAAAAGTAGTGATTCCAGTGCATAGTCTTGAGGCACTTCATCTAATATACATAAATTTGCTGATTTTGTACCATTTGTCCAACAAGTTGTCTAAAGATTATTTAAATTTGTTTCCAGAAAAAAAAACCGCTGCCCAAGGAATCACTACTTCCACCTCCAGACTTTCTATAGCAAGTCTCTCACAACGAAAAAATTTTGTATGTGGAAATAATTACTTATGGAATTTTAATAATATAATATTTGAAATCGTCTACCTCAAAAACCCATAAAACGATATCCCATCGGTAGTGGGGTGGGGTTGGTGATAGGGGGTACCACCCTCTATCACCCCATTACCAATGGGGGTGGATGGAGTAAAAAAATATTTTGAGGTTTTTGGTTCTTGTACACATACTAAATCATTTTTTTTCATCCCCTTAAATAATGGGGAGGGGGTGGTAATGGGGGTGGCTAATGCCAAAAATTTTTTTGAGAACTTAGCTTCCCTTATATATACTAAATGCCAACTTGATGGACCCCCTCATGCTTGATTTACCTATTTACCCCCCATTAACCCCCCTTCGACGGAATAAGATGAAAATATAATCTTGTTCCAGATCCCGTTAAAGTACATGTGTACCAAATTTCAAGTTAATATCTGCAGAGTAATCGTGCACACAAAAAAAGTTACAGACAGACCGACAGACAGACTGAATTTTTTTTTTCGGTCAAACTTAAAATCTCGACGTTTAATAACATTCTAAGTCTATTTGAACAGTAAAAATTTTCATTTTTTTTTTTGTATTACTATACTTCCACTGGATGTGAAAGAAATAATATGTTTTACCTGGCACCCGTATATTTCGACTTGTCCTCAGCAATGCGTAAAAGTGATGTAATAAGAATTTACCATCGAATTTTTACGACTTTCAGAATTATTATTATTTATATATTCTAAGTATGTAGAGAAATGTCTATCGCAGCAGGAGAAAATCAAATCGAAGAGCATTGAAATTCCGTTAGACTTGTATTACACGCCTCATATACTTAATGCATTTTTAGAACTTTTTGTTAAAAGTTGTATAATTATAGTTGTGCATTAAACAGACTGCCTTCCGTTATTGGCAGCATCGAATAACGGGCGAGTGTGTCAGACAGGATTATATGCTGTTATCTAGTTACTTATTTTATGTGTTGATGAAAGTCAAGCAAGAAAATAATTATATGTGAGCTTTTCTTAAGTCTAATATTTTTCTTGACGTGTACAATTTTATGTTAACCAGTAAAATTTATCCGTTATAGGCCTGACTGAAAATAACGAAGCCCTTTCTGTTTTGTGGAAATTTAATTTTTGTAGTTCATATGGGTCTTTAAATGAGGCGTACAATGAAAGTTTATTTTGCAAATTGCAATTAACCTCCGCGTAAAAATAAAAAGGATATATCTATCAAATAGGTTAAATATTTAACATTCGATGTCAATGTTGAAGGATTATTTTCTAAGAGTAATTTCGTTTCGAATAATTTAAGTGCCTCCTTGGAGATTTCAGATGAGAATTAAAAAATTGTACAACTATTTTGTGGCTTGAAATTCTTCGAGTAGAGGAGAATATTTTATTAATTAGGACTAGACTTAATAACAAGACCAGTTCAAAATGCTCCGAGAAACTAACAACAATAATATTTATTTACCCAGATATTCAGATACATAATACGTTTCAAATAATATCGCAGAATATTTACTAGTGAAATATTTTGTCGAACTTCTTCATACGTTTTCTTAAATATGTATATAGGGAATAAAAACCAATGCAAACCTACTATCTGTTGTCTTTTACTCTCTTCCCGATGTTTTTAGCCAATTCGGATGACAGATTTGTATTCAGCACCCCGAAATTAGTAAAAAACATGGTTTCCACATTTTACCACGTAGTAAAAAACAACCCTTATTTGGGGTTGAATTTGATATTAGAACTTGCAACAGAAAGTTATTCTTTAGTGCAGGAAATTCTTTCAAAATACTCAGTTTCTTTAGGTAAGTAGAAAAAGAAGCAAAAATTCTAAATTCAATCCTCCCCCTCCCCCTCGTTTCCCTCACCCTTCACCCCTCATAAGAACGGTGTAAGTTACAATATCTAATATACGGTTATTTATTTATTTAAAAAAAAACAAAACTCCTCGTTTAATGGAGCCACCGTTAAATGTCTATTATCATGTTATAATGTGATTACGTCTGAATACTCTTACACCCAACCCCACCAATTAAGGTGGTGATTTAGTCAATTCAGATGAATATTTCTCACCACCGAATATTTATCACACTTTTGGGATTGGGATGTACGGGTGCACATCACTATCCAGAAAATATTACTTTTTTTTATATTAAAAAACTGTTTAATTATTTCAATGACTTTTGGTTGGCAAAATGAAAATCTTCACTTTATGGCACCCAAATAATAGCATATTATTCAACGAGGCTGTTATTCACGAGAGTGAAGTTTAAGACACGAGCCGTAGGCGAGTATCGTAAATCACCAGAGTGAACAGTAGCCATTATATGCGAGTAGAATACTATACTTTGTCCATGACTATTAAATATTTTTGATTAAATTGTTTACTGAAGAAATTAATTAATGAATTAATTATATCCTTCTTTTTGAGTAGTGTGTAAAATTATTGTAAATAACGTTGACATTTAAATTTAATTTGACAAGCCGTTCATTTGACATATAACGGCCTACTCAATCAAATTTAAAAACAAAATTGTATGATAAAAAGAGTTTCTGAAACGCTAAATATTCATAAATTTGATAATAACAGTAAAATTGTTCACACAATTGTACCTATGACAGTTAATGAATAATTCAATTTAACATTTCAGAAACTGGCCATAAATTCTACTAAAAAGTTGCGAGATTGCACTCAAATTGAAGAAGCACCTGCCCGTGACTTCTTATAAACAACTGACTGTCCTCATTATTCACTGCAGGGAATAATGGATAGCATTATCCTTGAGGAAACACATACATAATGAGTACATTATTTAATAGTCGTGGACAAAGGTTCTTTCTTAATGTGTTTCCGAGATTTTTCGATAAAAAGGGTGACGGATTCGTTTCCAGCACCTCAAAATTAGGAAGAAGAGATGGCTTCCACACTTTACCACCTTTTTTTTAACATTGTTCTTTCCAAGAACATAATGAGGCTCAGGTAAGTGAAACACACCACTACACCATATAGTAGTCAACCGGCAAATTCAATGTCAAGGCTGTCTGTCCAACCATTCTTTTTTAGCCTTTAGGACTACAACAGATTTACTTTTGCGTTTTGTATCCTGTGAAATTTTCTTTAACGTTGTTTTACATTTAACTTGTCGAATGACCAAGTTTTGCAAAATTTTTGCGAAGTGTCTAATATTTACATTTCTTGAAAAAGTAAATCGGTTGGGAATGTAAAATTTTTCTTGTATTAAAATCAATGTCTGCATACATTCTAGTTTGTTCAAATAATTGTAGATAAAGTATTTTGATTAAATATTGATTTTCAGATATGTCTTGATACATTGTAAACCTACCTAACACGCGTTTATGTTTCTTTACAAGTCAGTTTGATAATTCAATTTAATGTGGTTATCAATAAATATTCCTAAATATTTTATCCACAATCGACATATAAAGTAGGCTTTTTTACTCAAATTTTGAAAGCCAAAAGTTGACGTTTGCCGAGGAGCTGTGAATAATGTCACTTTACCGCTCGTCTCCCATGACAACGAGTAGCAAATTACTTTTACGCTCGCTTTAGTGCACCTGTCCTTACACAAGATTGGTCGGAACATTGATAATGTATTTTTATGAATCCTGGAGAGGGCTGGGACCTTCGGTGTGAAGCCGCCTTTGAAGTAGTTTCCACAAACACCAAAACACTTGAATACTGTTGCTCGACGCGCGTTTCGCCAATCAAGTTGGCATCATCCGGAGATGATTAAAATTGAAGTTTTAATCATCTCCATCATCATCTCCAGATGATGCCAACTTGGTTGGCGAAACGTGCGTCGAGTACTAGTATTTAAAGGTTTTGGTGTTCATGGAAACTACTTCAGAAATATTTCTATGAAATAATAATACCCCAAAACTGTTTTTAATATGTATAATGAGAGTTGATGTAAGAGTAACAATTAATTACTTAGTTTATTTATACGAAAAATACGAATTTCATAATAATTAATAAGACTTAAATAAACTGACAGCGACTGTGTTTGGTTCGTCTGTTTATTTTGATCATATATGCAAACTCATAATATGTTGATGAATCGCTGTTTCCAGCCAAAATTCAACTTAACTATTTCTTTTATTTTGATATTTTCAAATGATTGTAGATAAAGTCATGTGTATAATTCGAGCGCACTCTTAAGTGTTTGGCGTGAGTGACAATCTTTCCTACAAATGACAGTTTAAAACTAATCATTACTATATATGTTAAATAGTATAAGGCCCAATACCTTGCGGAACTCTTTTTGAGCTTATTACACTTACATTTATACTATTAAAGAACTTGTTATTAACTCGAATGGTAAACCTCTAGATGCTACTATAATTATTTGAGATCGATAGGGACTTATGTCTCTTGATAATTTTTTTCCAGAGAATGACATATTATTATACTTTCAGAGTGATGTCATTAGCTTTATTAGAATACTAACTTGATCTTAATTAGATCAACAGTATATATAAAAAATAGATATTTTCTTGTTTTTTCATATTAAATAGAAGCTATTGAGTGTCTGAGAGTTATCTGCTAAAGACCCAACATAACATTTTCCAAAAATATATAACCTCTTAAAAGCGCACGTCAAGGCGGTCAACACTAAGGAAAGGTAAAAAAGCAGCGCAGAAAATGTCCTGAAATAACAGGGTAGCAAAACGTTCCAATTGAGTAGCTAAATAATGCCTCTAAAGCAAAATGAGCAATACATAAAGCTGTATGAATCGTATGAATATAACTGACGATTTTTCCTACTGATAGCCGGTAGTTTAAAACTAATCATGAATATATGTTAAATAGTATAGGGCCCAATACCGTACCTTGCGGAACTTTTTTGAATTTATTACACTTACATTTACACCCTACCTATTAAATAACTTATCATTAACTCCAATGGTAAACCTCTAGATACTTCTATAATTTTTTGAGATCGATAGTGACTTGTGGGGGGCGGGGGGGTAGGTCTCTTGATAATTTTTTCCAGACAATGACATATTATTGTACTGTCAGAGTGATGAAAACTAGATCAACAGTATATATAAAGAATAGATATTTTCTTGTTTTTTCATATTAAATAGAAGATATTGAGTATCTGATCTATCTGCTAAAGACCCAAAATAACATTTTCCAAAAATATATGACCTCTTAAGGGCGCACGTCAAGGCGGTCGACACTAAGGAAAGGTAAAAAAGCAGCGCAGAAAATGTCCTGAAACAACAGGAATAGCTAAATAATGCCTCTGAAGCAAAATTATCAATACACAAAGCTATATGGATTGTAACAAGTCGCACGAAGAAGAATCCTTGTAATGCTCTGACAACAAGCAGCGGTTGCGATAATTTATTAACTCAAATGAAATTTATAGGTCGACAGGTGCTACACAGTAGACTATTTAATTAATTGTAAAGTTTTGATTTATTGGCTGCTAAAATACAGTCCCCTGACTCAGATTAATGAATTTAATTTAAAACAGTCATTTAAACAAACGCCGCTACGGAATTTATACGTAAAGCGATGCAGATTAAAGTGAAAGTAAAAATTTAAAATTAATTTTTCTTTTGGTTGAAAACGGGATTCATTAACATTTGAAAAGAAATAATAGCCAGTATTTAGCACGGCTCCACAGTTGAAGCCACAGGACCACAGTCACGTTTTATAATGTACAACTTAGCTCCAGCCACGTGTGCGTTATTTTATCCACTAAGATTTGACTGTTGATGACACAATTGAAAGTTTGCTTATTATTTGTTTAATGTACTCCTTGCCTTGATTTTATTTTTGATAACCATGTTGGAGATGGAGATGACCGAAATAATTTAACAAATTAAAACTGTAAAACAAAGAAGGATGTAAAAAGTAAGCATTTTTTTGCCCGTTCTGACAAAAGTACAGAAACAGTGTTATTCGATTAATTCTTGGTCGCTGAACACAATTGAAGAGCTAAGTGGATAAAGGTGTTATGTGACATTTTTGAAAATTTTGAGATTTCTACACAGACAACTATTTTAACTTATAATCTATCATTTCAATAAGTTTTTGGGATAATAAACCTTTCCTAAATGCGTTTTAATGTTTGATGAAGGTGTTATGTACATATGGTTTTTATATAGGCGAGCCACACTTGTGGAAAAAGCATATTATACGCTAGATGAGTACCTCGATGATACACTATAAAATAGTTTCTATTCCGTTTTTACTTGTAATATATTTTAAATTGTATTGTTATTATAACTATTGTTCTGTCTCGTGTTATACATTATATATTATTACATTAGTCTTTTACTGTATTACATTAGTTTTTTACTATATACATGTGTATACTATATTTCAACTGTAGCATTGTTTCTTTTTTTTTTTTGACAAGTTCTACACCCTTTGGGTTTTTGTAATTTTTTTTATTACGTGAACAAATAAAGACATCTATCTATCTATCTATCTATCTATAATTTAATGGATAAAGGGGTCATGATCACATACCACCTTTATCCATTACTGTGCGATATTAAATTGTTTTAATTAAAAAAACTTTGCTTTTAAAGTTATGTTATATTGACAGTAATGTGACAAGTTGTGTTAAGTGTTTCTTACTATTATAGTGAAAATGGCCAGTCGTAGTAAACTGATATTACAAATGGCAATGAATAAACGATTTCATGAATCATGTAAGATGTTTATAAATTGGCTGATATTTGGAAATAGTGCTTATAGTGTTTTAATCATATATTCATTTCGTTCACTTTCGAAATGGTATGAGATGGTACAAGAGTCGAGATGGTACTTGAGTATCTAATTGCTGTAAACACATTTATACCTTTTGGCAATTCAGCAGAAATCAGTCACATAGTGGCAATTTCTTCCCAGGCAAGTTTTAATAATGTTTTAAAAACAAAACATTATCAATATAAAATGCAATAATAAAATACGAATTTACCAAAGTATTCTAGCAAATTAGTCTGTAAATCAGAAATACTGGAAAGTGACGCTTTGCGGTGTTGATTTTTGTACAAACATTTTTATGCTGACAAGTAGAGGAGGGCTGGACTGTAGAAATTTTTATGACAAGAGCAAAACTGATATCTGGTATGACTTCTGCCCACCCAATATTTTGAAAGAGCATTAAATTGTTTAAGGCAAATCTGGCGAATTCCGAAATTCTTGCGGAAAAAATAATAAGTATGATAATTACGCCAATCAAGTCAAAGGTCATTTGGGTTTGTAAGGTTATCGTTTAAGAATTACAAGGTTCACTATGCTTACATCTATTGGGTTAAAAAAATAAAAAAAAATAAAATAAATAATACTTAAGAATACGGAGAAAATTACAAACTAGCTTTCGAACAACAAAAGCGTGAGGGAGCAAAAGTTACAGTAGATAGAACGATTTACTTTCTTACTTTCAATCTTCAGCAAACCATGCTGCTGCCAAAATTAAGTACATCGAAAGCATTTTACCTTCGCCAAATGTGGTTTTACAACCTTGGCATACATACATTGAGGAATACTGAAAAAAAAAACGTTCTTTTTCACATGGACTGAAGATATGGCCAGCCGTGAAAGCCTAGAAATTGCTAGTTGCTTACATACCTTTTCACAAATTTACAATGAATATTTCCAAGAAAAGGTCGATCACATTATAATATGGCCCGACTCCTGTGGTGGACAAAATAAAAACTTCAATATCATTACACTTTACCAGTTGTTGATTCTAAAGAGAGAATTTAAAGTTATCGACCATACATTTTCGGAGGTGGGACATTCATATTTAGATTCAGACAGAGACTTTGGCAGAGTCGAGAAAATGTTAAGGAAACATCAAAACATCTACGTTCCGGACCAGTGTCGAGAAATTTTAAGAACTTCCAAACACGCCGTTGTCATAGATATGAAGAATCATTTCAAGGATATTGATGGAATTGCCTCAAAACTCAATTTGTACAAGAGGAAGAACGACGGTATAAAATGGCACCTATGGGTGCTACTATTACATCACTAGATGAAATGACTCCATTTTACAAAGTCGATATTTTAAAGAAAAGGAATATGCATAAGATAAATTCCGACTGTATTGCTCTAACGGTGTTTAATGAAAACAAGGGCAGCCTAAGTGTAGGAAAACTGGCCAATCTTAAAAAACAATTACCATTCATAAATGAATGGTAAGGCCGTATTATCACAACATACTTGGAAATGACCAAACTGTGGCTCAAAACGGTAGAACTGTCCGACTACCTAAAAATTGTACAATGTTTTAATAATAATAAAATATGTTTAATTTCTTAACACTTTTATTCACTAATTCCTTATTCATTTCAGAGAAACTTATGAACGGATAAAGGTGTTATGTACATTAATTTTTTAAAATTTTCGAAAATACTGACAACTGACAACTTTAGTTATTTGTCTCTGAAAAGTACATCAAATGTCAATATCATCGCAAAATGCAAGCTATATAGTCGTTATAACAAAAAAGTTCTTGCCTAAAAACTTTCGAGTTAAATTACTCAATAACGTGTTTTTGTGACATAACACCTTTATCCACTTAGCTCTGAATTATGGTATTAAAATTTATCGAAAACATGGTCAAATTGGTAGTTTTTCACTGTCAATGTCTCTATCCGGTAAACGAATATTGCCTAATATTAACGCATGGTACATAATAATATTGCTTATCCACGACCACTATATTAGAAAGGTATAATACGTCTATTTTCCGTGGATTAAAGGCCCTTTAATACACTAGTGGATTAGAATTCATAATACCACGCTTCGATTTTATAGAATTTTATTTAGGATTATTATTAATATTACCATTAACATTTATATCAAGAACGATCTTTTTGTCATTTTGACAGGTATTAATCAAATTAACTCGATAGGATTTTTCTGAACAAGAACTGGAGTGCTAGTCGATGTACACGGTAGGACCTGGATTTTTTCAGCGATTGCCATCTTGCTGGACAGTGATTCTTCTATATAACTTTCCGCTACCGTAGTCGATTTACAATTACCGTGACGCTTGACAGTGGTAATGTCGCCCCCAGCATTGGCCAACAATGTTGCCGAAGAATGCTTCATTTCATGTCCGGTAAAACTTTCTGGATCAAGGAGCCCAAGAAATGAAGCCACTTTTGAGAAAGTTTTCGAAATTGTGTAGTACATTTTTCAGCCACATATCGCAAGAAAAATCTCCAATCGGCAGTTTTAGATCGCAAATTGATGTGTTTTCGACACATTTTTACAATATTGACTGAAAACGCTTCTTCCATGACCGAGAAACTTCTGGAAATGTTAATTTTTCTATCCGAAATGAGTACGTATAGGTAACTACCTTTGTCATGAACATGGCCGATATCCAAAAAGGTTAATTCATTACACCGACAAGCACCTGCAACTCCCATGATCGTTGCAACCTGTAATGAGTTCGAAATAAAAAGCTCAATATATAAATTGAAATATTGACACCGTGTATTTCCTACCTTAACTCGTACCTTAACTTGTAAATATTCCTCATTCGGTGCCGTCTTTCAAAAATTTTTCGATTTGGTTTCTCTCCAGTATCTTTGCCTTCCTTGGTGTATAATTTCTTGATTCGGCTTTCAAATATGAAGTAAGTTTACCATACTTTGAAATATCAATACCTTTGTGCACTTTCAACGTTGATTTTAACATGGAATACTTTGTTCACACTGAAGAGGCAGCAAACAGTTTCTCCTATTAAAAAAGTAGGATAGTAGTAGGGATTGCAATACCGGTTAGCCGGTTAACTGGTTAACCGGTTAATAGGACAAAAAACACATGATGATATTTACCGGTTATTTTAATTTTTTACCGGTTATTTCGGTAAATTCTGAACTTACGATATGTCACGTTTTCAACGTTTCTATTTATGTCAGTGACTAGTATTCACTAAATACAGAGTGACTGTCCCAATACTGAGCACTTTTAACAATAAATAAATAATATAAAAAGTAAACCCAAACACCAAGCCCTGAGAAATACAAGAGAGATATTGACAATATCTTGCGACAGGAAATTGAGTATTTCACTGCCGCAAATATCCGTGGAATACATTTAGAAGTATGTTATTACCAATTCTTATTAACTTATCGATCTACCAATATCGATTAAGGAAGGGCATCTTCAGTTGGTGGTATGCTATGCAGATATAGCTTTGAGAACTAACCCTTTTAACGGGCTATTTTTAAAAAATATTGTATTTTTAGATTAGGTATTCAGTAAATGCCCTATTTGAATTTATGTTTATAATTTTGTTATTTAAGTCGATATTTTTGTTATTTACAGAACAATTATTTATTTAAATTTATTTCATTTATATTTTTTCCGTTTGATAAAAAACCTTTTGTTTGTTTATTATATACGTATATAAAAATGTTTTTTTGTTAAATTTAGGTAATTTTGTACATGAAAAATGACAATTTCCATGTTCGCCACCCTAATCATTAATTCTAAAAGTTACCGGTAAATATCGGTTAACTGGTTATTTGCATTTTTATTTACCGATTTACCGGTTATTAAAACTTCCGGTAAATTGCAATCCCTAGACAGTAGCACCTTTTCTGTAATTGCTCCTTCTCCCATGCCCCTTTTTTTTTCGCCAGTTGTCGAATTCCACCAATTCCTTCTCGTATACTTTTGCTTTTTTGCTTTTCTCTGGTAACAGACGTAATGCTGCTTCTTGAGACTAATGCCTTAGAAACGATTCAAAGACCTTCTATTTTTTTGCTCAAAATCAAAAGATTCTTAGTAAAAATAAATTTGTCAAATCTGACGTATTTCAAAATCAGATTTTTTCACATGGTCTCATACGGCTTTCACGCTCCTAATTTGGCCGTGGTCGTGAATTACATTTGAGGATTAACAGCCTTTCAATCTACTCGAAAAAATATAACTCTCGGCTGCGCCTCGAGTGCACATTTTTTCTCATAGATTAAATATTGTTAATCCCTTCATATAATTAATAACTATTCTTCCACTTATGCAAGTTATTTTCATCTGTCATAACGTTATCAATATCATAAGTGAAACAGTAAAAAGGTATATACAGGGCTTTTAGTTGACTGAAGCGTAGGGCCTACTGATACTATGAATTCTACTGTATTAGAACATAGACATCATAATATGATCTGCACGTACCAGAAGTATTTTATCATGAATAATTTACATTATTATGACAGTTGGCAGCTACCAAATTATGTCAATCATTTACACTATAATAATGTTCATTAACATTATTGACATAATAAAACCGCATATTAGCAAATAATGTTATCCTTGCAATATTACATTGTCCAGTGTCAAAAGTAACTATTGACAATAATTGACAGATATAAAATTCCCCGTTTTGCGGTTTAAAAATCAGTATTGGCCTTTGACAGTAATCAAAGTAGCATAAGAAATAACTTGCATAAGTGGAAGAAACAATATTATAATGTACCATGTGCTAATATTAGGCAAAATCGAAAATGATGGGAACATGGTCAAATTGCCAGTTTTTAACTGTCAATGACTCTATCCGGTAATCGAATATTGCTTAATATTAGCACATGGTACTTTATAATATTCAAATTCAAATTCTTTATTCAACTTTACAGCCATACAATAATAATGGATTAGTTTTGTCAGTAAAAGGGAACATAACTGAACTATACAGAAGTATACATTATTTTATCAGTCTAACCCAGCGTGGACGTAGCAGGCCTAGCTGTATAACCCCTGGAAGTGGCAGCAATGCTTATCGCACGCTGGTAAATCAATCAATCAATCAACGATTAAGGTAAAATACAGCGAAAAAAAAAGTATTTTTAGTTATAAAAAATAAGACACGTAAGTTGTAAATAAATGAATTAAATATAAAGGATTACAATTTTTACAATAATTATGATGTACGTACATATAATACATACTTTTTCACCAAGTTTATTGATTTCTGAAATAATCCTCAAATTCTTTTAAATTATAAATTTTTGCAATAGTAATTTTCTTACTTTTTTTTCTAAATATTGGCAATGATTTAATAGTGGATTGTGTGAGTCGGAAATAAGCCTGAAAAACCCGACTATTGTCTCATGCAACCAGAGTAGTTCTCCCTCAGTTTTCGAGAATGCTGAACATCGTGGTGGTGGCAGAATTTCTCGTTGGGGTGACCGACCTCCGCAAACGGCCTAAAAACCACTCCCAAACAGGGTTAAATGCGTATTAATAATGTTTCACGGAGTCTAACTGTTTTCGAGCATGCCAATTATGGGGAGGACCCTGGGATGCGTGCCTGATACCCGCCCACCCCCTCAACGCCAATAACCACCCTCCAAATGGGTGAGAGAGCGCTCTCATCATACCACTGGACAAAAAGGTTTCGCTCCCATTTTCGAGCATGCCGAACACGGAGAGGAACACGAATCGAGTACTTGACAGCCGGTCACTCCTCAATGGCGAATTTTCATAATGAGTGTAACTGTACGGTTCAAAGAACGTAAAAAATAAATTTGAAAGACCGCGGGTCTACGGGAGTGAAGAGTATATGTCAAGCCGCGCAACTTCTACGTATCTGTAATATATATAATATATGCAGTAATTGTTTGCGTCAATAAAAATATTTTATATAATACATTATAATTAAATAAATAAAATGTTTTTCAATTATTATTTAAACCTATTTTTCCCTAAAAATATGTACAAAAAATATACATTCATATTTTTTCACTTCCACAGTAAATGAAGATGACCACTTTGTTGACGAGATCGAGGTGACATCTTAATGTTTTTTTTCTGTGTAATATCTTCAAAAACGGGAGGAGGGGCAGTAGCTTTGCCCGGGAGTATGCTGAGAACGCACTCTCCCTCTCCCTCCTTTGGAGGATTTTTATTGGCCATTAACGAGGGTGGGGTACCACCATTACCACGGTGTTCAGCATCCTCTAGAACGGGGGATCACCAAGTAGGAGTCCCTCAAACAATTATAATATGCGTTTGATCCTGTTTGGAGTTGGTTTTGTCCGTTTTGCGGGGATGGGTCACCCCAACGAGAAATTCTGCCATCACCACGGTGTTCAGCATCCTCGAAAACGGGGGGGGGGGGGCTAATCTGGTTGCATCAGACAATAGTCGGGTTTTCGTCCGACTCATACAATCCACTAAAATTAATTTTTAATTCAGAATAATTCATTATAACCGGTAAAGTAAGGAAATTTTTTATAAAAGGTGTGATTAAATTTGTCGGAGTAGATATTATTTTTATTTCTTGATTTCTTGTAGTGTATGTATGGACATCTGCATGTTTCTTGTGACAATCATTGTTTTGATGAATGAACGTTACTCATTTTATTAAATAAATACAAGTAAGAGTTAACAGTTTTTTTGTCATGTCCTGCAAGTTAGTTTGTATGCTACTTTGCTAATATGCTGCTTTAATAACTCTACCATGCAAAGGAAAAACGCCGTATTTGCAATAGTTCTCAAATTGACAATACGGCGTTTTTTCTTTGCACGGTAGAACTGTCAAATGTCAATACTGATTTCTAAACTGCTCAAACGGGCCATATGACATCTGTTAATTGTCAATGGTTACTTTTGACACTGGACAATGCAGAATTGCAAAAAATCATTAAATTATGAATGACTGTCAGAATTTGGCAACTGCCAACTGTCAAAATAATGTAAATTATTCATGAAAAAATGCTTCTAATACATACTGATCATTTTTACAATCATTTATATTTCATTTATTTGCTTTCATCATGATTAAAGAATATTATTTACGTATTAAGCAAATTACAACTTACACACTTTTTATTTATTATGAAATTATCTACTTTCTGTATATTATTGCCCTAATCTGGACATATTAGTTAGGTAAATACTTTAAAACACTCATTACTGGAGAACCAATCAAAACCACTACTCTTCTGGCTAATAGTGACGAAGTATTGAATTACATGATAGGATTTCTAGTATTTTTAAAAAAGCAGAATGAACCCATTCAAAATAACATTTTTCAGCGAGACTGTGCTGGAACGCTAACCGAGAATAGAGCACACTCTGCGGGTTGTGTAATAAAACTAACCTAACGATGTTCTAATTAATTTTTCAAAAAAAAAAATAAAAAATACAACATGAAACCAATTATATCCTATATAAAGAAGGAAGAGGTAAATTTTTGTTTTAATATATTACAATAGGGCTAAGCGACTAAGATACGAATATCCTTAACTTTTTTCCATGTGTGTATATGAAAAGTGTATGACATGCAGTCCATATTAAAAGGCTTCGTTTTCTTTTTGCAAAATGGAAGTCTCTTATTGCATATTACCATTTACAACTTGGCGAGTTAATCAAGTTGTCATTTATTTTTTAGTGCACACATAAAACATGTGTTTCAGAAAGCATTCATAGATCCTAAAAGTTATTACAAGAAAGACAATAAACTGCAAGACTATTTAAATTCTTATGCTCGCCAATGGCCAGACAAAACCTTTCAGAATACGAAAACTATGCACATTAAAACACAAAAACCTTAATAGCTCGGCATGTACTTCGGGCAAAAAGTAAAGAAATGCCCGACTCGTTAATAAAATCCTAGTAATTCAGAACAAAAATGTTTTAACTAATTTAATTTCATGGATAATTACTAATTAAGGCAATTAAAACTGTCGGAAGAAAAGCATTTAACATAAAGGATAAAACAGAAATGTGCATTTTCCTGCCTCTCTCTCTCTCTCTTGCTAACTGACAAAACTACGGTGACCAATTATAAAGTTAATTAATCTTACCTAGTACCTTATAAGGGAAAATAATAATATGATATAGACTACTTTGTTCCATTTATATAATATATAGTGGAGAGTTCTTTGTTTCACAGAGGTGTATTTAAAATGAGTATAGGTATATATGAGTCATATTACTGGTAATCTAATAATTGCTGTTTATTTAATTTTACTATAAACGATAGTTAGAAGGGTTGCGAACCTACGATATTGAATAAAATGGTTAATAGCCAATGACCAAATTTTTCGAGTGCCCGAAAATTATTGTTGAGATTATCAAGCATAGAGGATGGCTCTTGTAGCTTTTGAATGAACCAATGAGTTTTTTTCAAATTTGGTGTGATTATATAGGATGAAATTTCCAATTATACGATGTGAAGAACCAAAATGGCCGACTTCCGGTTTCGATGCAATTGACATGAAAATCAAATTCTTAAATGGGACAACCTGTATATTTTTGCCTATTTGGATCCTGCTGGCCAAAATACATATGATCTCATATTCACCATCAATACTATTTTGATTTTTAAAAAATAATGATTTTTTAATTTTTAGTTTTACTC
This sequence comes from Rutpela maculata, assembly GCA_936432065.2. Classification (NCBI taxonomy): domain Eukaryota; kingdom Metazoa; phylum Arthropoda; class Insecta; order Coleoptera; family Cerambycidae; genus Rutpela; species Rutpela maculata. The sequence goes on from OW386285.2 coordinate 345,011,938, forward strand.
ACAGAGGGTCGCGATTTGGTCAAAATGGTTATAAATCGATCCGCAAGCACCTTAAAAATATTATCTCTTCAGATATTAACATTAAACACGATTTATTAAGTTCCTGGATTTAGCTAAGGTATTTGATACAGTGGTTTAACATGCTTATTGACACACTAAATGGATGCCACCCCTTCTCAGGGGGTGGCACTTAAAAAATATATATTTATTGGAGATGAAAAAGAATCAAATTTTAAGAAGAAAAGGTTCTATATTTTTCATATGAATTGATAGCTTTTAAGTTATAACGACTTCAAAATTGCGATTTTAGCTTAAAAAAAGGTATTTCCAAATGGCTTTCGTCAAGTATCTCGAAAAGTATTACTTTATCTAAAAAAATTTACAGACCAATTACAGAAAGTACAAACGAGAATTAATTATATTTTTTGTTTACTGATGTAGGATTAATAATTTCGGAGATATAAGTTTATATTTGGGATCCAAGTGTTCATAAGATAATTATTTAGAGTGAGAGTGAAATATTTCAGAAACTGTGACACCCACGTCAAAAATACTAATAAGTGGAATAATGGGTTGTTAATAAAGCTTTCAACTGTTTTTTTATTTGTTTCTGTAGCATAAAAAACAAAGAAGTTATGACCGAAGCAATGTGCGTCGTCACATTTTTTTAATAACAACGTCGGCATTTTGTTACTGTAATTAGCCAGTAATTAAAAAAAAGGAATTTTAAACACCATTTCTCAATAATATATGGCATGACGTGGATGCTCAAATTTTTTCATTTGTATAGAGCACTTGCTTTAGAAGAAATTAAAGTTTAAATTATAGAGATATTTTCGATAAAATGTAATTTTTTTTCCAGATATCTCAATAAATATTAGTTTTAGTAAAAAATGGATATAGACCAAAAATAAATAAACTAATGAATTCCGCTTTTTTAATTATTTAAACAGATTTAATAGTTTCGGAGATATGAAAGTTTACAAATGGCATCCGAACGTTTCAAAGACGAAAAATTTAGTTTAAATGTTAAATATCTCAGAAATTGTGACACCTACGTCAAGCATGCTAGGAAATGATATTAAATATCATTAATTGCGCTTTCAAATTATTTTTTACTAGTTTCTGTAGCATAAGAAATAAAGAAGTTATTACGGAAAAATTTGCGTATTTATATTTTTTTATAAAACGTCGCCATTTTGTTACTCTAATTAGCCAGTAATTTAAAACAATTATCTCAAATACAGTTTTTAAAAATGATTTTCTGTAACTGCAAAAAAGATTGTGGAAAATTCTGCAGTTGTAGAAAATCGGGATTATTATGTACAAAAGGATGTGGTTTCTGTCCGCAAAATTCCTGTACCAACCTACTGCATGACAAAGATGCAGATATATTGGAAGATCTAGTAGAAAAAGAAGATGAAGAAAATTAAAATTAAAATAAAATTGTAGTGGTAATAGTGATAGTAATAGTAATAATAATAGCAACAGTTGTTTATTAACCATTTCAGAGAAGTATGTGTATAAATGGTAAATCAGATAATACAAAAAAAGAAAGCTTCATAAACATAGATAATAGAAAAATGTAATGAAATTAACAGATATACACCCGGTATATTGCGGTTTAGAAATCTTATACATCTTCTTATTTTTGTATGCTTAGTAATATTTTGCTCTGAAATTAAAATAAAACGTATTTTACGTATGAGAGTTTGTAGGCTTCTGTAGAAAATTTAGTCAGCGTTAATTTTGCACATAGCCACTTTTTGATTAGGGCTAACCGTTTTCGAGATATGAGCGAAAAACCAAAAACCGGGACCTTCTTCGTGCCCCCCTGCATCCCCTCCCACTTCTTACGTTCGGGAACTTTTGGTATGTTTACCTCCTAAATAGTCCAAACACAGCTCTCAAGTCAAAAATTGTGATCTCGGCATTTTCCTCTAGACCCCCCTTATTGAACCTTCATCGACTGGGCTAAGAATTAAAACGAGAAATTATTATTAACACCTTACCCCATTTATATCCTGTAATTTAAATTTTTAAAATTTGACTTCAGATTCGTAATCAACGACAACAACGACGGCATAAATTAAAACGCGAAATCAAGTAATTTGTTACATTTGCCCCGTTTCCCTCCGCCATATCGGATCCGCTGTTTCCAATTTTTAAATTTAGAATTCAGACTCATAATTAGCGACCCCAAAAACCTATATGCATAAATTAAAACGCGAAATCAAGCAATTTATTACATTTGCCCCGTTTCCCTCCACCACATTGAATTTTTTTATTTTAACTTCAGATTTGTAATCAGCGACCCCAAAAACATAAATATACTGCATTTCAAAAATTAATAACACAGGCCCACAAAAAAGAAAAGTTATCTGCGCCGGGGTACTGACCATACCTATCTCTTGTATTTTGACCTGCTGAACACGAATCTGACCTTAGTTTTTTCCCTATACGTCAGGTTTTTTTTTAAAGCAAAAAAGTCTAATATTTATATATTTATTTGCTGTTAAAAGAAAAACCTGACGTGCTGGGGAAAAACTAAGATCAGATTCGTGTTCAGCGGCTCAAAATACAAGGGATAGGTGTGGTCAGTACCCCCGCGCAGATGACTTTTTTGTGTGAGATTGTGCCACACTGAGTGTGGCACAGTGGCAACCAAAAAAAGTGGTCTGCGCGGGGGTACTGACCACACCTATCCCTTGTATTTTGAGCCGCTGAATACGAATCTGACCTTAGTTTTTCCCCAACACGTCCGTTTTTTTTTAACAGCAAAAAAAGTCTGTTGAATCATAATATTTATATATTTATTTGCTGTTAAAAAAAACCTGACGTATAGGGGAAAAACTAAGGTCAGATTCGTGTTCAGCGGCTCAAAATATAAGGAATAGGTATGGTCAGTAGCCCGGCGCAGACAACTTTTTTTTGTGGGCCTGTGTAATCAATACTTTTCCATATATTAATTTTTTTTGAATTGGGGGTGGAAAACAACCCTTAAATCAAATCAGGAGCAAGCGCCGGGACCATATAGAAACTGAAGATGATACCTTTTACTAAAAGAATCACCCATAAAAAAAATTATCATTCAATATGACATTATTCCGAAGTTTTCCATATTTTTTACCTGTAGGTACTATATTAATACTCCAGATGTCAGTGTATTTGGAACTAGTTGATAATGCGATGGATTTTATTTATTGGAAACATTACAAACATATTTATTACTAATTTAGGTGATGATAGCGGTAGTGAAACTGACTTAACTGAATGGTAACTTCATTTTAAAGTAATATGGAATTAGAATAAACATTTTTTGCATTTTCCGTTGTAACTGTATGAAATATACTAAAATTTACAATTCTACTCTTGTTATATTCCTATTGTATTTGGGCAATGTGTAAATAAACCTATAACGTGATTGGATCTGGAACTTCCTCTCACGAATAGGACACTTGGAAGATTACTGGGGATTTTTTATTTACAACATTTTGTCTACTTCACAGCGCACCTCATAGTTAAAGTTAAGTAAGCATTAACAGCCTTATGATGAACTCAAGGTAGTATTCATAATATTAATTTAAGACCTGTTAGCTATAATTTTCCACTATTTAATAACATCATAAGGAATAAAATAAAATTATACCGTTAATCTTTGATACACACCGTCATTAGTATTCATTAAAATTTATAAAGCTTTGGATTAAAATTTTGTTATTTTGTAACTCCGCTCTTCTCGAATGAAACCCATAAATGCTCATGTTTAGTCGTAAACCTGCCATTTAATAATAATTAGATCCTGTCAAGTTTCTTGATTTGACTAAAATCGGTAGCTACTCTTACTTTTCATAACCAGTTGAAGTCAGTGGCCACTGATACAATAAATTATTGCTTTAACCAAATAAAATCCAAAATTTGGTCGTATAGCAACAATTCAAGTCGTCTTTACCCAAAAGAACACTGAATTTAAAATATGCAATTAAAAACAGGAACACCTACTGGTAATTCTATAATAAACTCGATATGTATTACCTGTTATTTTAATAAAGAAAGTTATATCAATGGTTTCATAATATTCTTAATTTATATTATACATACACACATTATTTTTCACCAAAATGTTAATAATACCATGTGGAACATTATCCTCTGTAACATACTTTTTACCCAAATAAGAAAACAGGTTTCTATGCGTACGGCAGCATGTTTTTTTTTCGGGGGGGGGAGGGGGGAGCAATGGAGTCATCGGTAAAGGATGCGTAAAAAAAGGGCAATCTATTTACAAAACAAACCTGCATATTTAAATGTGACCGCACATACCGGGGAGCATATACGTAATCCGCAGACGCATAAGGCATAGCTGACCACTTCGGGTTTTTAAAAATAATAGGACCAATGAAAACGAGAGTAAAGTGCAGACGTAGTTATCCTAGTACGTCTGCAGTGTACTACATTTGCAGGCGAGGGGCTGTGTGTTATTATATTTTGCAACAGTTTTAAACACTTCTAGATTTTTTACTTTTAGAGATAAAAATATGAATTAAAATACTATTCTTATAAAATTTCATATGTTTGTTACATTGACATAATTGGAAAAAAATAAGCTATAAAACTATCAGTTAATTGCAGACGCTTGAGGCTTTTCTGTGCACATTCTACGACCCTACTTTACCTGTAAGCAGTGAGACATATAAGCCTGTGACGATTATGTCCGAATATTACCGATTCATTTTGGTTATGCTTTATGCGTCTGCAGATTTAGAGATGGGCGATTCGACTCTTTTATGGATTCGTACCAAATGAATCCGTATCAAGGAAAGATTCGTATCGAGAGATTCGTACGTTTCGTACCACTGATACCATGATACTAAACAGTATCATGTACTGATTCGTACCATTCGTACTATTCGTACCTACACTCCTCCCACTCCTCAGTGTTCAGCAATAGATTATAAAATATTATATATGGTGTTAGTTAGGATCAGAGTATTAGTACAGTTGAAACTTACGACTTCGAGCACCTTTTATAACATTAAGAATTTCTTCGTCGTCATTAGACAGTAAATAGATAGTTAGATAGCGTTTATTTAACCACATTATATACATGTTAGATCACTGTTCACATGAGTGACTTTTTAAAAAGATTTATTTACTTAAATGGAGCCAACGTTGGCTCTTGGAGAAGGAATATAATAATAATTAGAAGTGTTTCATTCTAAGTGAGTTTAATAACTGACTTTACAAAGCATGTCTAGTCGTATTTATAACATACAGAACCTGAGTAAGCAAAATATAGAACAAAGGAAATGCAATTCGACTGTCAGCATAAAATGTGAGAAACAAAGGTGAAACATAATATCTCTAAGATAAGCGATTAATAAGAGAAGTCGTTATCATGTAATATGATATACCTGTGAAGGTTTGTTATGACTAAGTCTTGGTAATAAGCGTATAATTTTATATAACAACTTCCCCCTTAATAAAAAAGTTGATGTTATGCAGCAACTTTTGAAAATTGTTAGAAACGTTAAATGAATATAATGCAAAATAAATTGAAACAATGTTGAATGAATACAAAGCAAAATAATAAAATACATAAAAGTTAAAATTGGTAAATTATAATAATAATAAGCGAGTAGTACATTACATAAATGTGATAAGAATAAAATACAATGGTCTAAATTAATAGACAAGGGTAAAACTCCACATATGAAAGTCTATGTTAACTCGATGTCCTCTTTTTCTTGAGGTTTAATACCGGGTCGCTTTCTTGGAGGGATCAGTCTAGGAAATTTGGTAAAAACTCTGCTTCGCTCTGAAGGAGGTGAAGGAGGGTTGTCCGTTTTGGGTTGGATTCGCAATGCTCCACATCTTCTTCTTCTGCATTTACAAGTTATGTAAAGTAGAACTAATAGAATGATGAGAGTGATTATGAAATATGTGAACCAAGATATGTGTTTGGTCACAAAAGGCTCGTTTATGAGGTCATCCAGGTCTTTGGAATATTGGTCCAATTTGGTTTTTGCAATATCTAGATCTTCTGCGTCGAGACTGTTTAATTTGAGTGGTTTTAATTTTGGAATTTCGATTTTGTCGGGCATGTGATTACAGCATTCAAAAGGAATTTGGATAGGATGTGAATTGTCCTTAATTTCGGAAAAGTCTTTGGCACTGGCTTGTATTCTAGTAATGCCTGCATAGGCGTAACATCCTGGTTGTAGTTTGATGATGGAATCTTTGTTGATTAACTCTGTTGTGGATTCTCTCTTTGGACAGTTGATGGTAATGTGAAGTGGTTCGGAATTAATTACTAGCCATGTGTTGTCTTCAAGTTCTTGGACGTTGTATCCCCGACTAATAATGAAGGAAGTTTGACAGTTCTCTGGAAGTTTTGGCAATGGTTTTAGTATTCTGGCTTCACATATGGCGTTTTGGTCGATAGGATATGCAAACAGGTTAGAACATAGTTTGGTTCCAAAATAAAGTGGTTTGCATTCTTTCAAATTTTGTATAGGTATGTACATCAAAGAATCATCATCTCTCGCGATATATTTTTGTGAAATAGATAAAATGTGATGTAGACCAGTTCTGTTATCAAGTATCGGGATAGCGTATAGGCGATAGGTGTTATAATTTTGGGGTTCAACAAGTGGTATTGTTAAAACAAATACTAAGTTAGAATCCATTTGAAACGCTTGCAATTCAATAATGTCCAAATACTTAGCAACTGCCGATAACTTAATGGGGAGAGGCAAATTGTTCCTTCGTAAGCTCTGTGAAACTTCTTGAAGTGCTATCACTAAGTGATTAGGGATTATGATTGACGTGTGAATGATTCCTAATCTGGCAAATGTTATTGAATTCAGAATGTCGTTCAAATTATCTTCGATATACAAATAGCTTGCCATTAGTTGTTCGGAAATGTATAGAAATTTTAATTTTATTTCGGCAGCTTGGATCGTTTGAGTCATGGTTTGAATTGTGTGCTCGATTTCTTTGATATCTTTGTTAAATGTTTCCTCATCAATTTGTAATTTTTGTATAGTTGAGTTGAAATTTTTGATAACAGAAGTTGTAACTGAGATTTGATTTTTGATTAAGTTTTCTAATTGATGTTCGTCATTATTTAATTTATTTATACAGTTAGTGTAGTACTCGCCATCTTCCGCGTCTAAGTTTCGGTAATTGATTTGAATATTGTTCCGAAACCGTTAAGTATTCCGCGTTTATATCTCTTTGTGTCTGAAAAGACTTCGTCAAATTTCGTTTTTATCGAACTAGCTATTTGCATTAAAAGGTTAAACTCTGTTTTGACTTCGCTTCTAAACAGGATTGATTTTTGGTCAGCACCATCGAGGGTGTTCAAGATTCTGTCTAAATTATTTTGATTTTTGTCAAAAGCTAGTTTGAGGGATGAAATATTTTTATGCACTAGCAGAGTCCATTTGTCATTTGTCACCACGATGTCCGTGTCTTGGTGATAGTATACACCAACAGTGTTATTGATCGAGGTAATTTTGTATTGACAGAGTGCTGATCCGAACAGCAGGAGAAACCTGAAAATAAATTTAATTTTCAGTATATGGTTTCATTCTATCAAAATTTACTTTAGTTTCTTGTTTTGTTTCGAGATTTAATAGGGTGGCAGAATTTTGAAAAATTTCTTTTATTTTAAAGGGACCGTTAAATTTATTTTGTAGTTTGTTCTTAATTTGTGATTCTTTTACATAAACTAAGTCACATATTTTGTACTCAGATCGTTTCTGGGGAACATGTCTGTCAAAGCGAACTTTCGCTTTCTCCTTTTGAGCTTGTGTTCGATTACGGGCTATTTTATAATAGTGGGATATTCTGTTGTTTAAATCTCTAACGTATTTGGTTATTAACTCTTTTTGGTTATATAAAGTTTCAGGTAGTCTGTTGGACGTATGACCAAAGATAAGTTCATATGGGGTGAAACCGTGTGTTTTATTTACCGAATTGTTATAGCATATTACTGCATATGGTAAAATCGTGAAAGGATGTTTGTTTGGGTTTTCAGTTTTGTGGATTCTTATCATTTCGGCTAAAGTAGCATGAAATATTTCTATGGATCCGTTCGATTGGGGATGTCCTACGCTTGAATAAGTTAATTTTATGTCGTAGAGGGTGCAGAGATCTTTGAGCAAGCGGTTGTCAAATTCGCCACCGTAATCGCAATGGATTCTTAATGGGGTACCATAATGTTGGAAATACAACAACAAAGTGTTTACGACAGATTTTGCGGATTTATCCGGGACTGCATATGCTTGCGTGAATTTAGTTAATTCGTCGCGAATGGTTAAAGCGTAATTTCGAGTAGGGAATTCAAATAAATCGATATTGATTCTTTCGAATGGTGTTCTTGGCGTTTCTGTGACTACTAGAGGGTTATTAAGGTTTTTCCGGCATACTTTAGTCTTTTGGCAAGTTTCGCAATTTTTTATAAAATTTTCAACGTCTTTAGTTAGACCTTGCCAAGTGTATTTTTCTCTAATTTTTCGAATCGTTTCATTTATTCCGCGCTGTAGATTATTTTTACCAAAATGATTTTGCTCCAATATAATTGGAATTTCATCTTCGTCGGCAGTTCTGACGATATCTTGACAAATTACTACTTTTAAGTCTTTTTCCGCAAAGATGAATGATAGGATTTCAAGAATGGGGAGGTCTAAGTTATTTTCAACAAAGTATGTCTTAGAGAGATCTAGGACATCTTGATTTTTAAATAATACCGAAAATAGATGTTCAATTACAGATTCGATATCAAAAGGTAGAGGGATGATAAAATATCTCCTATGTCTGACTGTTTTGCTCGATACAATATTGATTTTATCGTTATGAAATTCGGGGTTTTCTTCGAATATGTCCTCGATAATTTTATGATGGAGGTCTTGTAGGTTATTTTGTTGGAAGAAAGTTATAATATCTTTGTGTTCTCGATACAAAAGTTGTTTGTTCGAGGCTTTGATTTTCGAATAGTCAATTAAAGATGTTGTCTTATATAAGTTGGCGAAAGTTTTGAATTCTTGGGAAATTTGTTCGTCAGTGATCTCGTTATTGTCTGGGTTTTCGTCGTCGTCTGACTCTTCGTCATTCGCGGCTAGAACCTTTGAATAGAATTTGGAACATTCGAAAAAATGATTAATTTTGATTCTGGAAAGTGCGTCCGCGTTCTTATTGATTTTGCCGGGTTTATAAATTATTTCGTAATCGTACTCTTCTAATTTGAGTCGCCAACGAGCAAGTCTACTTCCTGGATCTTTTATAGAGAATAGCCAGGTGAGTGGTCTGTGATCGGTGACAAGTTTGAACTTTCTACCATACAGATATGGTCTAAAGTTCTTTACACTCCATACTATCGATAAAAGCTCGCGTTCAATCGTTGAATACTTAGTTTCTGCACTGCACAAGGTTCTAGAAGCATAGGCAATGGGTAAATCTTTGCCAATAGGCCCCTGGCTCAGCACTGAGCCGACGGCAAATGCGCTCGCATCAGTGGTTAGAACGAAAGGTTCATCAAAATTAGGGTAGATTAATATCAGAGTTGTCGTTAATGTTTGTTTCAAATCTTGAAAAGATTTTATACAATCATTGTCGAAGAGAAATGGTATGTCTTTCTGTAAGAGTTTTGTTAAGGGCTTGGTAATCTTGGAGAAATTAGGGATAAAGCGCCTATAATATCCGGCTAAGCCTAGAAATGATTTAATTTCTTTTTGATTTTTTGGTTGAGGGAAATTTAGAATAGCGTCAACTTTCGAAGGATTCGGTTTTACGCCGTCTTTTGTAATGAGATGTCCTAACTCGCATTTGTCGGGTTGAATTTTTAGATTGGCTTTTTGTAATCGTTTGAAAACTTCTGTTAATCGAGAAATATGCTCGTGAATAGTAGGGGAGTAAACAATAATATCGTCCATGTAGACGAGACATCGTTCATTTTGGATACCTAATAAAATGTTATCTATTACTCTTTGAAATGTTGATGGAGCATTCTTAAGTCCAAAAGGCATTCTTACGAATTCAAAATGACCATTTTCAACTGTGAAAGCAGTTTTTTGAATGTCTTTCGCATCAATCTCGATTTGGTGAAATCCGGAGGCTAAGTCTAAAGTTGTAAAATATTGACATTTACCTAATTGATCGAGGAGGTCGGAAATATTTGGTAGAGGGTACTTATCGTCAATAGTCAGTTCGTTTAGCTTTCTGTAGTCCACTACAACTCGCCATTTTTGTTTACCGGAGGCGTCGAGTTTTTTTGGTACAACCCAAACCGGAGAGGACCAGGGAGAAATCGAAGGTCTAATGATCAAGGCGATCAAGCATATTAGAGACTTGTGTTTTGACTTCCTCTTTATGGATATGAGGGTAGTGATATGACTTTGTGAAAACTGGTTTTGAATCGTTCGTGTCAATGGAATGCTTAATTTCGTTAGTAAAAGTTAAATTGTCTCCTTCCAAATAGAATATATCTTGAAAGTCTAAACAAAGCTGCGTTACTATTTCGGCCTCTTCTTCGTTTAGATGATCCAAGCGCAATTCGTTCCTAATTTCGAAGGATCTGTCCGTCGGTACGTCTGGGTCAGAATTTTGAGTGTTTAGATTGAAAATTGATTTGAATTTTTGTACCGGTTCTAGTTCGAGTTTCGAGAAATTTACCGTTTTTGGTATTGCATTCGCGTTTATAATTGAGGTTAAAAATTCTCCATTGCTATCGATTTTTACGAGAGCATTCGGTAAGCGTACCCTTTCGTTTTCCTGGGCTAACAGTATAGCCTCGGTATTTTGCAGGTTACATTTTAGTTTACAATTTTTTTCCATGCGAGGTTCAATAGAAATAAAATTTTTGATGTTGCTTAAATTTGAATTTTTTGTATCAGAATTAATAGTTGGTTGTAAAGGTAAATTTACTGTAGTTTCTTCCGTAACTTTAAATAGTGGTACGGTTTTGAAATTTGTGACTAGTTTATTTTTAAAGTCTACTTTGCATTCGTAATGTTCTAGGAAGTCTGCGCCTAATAATCCATCGAAATCTATATCTAGATTATAGATATAAACTTTGTGTGACTCATTTGAAAAGGGGATGAGAACAGATTCGTTGATATAAATTTTTTGATCAGTGATACCCTGTATGATTACATTTTCAGGAGATCTACGTCTGTAATTTTCAGCTGTTTTAGGTTTAAAAATTGATATACCTGCGCCTGTGTCAATTAGAATTTTAAATTTACCAGTTGCATCCTTCATATAATAGAGATTTTTTGAATTTACAGTTAATAGGGCATGGGAAAGCGTATTTACATGAACGTCTGTTCTGGGAAATTCAGCACTGGGTCGAAACTGTCGTTGAGGTTCATAGTTTGTACTTGAGTTTCTAGTTCCGTAATTGATTCGAATTGGTCTGTTTGTTGTGTCGGAGTATCCGTGGGGTACTCCGGATCTAATCGAAAATCCTGAGGATTAGCAGTATAATCCTCGTACTGTTCGTATTGAGAATTAGCTGTATAATTCTCTTGGAAATTTTGGTTAGTTTCAAAGTTATAATTTTCGTAAGTATCTTCTGCAGTTTGGTAATCACAAGAATAGTCACTGTATTGATTAAAATCGCATTGGTTTTCATAAGGTTCGTAATTTAAATGGTGCGTTTTTTGTTGATTAAAACGGTTGAAATTTGGGTTTGGTTGAATAGCAGAGGGTCTTTGTTGGTTGAAATTCGGGTTCGGCCTTATGGCTGAGGGCCTGTTTTGTTGTGGTTGACTAGATTGATTATTTTGAGGAAATGTCCTCTGATTAAAAAGATTGGTTTGAGAAAAATTATGAAAATTTGGGTTTCCTTGATAATTTGGTCTTTGAAAATTTTGTGACGTTGTTGGCCTTATTTGCGATTGTTGCCTCGTGCGGCATTCGCTTATTACATGTCCATTTCTTTTACAAAATGAACAACATTTTTGTTGGAAATTGGGACCTTGTGGTCGTTTTTGTTGAAGAGGCATTGTATTTTTTACTTGGTTATTTTTTGGGAATTTCTGTGATTCGAAGTAGGAAAGTTGTAGCTCTCTACGGATTCTGCTAACGGCTTTTAGTATACTAGGAGGATTGCTAGCACGAATGATGCGGTCTAAGTTTGGTTCTAAGCCCGTTAGTAAATTATTAAGTGTCATCGTTTCGATGAGATCTGATTGTGCAGCTCTTTGCGTTGTCGTGAGAGTTTACTTTTGCACTGCAGCGTGCATTTTCGCATTGTGCGTTTGTAAACGCGAAACAAATGTTAGGGCGGATTCACCTGGTAATTGGTGAATGCGCTGCAGGTCCTGAATTAGGGCCGTTAAATCTCGAGAATCTCCAAAATGAGTTTCTAAAAGTGCTTTTATTTCTGGCCATGTGCCAGGATTACGCGAATTTATTAATTCGGCAGCTTTGCCTTTTAATTTATTTTTTATGTGGACGGTCAAAAGAATTTTTTGATCTCCAATTGCCATGCTTTGGGCGCAATGACAGGAATTTAAGAATGTTTGTAAATTTATGGCATTGCCATCAAATTCTGGTATTAGTGAAAAAATTTCAGAGAGCTTGTAAGGCTCAATTTGCTCTGGTGGTTGTTGTTGTTGTTGTTGTTGTTGTTGTTGTTGTTGTTGTTGTTGTTGTTGTTGTTGTTGTTGTTGTTGTTGTTGTTGTTGTTGTTGTTGTTGTTGTTGTTGTTGTTGTTGTTGTTGTTGTTGTTGTTGTTGTTGTTGTTGTTGTTGTTGTTGTTGTTGTTGTTGTTGTTGTTGTTGTTGTTGTTGTTGTTGTTGTTGTTGTTGTTGTTGTTGTTGTTGTTGTTGTTGTTGTTGTTGTTGTTGTTGTTGTTGTTGTTGTTGTTGTTGTTGTTGTTGTTGTTGTTGTTGTTGTTGTTGTTGTTGTTGTTGTTGTTGTTGTTGTTGTTGTTGTTGTTGTTGTTGTTGTTGTTGTTGTTGTTGTTGTTGTTGTTGTTGTTGTTGTTGTTGTTGTTGTTGTTGTTGTTGTTGTTGTTGTTGTTGTTGTTGTTGTTGTTGTTGTTGTTGTTGTTGTTGTTGTTGTTGTTGTTGTTGTTGTTGTTGTTGTTGTTGTTGTTGTTGTTGTTGTTGTTGTTGTTGTTGTTGTTGTTGTTGTTGTTGTTGTTGTTGTTGTTGTTGTTGTTGTTGTTGTTGTTGTTGTTGTTGTTGTTGTTGTTGTTGTTGTTGTTGTTGTTGTTGTTGTTGTTGTTGTTGTTGTTGTTGTTGTTGTTGTTGTTGTTGTTGTTGTTGTTGTTGTTGTTGTTGTTGTTGTTGTTGTTGTTGTTGTTGTTGTTGTTGTTGTTGTTGTTGTTGTTGTTGTTGTTGTTGTTGTTGTTGTTGTTGTTGTTGTTGTTGTTGTTGTTGTTGTTGTTGTTGTTGTTGTTGTTGTTGTTGTTGTTGTTGTTGTTGTTGTTGTTGTTGTTGTTGTTGTTGTTGTTGTTGTTGTTGTTGTTGTTGTTGTTGTTGTTGTTGTTGTTGTTGTTGTTGTTGTTGTTGTTGTTGTTGTTGTTGTTGTTGTTGTTGTTGTTGTTGTTGTTGTTGTTGTTGTTGTTGTTGTTGTTGTTGTTGTTGTTGTTGTTGTTGTTGTTGTTGTTGTTGTTGTTGTTGTTGTTGTTGTTGTTGTTGTTGTTGTTGTTGTTGTTGTTGTTGTTGTTGTTGTTGTTGTTGTTGTTGTTGTTGTTGTTGTTGTTGTTGTTGTTGTTGTTGTTGTTGTTGTTGTTGTTGTTGTTGTTGTTGTTGTTGTTGTTGTTGTTGTTGTTGTTGTTGTTGTTGTTGTTGTTGTTGTTGTTGTTGTTGTTGTTGTTGTTGTTGTTGTTGTTGTTGTTGTTGTTGTTGTTGTTGTTGTTGTTGTTGGTTGAGCTGTCTCTGGTTGAGCTCTATCTGGCATTTTGCTTTGTGTATTTAGAAATTATTTAAACTAAAAGAATTGTCTGCGTATCAGCAGTATGATACGAGAACTAAATTAAAATTAGCTTGTTACGTTGCGTGCGCAAATGGATCGTATATTACCTGTATAATACACAATGTTTCGTAAATACGAAAATAAATAAACTTAAAATTAAATGAACTTGTTTCGTTGCGTTTGTAAAGGAATGGATTCACTTTAACAAGAGAACTGGCTTTGTGCGCCGAGTGTATTAGCAGTATAATACACTTTTAATAAAATAAGTTGCGAAGAATAATAAAATAGTAAAAATGGTACGAGGTGATTCTTAAATGACTTACGTTAGTTTCGTTTCCATGGGTAGGTTCTTCGTCCGTCAAGGGATTGGGATCCGCCACCACCAATGAGGAAGGTCTCCTTGTTCTCGTAGATGTACACGCACTAGTTAGGCACCTTCTGCAGATGTTCTCCTTGTTCTCTTACGCTTCACTACCAGTTAGGCTTCTTGTTCTGATGATGTTTACGGATCCTACCGACTGCGCCAATGTTAGATCACGGTTCACATGAGTGACTTTTTAAAAAGATTTATTTACTTAAATGGAGCCAACGTTGGCTCTTGGAGAAGGAATATAATAATAATTAGAAGTGTTTCATTCTAAGTGAGTTTAATAACTGACTTTACAAAGCATGTCTAGTCGTATTTATAACATACAGAACCTGAGTAAGCAAAATATAGAACAAAGGAAATGCAATTCGACAGTCAGCATAAAATGTGAGAAACAAAGGTGAAACATAATATCTCTAAGATAAGCGATTAATAAGAGAAGTCGTTATCATGTAATATGATATACCTGTGAAGGTTTGTTATGACTAAGTCTTGGTAATAAGCGTATAATTTTATATAGCATACATATTTGTACATCTGTAGCAAGTCAACTAAAACAAAAAACAATAACAAAAAAAAGAAAAAGGACATATCACAGATTTTGTAATCGGGACGTTGTATAAAACGAATGCTATCTTGCAGTACATTGATAATAATCATATAGTAATAATCAAATATTTGGAATATATATCCATCATATTACATACAAAAACATGGAATTTTTTCAATTAATGAGGTTATATGAGTATTTTAAAATTTGAAATCTCCAGTTTAAATGGTCCCCATCCACCGTGTTTAACCTTATACAACGGGCCCTAAGAGTATCGCATCGCAATACCGGTACCGAAATTCCATATTCGTATCAATCGTATCGGCGATACGAAATGTACGAATCTTTTATTTTTGTGGGATTCGTACCATTCGTACCACTGCAAGGATTCGTACCAATGATACGAATCATACGAGTACTATCCACCTCTATGCAGATTACGTTTAGATGCTAGCAGCAGGTCACCCTAGCCGCTTACATCGTGTTCTATCGCGATATCCAGTAGTAGAGTAAAATCTGGAAGTAAAGTCGCTTAGTTCTCGAGAAAAAAAAAACCGGCGTAGAACCAAACCAGACTTAGTGGGATTCTTTAGTAAGATAATCGTGTACACGAAATCGTTTTTTACGACATTTTTCGGTGGTCGAGAACTTTTTTATTTCGGAAAAACTCAAAAAAATAGATTTTTAATGAAATATGTTTTTTAACGTCTCCACCGCTATATCTCTGAAAATATTTGTGCTATCAAGCTATTTTTTTTTTTAGATTAAAGTAGACACAATAGCGCTTCGAACAACGTCCCACGTGAACCCAATTTTTTTTTTTTTAAGTTGGTAAAATAATAGGAAACTCAGACTTGTTATTTTCAGTAACGTAATTTTAGGCAATCGAGAAAAAAGTTTATTTATGAAAATTTGTATATACATGCTGCGTACAAATTGAAGCCAATAGTTGAAAAAAGTTTTTAGGATAAAAATTTTTCATGTCCCGTTCATAGTATTGGGTCAGCGATTTTTTTTAACGGGCCATACATATTCTTGCGTGCTCGGCTGTAGCAAGCCTGCCGACTGCAACGATCTGACGAGCCCGGTCGGGGTGTATAATATAATAGTTTAACTTATATCAATAGGTACAAAACCAGTAGTGATCAAAAGCATCTAGGGGATCAATATTATTGTTCAATATTTCATATATTGTACAGTAGTATTGATCATATGTTGTTAATATTAAGAAATTGTATAATAAATATTAAATATCCTTTTAATAATAAAAAGACAGGTGGTAGTAGTACAGTACCTAGAGGTAAAAAAAACTTCTAAGTAATGTCGTATTGAACGGATTTCGTTCATTTTTGGCAGTATAATAGTAAATGTTTCACAGAAAAGTTTCTATATTGAGCGGGGGCTTGTTAATTTATAGGGGGTGGATGCCACCCCCTTTGAGGGGGCGGCACTTAAAAAATATATGAAGTACAATCATATTTTAAGAAGAAAAGGTTCTATGCAATTGTTCACATAAATTGAAGTTTTTAAGTTATAACGACTTCAAAATTGCGATTTTAGCTTAAAAAAAGGTATTTCTAAACGGCTTTCGTCAAGTATCTCAAAAAGTATTACTTTATCGAAAAAACGTTATAGACCAATTACAGAAAGTACAAACTGGGAATTAATTATATTTTTTGTTTATTGATGTAGGATTAACAATTTCGGAGACATTTAAGTTTACATTTGGCATCCAAGTGTTCGTAAGATAACTATTTAGAGTGAGAGTTAAATATCTCAGAAACTGTGACACCTACGCCAAGGATACTAATAGATACAATAATAGGTTATTAATTAAGCTCTTAACTATTTTTTTTATTTGTTTATGTAGCATAAAAAACAAAGAAGTTATGACCGAAGCAATGTCCGTCTACACATTATTTTAATAACAACGTCGCCATTTTGTTACTGTAATTAGCCAATAATTAAAAAAATAATTAATTTCAAACACGGTTTCTCATTAATATACAGCATGACGTAGATGCTCAAATTTTTTGGTTCGTATACAGCACTTGCTTTAGAAAAAAATACAGTTTAAACTATAAAGGTATTTTCGATAAAACGTATTTTTTTTTCCTATTCCAAATATCTCAATAAATATTAGTTTTGTTCAAAAATGTGTAGAGACCAAAAATAAAGCTCATAAACTAATAATAATGAATTTCGCTTGTTTATTTATTTACATAGATTTAATAGTTTCGGAGATATGAGTTTACAAATGGCATCCGAACGTTCATAAGACGAAAAATGCAGTTTAAATGTTAAATACCTCAGAAATTGTGACGCATGCTAAGAAAGGAAATTAAAGACAATTAATTGCGCTTTCA
This sequence comes from Rutpela maculata, assembly GCA_936432065.2. Lineage (NCBI taxonomy): Eukaryota > Metazoa > Arthropoda > Insecta > Coleoptera > Cerambycidae > Rutpela > Rutpela maculata. The sequence goes on from OW386285.2 coordinate 345,029,153, forward strand.
AATTATTTTTTACTCGTTTTGTTACTCTAATTAGCCAATAATCTAAAAAAATTATCTCAAATAAAGTTTTTCGTTAAAATGTAGCATTACCTAAATGCTCAAATTCTTTTTTGCTCATTTAAAGCACTTGCTTTAGAAAAAAATGCATTTTAAACTTTAAAGGTAATTTCGAAACCCTTGGATACCAAATATAAACTTAAATATTTCCGAAATTATTAATCCTACATCAATAAACAAAAAATATAATTAATTCCCAGTTTGTAGGGTGCTTTCTGTAATTGGTCTATAACATTTTTTCGATAAAGTAATACTTTTCGAGATACTTGACGAAAGCCGTTTGAAAATACCTTTTTTAAAAGCTTTTATTTTAAGCTAAAATCGCAATTTTGAAGTCGTTATAACTTAAAAACTATCAATTTATGTGAAAAATTGCATGGAACCTTTTCTTCTTAGAATTTGATTCTATTTCAGCTCCAATAAATATATATATTTTTTAAGTGCCACCCCCTGAGAGGGGGTGGCACATTTTTCTGAATGATATCTAATTTTTTAGATGACAGTAAGCAACTCCACCCCAACCTAGAATGCCATATATTAATCTAGATTCAACTAACGCTATTTCTACGCGACTAATCTGACCAACCTGCATGCGAGGTGTATTAATTGCGTCCCAATGTCGCGTTTAGCGCTGATAAAAAAAATCGCTGTTGCCAAACGGTACACTTTAGGCAAAAACATATTTTTTCAAAAACTTTTGTGATTATTAGGCTTTATTTTCTTCGCTGCATGTATGCAAATATTTTCAAAAATAAAAGAGTTTATCGATTGGTGAAGATTTCAATACACAAAATATGTATTTTTAGTTTATTTGATTTTTAGAAAAATGAAAGTGCGAATTGTGCCCAAACCGTTTATATTGGTAAAAGCGCTACAGTGTGTGCTTTAATTTGACACAAAACAAATTACCGTACCTTTAATAGTTTTAAAGATATGGCGGTGGAAACAAAAAAAAAACAATTTTCTTTAAAAATACATTTTTTTCACTTTTTATTGATTTAAAAAGTTCGAGACCACAAAAAAATGTCGTAAAATATGATTTCATATGCCCGGTGACATACTCAAAGGAACCTAATATGTTTGAACTGGTTCTACGCCAAAAAAAAAAAACGACACGATAGACTTAAGAAATCGCTGCTCTACAGGTCGATTCAAAATAGTTTGTTTTTACGTCACTATAGAAACAAAGGCATCGTGGTAGCATACGTCTTTTTGATTCACTCAGATCACGCGGTTGTTTTTCTAAATTTTCCTGTATTTCGCGAGACGATATATTAGGAATTTCTCCTACAGTTTCTAAAACAATATTTTCTACTGCATCTCTACCTGCTTTATTATATATTTTTGCCCGAGGTTTTACAAATGATCCAAACTCTTTTAAATTTTATTGTAGCTTTTTGAATATTTTTATGTGTGGCTGTCTCTTTTCTGGACATCTAAAAATATTGTTTAGGCGGCACTTTTGGCACAAAGTTTTGCTGTTTATAACTTACCTATTAAAATAAAGCCAGGAAGCTAAATTTAAATTTTTTCCGCATTCTATAAAACACTTAATCGTATCATATTTTTTACCATTATTAAATTCAACCATTTTTAAAAATGTTCACTCACAATTAACTCACAAATTAGTTTTTGACATATACGAATATTTTGATTTTCTTTTTTTTACCATGGCCTTCCCAATAAATATTAGAAATGCAATAAATATGCATAGATGTCAATGGAAGATAAATCGAACGTTTATTATAGTTTAGTCTTTCCTATTTTTGTCAAAATTATTTTATATTATAAGAAGTGTTGTTGTTAGTTTTCCATGGCCTCCTCACAAGGTAGCTTAGATGTAAATGACACGTGGAATAAGTTTGAAAAAATTATAACAAATTGTTTCAACTCTAATTTTCCTCTCAAAAAGGAGACTATCAAAGAAAACAAATTGCCTTGGTTTACACCAGAAATTAAATATTTCAAAGAAAAAGTCTCAACGTTGCAAATATTATCAAATAGAAATGATCACTTCAAACAGTTATATAAAGAATACAGCAGAGCATATGTCAAATTATTAAAAGAAACAAAACAAAACTACTTCGTAGAAAAAATGAATAATACCGACAACAAGTCTAAAACAATTTGGAATATAGTCAATAATCTAACAAATAGAACAAAAAGTAATTTAAAGACATTACCGGTTAATGTGAATATAGAAAATATGGCGGACGATTTTAATAATCATTTTATTAACGCAGCCCCTAAACTTATATTGAACAATCAATTCTATAATAATGAGTCATATGTATGTAAATTCCAGAAAAATCCGAATTCCTTCTACTTTTATCCTACAAATGAGGATGAAATTATCAGCTTATCTAGTCAACTCAAAAATAAACACAGTGCAGGAAATGACGGAATACCAACAACAATATTAAAAAAATGTATTAAAGTAATCGCTGGTCCTTTAGCTCAAATCATAAATATGTCGATGCTAACAGGAATTGTACCTGAAAATTTAAAATTAGCACTCATTCTGCCACTTTATAAGAAAGGGGACATAAATAACTACGACAACTATAGGCCCATAAATATTCTCTCATCTTTTTCGAAGCTCCTTGAATTAGTTATAAACAATAGATTAATAAACTTTTTCTACAAACACTCGCTTCTTAATAAATCACAACATGGATTTTTAAAAAACAAATCAACAGAGACAGCCCTAATTGAATTGACGGAATCGATAGCGGCAACACTTGAAGCAAAGAATGAGGCCTGCGGAGTGTTTCTGGACCTTTCCAAGGCATTTGACACCTTAAACCACGAGATTCTTCTACAAAAATTGGAGACTTACGGGGTGAGAGGTGTTGCCTTGAATTGGTTCAGATCATATCTCTGTAATCGCCAACAAAAAGTTCTCATTGAAGAAAATGATGCTAAATATTTTTCAACATGTTTAAATGTCAATACAGGTATCCCCCAAGGAAGTATACTAGGTCCAATATTGTTCGTTATTTATATCAACGACATATCTTCCGCCATTCCAGAGACAAACTCACTAGTAAATTATGCAGATGACTGTTCAATTCTCATCCGCATTAATAAGAGTGACAGTGTGAATGATAAATGTTTAGAAGTTATAAGACATATTCATCTATACCTCATTGAAAATCAATTAGTGCTCAATTTTGAAAAATCTATGTGCATACTGTTTAATGCATCCACACTGTCTTCCCCTAAAGTGAATCCAATTGTAATAAATAATAAAGAAATACAATTTGCTGAGAGCACTAAATTATTGGGACTATATCTAGACGGAAATCTAAAGTACAATATGCACATTCAATCCTTATGCACAATTCTAAGCAAATCATGCTATGCCATAAGAGTTTTAGCTAAATCTCTTAACTATATTGCCCTTAAAACAGCTTATTATGGTTTAGTATACTCACGCATTAAATATGCTATCTTATTATGGGGCGGCAGTTCGGGTTTGTCGAAAGTTTTTATATGGCAAAAGAAAATTTTAAGGGTAATATTTAATTTAAAATCTACTGATAGCTGTAGAAATTTATTAAAAACAAATGGGTATCTTACAGTGGCTGGGCTGTATATTTTTGAATGTATTATTTATCTTAGAAAAAACCAAAATCAATTCATAGACAATAAATTTGGACATAACTTTAACACAAGATATAGGGACAATATTTTCAGATTTACAAAACATAGACTAACACTTACCGAAAAAAGTTTACACTATTCAGCAATAAAGTTTTATAATAACTTACCATTAGACATAAAAGAAATTGAAACATTTGGACAATTTAAAAATAAATTATTTAACTATATCTGTGTCATAGAGCCCTATACAATAGGTGAATATTTGAATTATTCATTAAGCAACAATTGAGATTTCTTGTATCAATAATTTTAAAGTGTTTAAATTTTAAATTTGTATGTCACAAATTTTACTATTTTACTGTTTGTGAAAGTATACAACTATTTTTATTACTGGCATGTATTTCATGTATTTTTTTAAGCTTGTAATTTGACGATACCATGTATATTCTGTATGTGTGTGTACGTATATGTGCGTATGTATATATGATATCTATACTTTGGTAAAATAAAGAACAAATATATTAAATTTTTCGAAAATTAACCACATTTTCTAGAGTTAAATATGACATTATATATCGTTGGATAGCTAATTTAAGTTGTGATCGAATAATGAAATAATTTACAGGGTGTTCCATTTAAAAAAACACGTTTCGAAAACTGAGAGATGCATAATTTTCTTTTTATCATCAACGGATTCTACTCAAAAAAGTGCCTTAAGAATGTCTTACTCGATTTTCGATCATCCAATTTTCCAAAAACGCTCTCTGACTTGGAAGTCGAAAAAGATAGACTATCGCGGTTTACGCCATTTTTTCTCGAAGATCGAGCTCAGGACACTTATATTAGTTTTAGAAAGAAACCCAAAATCTCTCTAATCTAATTTAGTCCACCCTGTACAATTAATATAAACAATTACACCTGCATTATTGAATATTCTTTACGTTTCATAGGACGAGTATTCTCATGTCTTCTGAGGCCACGGATCATTGATTGGAAAATGCTGATTTAGAGGGTAAACTATACATCTGCAAAATTATTTGCAGCTTTTATGATATTTATTTTTTTAAACTGCCGGGCATAACCCCATTTATTCAGATCCTGTGACACACGAGGCACGGAAGTGCCGAAGTTCAGAACACTAATTCAATATTAATTATACAAATTTTCAATTTATTTCGACTTAATTCATTTTTAGTGATGATATAGCAACGCTGCATGCTGATACGACCGCGAAAATTGCCGAGAGTTCACCGCATACGAGCAGTTTCGTTAGCCATTCCAGTTAGGAAACATGATAAGCAATTAGCCCGCATTTAATGCCTAATTAGCGGAATAAGCGCTGTTTAATCTCCAATCTCACGACGCTCGTTTAGCTCCCTACTTGTGAAAAATATTTATTTATCTCATTGTTTAATTGCAAGAAACTGTTCACATTTTCAGCTTTGCCCATACACCATACATTAGTTCCTACAAAAGATATTAAATAATTCCAAGCCGGATGTTCGATATAAGAGTATAATTAATAAATATGGCTAATAAAGATGACAATGAATTTCTAGTTGTAAGTGATTTTAATGTATTAGTCCAGTAATTATAAAAATTTCCATCACAAAAAATTATATTTGAGATTTTTCTGCAGTAATACATCACAAAAGTACAAAAATCAGTTCTGGGGATGCCGCGCAATCGCCCCAAAAAACCACCCCTTCGGTGAAAAAAGCCTTATTTTACTGATAACTCGTTAACCGTTGAAGATATAAAAAAATTGCTTATCAGAAAAAAGAAAGCTCGACTAATTTCCTAAAAAAAAGGGCATCTTGTAATTTTCAAGAAAAATATTGAAAATTCATTTATTTGAAATTTCTTGCGCGCGGCCTATAGAAAAAATTGAATTGCTCGAAAACTAAACAAGCTAGGAAGAAAAATCAAAATGGGTTTTAACCCTTAAATGCATGATTTTTTTTTTATTAAAAAAAAAAATATTTTCGTATAGGTAATTGCCTTTATAAAATGAGAAAAATAGTAAAAAAAAACAATGATAAGAAAGAAACCATTTATTTTCAAAAAAACATATTGTTGCAAGATTGCAACTTTGTGCATATGACGTAATTTCTTATTGTTGCAGAAATGCAACAACATGCAAAACATGACGTAAATTATGAAAGCTACTGCTCATGGAATGATTTGAAACAATTGTTTTTTTTGTTAAAACATAGGACTACTCCGCATTTTTCACACATAATATCGGTGAAGCCTTTACACTTTGGATATTTACATCTAGTCCGCTTTTCATTAAAGATTGGCCAATGTCCAACTTGATCAGTTCTGATTTCCTGTGGAGGAACATGTTGGGCGTTTCCCCTATGTTTTTTTGCCTGTATCTCAAGTTCAATAGAGCTAGGTCTACCTCTTTTTGGTGTGTTCTTTACTGCACTGTTGCACAAACAGTTGGCAACTTCACTTCTGAATTTTGACTGAGGAAGTATATCCTTTTGCAAACCTTTTTCAGTTAAAACTCTTTTATATAGAAGCCATGAGTTTGCCATGGTCAGATCTAGTAAATGGTAAAATATACGAAGATACCATTTTCTACTTTTTAGAGGAATCTTGTAACGACCTATCAAACTGTCCATGAGGTCGACACCTCCCATATGCTTATTATAGCAGCTAACCACATTAGGACAATCTACTTCAATGCTTTTCTTTTGCTTCTTATCAAAACGTTTTGCAATTCCGACAGGATTTTTTCCAGTAAATGATGACAAAAGGGTGACACACTTGTTGTCTTTCCATATCAGACAAGAAATATCTACTCCATCAAATGTGGTCAAATATTCATCACAAAAACCACGTTTTTCCTTATTTATATCTTTGTCTAAAGGCAATGGACAACTGGAAATTCTGTCTCTCCTGATAGTCCCGAGAGAATGAATGCCTCGTTTGGCTAGATATGTCATTACTCCTAAAGATGTATAATAGTTGTCATAGTATAATTTGTAGTTTTGCATGTTGGGGATAATTCGTGATAGACGTACAACTATATTAGAAGATGCCCCCAAATCTGGTTCATTATCTAATCGAGGACTAAGATTTTCTTGTCCTGAGTAAATTTCAAATTGATACGAAAATCCGGAAACTCCAGCAATGACAAAAAGTTTGAATCCCCATTTATGGGGTTTCTTGGGCAAATACTGCTTCATAAAGTGCCGGATTTTTGTAGAACATATTTGCTCATCAATTGAAAGAGAAGATTCTAATGTTACGGTTTTAAACTTTTTATTCAGATGTTGAATAATAGGACGTATTTTATGAAGACGGTCGTGACTGGGATTATCACGAGGAAGGTGTTCGTCATTATTACTGAAATGAATATACCTTCTTATGTCCTCGAATTTATTTACTGGCATGACATTTCGCACACGATCGTGTCCCAAATCTGCACTCCAAAACGATCTTACGTTAGGCATATGTACTAATGACATATAGTAGCAAATCCCGACAAACTGTCTGATATCCGCTGCGCAAAACTTTTTTGGATTGTTTGGGTTTTTTTGTGTAGAGTATAAGTTACTTTCCGCAGCAATACTTTCGAAAAAGTCATCTGGACAGAAATATTTAAAAAAACCAAGCGGATTATCTAAAGCTGTAATACTGGGATCTAAATTAGTATTTCCACGAAATGCTAACTGTTGTTCATTTAACGAAAGACTTCGATGGTGCCATACAACCTCTTTACTTTTTCCCTTTGCTTGCTTGCCTTTGTTCTGCTTCTTAGATGCCCGTCCTTCGAATTCCTCTACATTTGCTTCCATATTTTCTTGTTCATCTTCTTGTATTTCCTTATTACCTTGGTTTTCATCTTGTGCTTCAGCCACACTTTCTTCACTCCTACCACTAACTTCTGTTGTCCCCAGAATGTCTCTAGTCTCATCTATATCAATCAAAGATTCTTCCTCATCTGAATCATTACTGTCTACTTCATAATTTGGATCCGCTATGCTATCTATCATCATCTGAAAAGTCAAGTCCGTCCTCGCTGTCAGACAAATTATCCCAAATTTCCAGCAATTCCTTCTCAGTCAATAGTTTTTTATTTCGTTTGCCAGCACTCATTTTTATTATTCTATACTTATCTCTAATGCATAAAGTTGCAGATCTGCAACGAATAGGAAATAATCAATATCAGGGACTAATTGGCAAAACCTAATAATTACAACTTACCTTAGTAAACAGTAGACACTATTTCAAACACACAATATATTTTCTAGTTTAGTTTAGTATAATTTTCAAATCAACAGGTGGTACAATTTTAGGTTAACTGTGAATGACGACACGCACTGTCAGTTACATGGCTTCTTTTACAAAACTAGCTACCAGTGCCATCTAGATGAAAAAATTGTATATAAATCTCTAACCCATTCTGTTGTAGATATGCAACACCATGAGATTAACCAAAAACACATTTGCTTAAATATTTACTTTAAATAATTTGAAACGTTGCAAATCTGCAACAGTATGCATTTAAGGGTTAAAGGGGATATAAAATACTCTCTTGTGTTGCCATTTGTTGATGGTTATTGATAGTTATTAATATATAAAAATAACAATATAATATAGTTATCTCTTGATTTTTTGCACTTCTAACTATTGACGGGCCCATAAAAAATAACTGACTTTAATATAAGTCATAAATGCATTATCATTTAGTTCAATGCAGAAAAGTTAGGAATAAAAATATTCACATTTACAAATTTGCCAGCATGTTGAAATTAGTCAAATTTTGGCCAATTTTTCATCGCATAAAAAAAAAACATCTTGAAAATGTAGCTCAAAAAATTTTTTTTCAGTTTATATATCATATAATTATTGTTTCTAATCATTTAATAGTAAAAAATTGCATAAAAAAATATCATCAAAAAATTGATTTTGGATTTTTTTTAAATTAATCTAGCGTCCTTGTATTTTAATATTTTTGAATGTACCCGGTTTAAAAATAAAGGTAAGACTTCATATTATTTGATTATACCATTTAAAATCATACTATATTTCTCAAGTAGAAAAAAAATGCTATTGAAAGGGAGAGAATTTTAACGCACACTGACGCTCCGTTTAAAATGGATGTAAAAGGCGCGCATCCCTGTGCATTGTATAGTATACAACTCACATACAACAGTCGCAAAGAAATATTCTGCTTTGTGCATCGTTTTACAGCCATATGTTTTTTCGAAATATTATTCTAATAAATTTTATTAACCCATTACCTCCCACTGTACTTATTTGAGTACACCATGAATTTTTGCCTCCTAGCGACATGTATTAAAATATTTCTACAAACTTATGTCTTGGTGGAACTCTGCAATATGTAGGAAGCGCGTAGTTTCAAGGTTTTTTTATGGATGGGGTATTTGTAGTAAATGACAACTTAAGAAATTGAGTAAACAAGTTGTGCTAAAATCTGTGCTTTCAAGAATTAGTTTTTATAACGTGAAAGTTAAAATACTCCATCTGAGGTGGTAAATTAGGTTTTAAGGTACGTATTTTAGTTGCTTATAATGTCGGGTCACACCATTTTGCATTATTTAAAAAAAGTAAATTCGGAATATCTTTTCAGAACTTGCTTCGACATGGATTCTGAGTTCCAGCCAATCGCTTCCAAAAGTTTTTACGGCAAACGTTTCAAACCAATGGGAGAAGCAATTGAAGAAGTTTCTTCTGCGAAACACGACCCAGAAATAGTTATTATCCCGCCTGAGGTAGATATGCAAACAGATGGGTATTTTCAACTTTCTCAGCGATATTCCTGGAGAAGTAGAACTTTACTATTCCTCAGACGACGAAATTACCTTATCTAAAGTAGCTGCTAAAAATTGGGAACCTGTAGAAAGCGATTACGATAGCGATGACGACGTGCCGTTATCGGTTCCATTTACTAAGAAAATTGGAAGTTCAAATAGTAATAGTAAAAAGGAGGCGACTAAGTGGACAAAGAATTATGAAGATATTAGTATGAAGGATAAAACTATGGGCTACGAAGAAAGACTAAGGACAATAATAGAAGATGTGAAGAATGACAATCCAGTTGAAATGTTTGAAAGATTGTTTGATGATATGGCTATAAAATTGATCGTTGAGCAATGAAATCTTTATGCATCATAAAAAAATAACCATGGTTTTGCGGTGAGGGAGGCAGAAATAAAAATATTTTTAGGAATTTTATTACTTTCTGGCTACTATAAATTACCCCGTGAACCCATGTATTGGTACGTTGACGAAGATGTTTCAGTACCTTTCGTAGCTTCCAATATGTCTATAAATAAAGTCCAGGAAGTCAAAATTGCTGACAATACTAATAAACTTGATAAGTCTGATAAAATGTATAAGCTACGCCTACTGATGAATTTGCTAAATACTAATTTTCATAAGTGGGGTTGACCTGCTCGACCAAGCAGTAAATAACTATAGAGTATCTATTCGCGGAAAGAAATGGTGGTGGTATTCATTCGTTAAACATAGGAATCGTAAATGCATGGAGACTGCATCTAAAATGGATTTACTTGGTTTTATTAGAGATGGTGCTCCCCATTATCTGAAATCTTTTGGGAAGGAGACATTTTCGAAAAGGCGACTTGCTTCTCATCCAAGAAGTATCGCGGAAGACGGTGAGGGTCATTTTCCGAAAAAAATCGAAAAACAACTAAGATGCCATCAATCTCACCTTCGAACAAGATGGAATTGTCCAAAGTGTGACGTCGCTTTATGTATTGAGCATGATTGTTTCATAGCATTTCATTCAAATAATTAAATAATATTCATCTGTATGCATTTCTACAACAAATAAAATATTTTTATGACTTTTAAAATTTCGCACTATTTTCATATACATTATCCCGTTGTACCCATTTGAGAACACCATTTTTTTTCAAAAACTTGCAAAATAAAAATTTTTGAAATAATTTTTCTAGTATAAGTGTACGTATGAGTGGCCAACTAAAGCAAAAAACTCATAAGAATAAAGAAAAAATATTCGTGGGAGCTAATGGGTTAAATTAAATTAACTATTAAACAAATAAAATTAGTGAAATTTCAAGTGAAAAATAACAAAACATATAAGTAGGGACTTTTATTATTTTCTATGGTTACAAAATAAAGTTATTAAGTGAATGATTCTATTTTTTTTTATAATATGTTAACAATTAGCAAATATTTATTCAAAAAAAATCTGGAAAAAATCAATTTTTACTAACACGACCTTAAAAACCCTACAAACCTAGTTACTTTTATAATTTTCTATGGTGAAAAATTGAAGGTTATAAAAATATCTTTCATTTGCTTCCAGATTTTCTTAGATATGTCGACAACTGGCGAAGATATTAACGATTATATAAGGCATTTTCTAAAAATTCAATTTTTCTTATATTTGTCTCAAATGTCTCAGATGTCTCAAACATCTAAAAATAAAATCAACTACGAATTTTGTTTTTTATTTACCGATTTTTTTCTACTATTTTGACTGTGTCTACTACTACTTGCAATGTTTCGAAATAAGTGATTTTTCAGTAAAATACTCGTCGGGTTTTACATTTTTTTACTTTTATTTTATTTTGATAAATATTACAAACTGTAGGGATTTGAAATCCTATTTTAGGAACATCCTGTATAATTCCTGTAATGTCCTATTTCATTGCTAGGTGCGTTGTTACCTAGTTACGTCTACATATCATGATATATCTGTGTTAAAAAATTATTTTTAAAATGTTAGCAAATATTTTTTTTAATAAAGTGCTATGGTTAAGGTGGAAGTTCATACCGCTACGTTCTTCAACTATTCAGTGACAGATTTCCCAATATGTATGTTTCGAAAATGGTAGTTCATAAATTGGTCAAAAAATTTAAAAAACCTGGTTCAGTGCTTGACGTAGAGAAAAAGAAAAAAAATGTATAATCAAAATGACGCCGCCACAATATTAGTATTGGCATCTGTTGCTGAAAATCCCCAACTTTAGTTAAGAAATCGAGCCCGGCATTTGCAGGTGGTTAAAAAAAACTTACATCCAGAATATTTGGAAAGAGAATAAAATATTTCCATACAAGTCTCATTTTAAGCATACCTTATAAGGAGGGGATTAAGCAAAACGACTAGCTTTCTGTTTATGTGTTGGAAATTAAATTTTAAGTGGCAGCACGAGTTTTTATAAAATTATCATGTTCTCTGATGAGCCAACGTTTTCAACATTTGGGACTGTAACTTCACAACATGTTAGGTATTGGAGTGAGATCAACCCCGAATTTAGAATTTGTACTGGAAGGCAATATTTAAAAAAAGTTCAAGTCTGGTGCGCTATTTCGTATCATGGCATAATAAGGCAATACTTCTTTGAAAATACGTGCTGTAGTAACTCTTATCTACATATGCTTAATACATTCTTTTCTGATCAGTTAGACGACTTGCCGTTGGAATATCACAACAGAATGTATTTTCAACAGGATGGATGTCCAGCACATTATGCCTGCATCGTACGTATTGGCTTAATAGCAAATTTGGACGACGATGGATTGTTCGCAATAATTCAGTTTTGTAGTCCCCAAGAAGTCCAGATTTGACAATTGCGGATACACTTCTCTGGGGTCTCTAAAAGCGCATTTCGGCAGCTGTGTAATTAATTTCCATTGAAGAAGTTAGAAGTAGTTTTCGCAACATTCGGAAACTATTGGAAATATTAGTTCAATTTGGAGGACGAATTTTTGAATTATGATATTTAATAAAGTCATAACCTTCAAATATGTATTTGCTTTTATAAATTCAAAATTGTTTTTCTGATATTTTCTTGCCTTGAATGAAATTGGCTAAATAAAAGTTTGATAAAAACCGATAAGTATTTTAGTAAAAATTCACTTATTTCGAAACATTGCAATATTCAAAATGAAATATCGAATTTGGACAGAACGTATAATTTGAAACAACTTTTTTATTTCGCATTTTGTTCCAAAATAAAAAATATAACCAGCTTACTCTTACGGAATTTTAAGTTTTTGTAACTTTTCAGCACCCCGTATAAAAATATAATTTTTCTCAACGCCATTACTATTTTTTAGGCAAGCAAAAACTTTTATTAAGACTAACATTTTCTCAAAAAGTTAAAAATTTTAGTCATTACACCTATTGTAAACCCCATCCGCGGACATACTGGAGTATATCTAAATGTCCGATATTTCGATATTTATATAAATATCACATTTTCGATACTGATACTGATACTGGCAGTTGCATTCAGTTTTGCTTACATAAAGAAGTCTAAGTTATCGAGTATACAAAAACCAGTCTATACACATACATACCGACTTTTGTTTGATATTTGAGTTCAGCGTGTTATGGAATGGACTGCTGTGCAAATTTTCATTTATCAATAATTATTAAAAAAGTTTGTTTAAGTTATAATATACCTATTTGATTAAATCAAATAGATATAATAATCACTCATTTTCCTTTGCTGTCTTGAAAAAGTAGATTAAAATTCTTACCACTTTGTTCTGGAATCAAGTGCTTACCTGTAACAAAAAAAAAAACAGTCATAAAAATAAATAATCTAGGGACCAAATAGTATTAATATAAAGGCCCCGAACGAGCTTGAACTAAGTTGAAGTAAAATTCAATAAATCCCAACTCTTTTATAGGAAAAAAGTAAAAAATATTTGGGAAAATCAATAGTGCATACTCCGCAAGTTGTTTTCTCCAAAAAATGCTATGCGCAAAACACTATTTGATTGGTCAAGTTAAGATTTTTTAAATTCGTGGTCAATTTACTTCCACATCTAGTGGAAGTATAGTAATGACAAAAAAAATTAATTTTTTTTTATTGTTTAAATAGGCTTAGAAAGTCATGAAACGTCGAGATTTTAAGTTTGAGCGAAAAAAATTTCTGTCTGTCGGTCTGTTTGTAACTTTTTTTTGTGCGCACGTTTACTCTGGAACCGTTTGAGATATTGACTTGTAATTTGGTACACAAATGTACTTTAACGAGTTCTGGAACTAGATTATATTTTAATCTTGTTCCGTCGAAGGGTTGGGGGGTAAATTTGGGGTAAATAGGTAAATAGGTAAATAAAGCAGGTAAAACTCCTTAAAATTAGTATTTAGAATGTACAAGAGAAGCTAAGGTCTCAAAAAAATTTTTGGCATTAACCACCCCCATTACCACCCCCCACTCCATTTTTAAAGAGGATGAAAAAAAATTGTGATTTAGTGTGTGTTCAAGAACCAGAAACCTCAAAATATTTTTTACTTCACCACCCCCACCCCACTACCGATGTAGAGAGGTGGGAGGTTTTGGGGTAAAGGATTTCAAATATTATATTATTAAAGTTCCATAAACAATTATTTTCACATATAAAATTTTTTCGTTGTGAGTGACTTGGATAGAAAATCTGGATGTGGAAGTAGTGATTCCTTGGGCAGCGGTTTTTTTGTTATAAATAATTTAGCAACAGTGAAGTAGTGGCACTGTTGGGAATTGAAGTTATTAGATAATTACGTAATACTAAGAAAATCTTTTAACAAAGTCAGAGGATGAGAGGCAACAAAAATTTAAAAAGCTTTATTGTTGTTGAAACATTTAAACAAAATTGGAGAAAATATGGGAACTTTCTGAAATACAACAAGAAGAAAACTAAACTTCGACAAGTCTGTCACAGCTTTCCCTTTATTAATTAGTTTCTAGTCAAAAAGAATCAACATGCAGATCATATCAATAAAAAACACAACTAGGTTAACTTCTACCAGCCATTTTATTTTTCATACAACACAAGAAAGCTGGGGTACACTAATGAGTGCTGCTAAAGGTCAATAATGTTCCGTATATGCTTTTCATTCCATATTAGTGCAATAAGGAACTATTTACTTGATTTATGATAAACTATACCCGTTTTATAGTATAGTAATAACAAATAAACATCTACGTGACAAATACGAACACCTAAGATGAACTACATTTGCTCTTATTTTTACGTTCAAGAGCTCAAATTAACTGTAATTGTGTGTGTACATTTCTCTTTAATGGTTTTAATGTGTTTTCTTTATGGCTGTGTTTTTAAACCTCTATTAAACTCGCATCATCTGACCTGAAAATGCTAATGCGGTAATTGCGCGGTTGTTATAACATTCACAGTTTGCAAATTACTTATGCAGTTTGTCGTATAGAGTAAACGAACAAAAAGGAAACAAAAACTATAGAAATAAAACTATAAATAGACCAGTCCATTTGTATCTTATCTTGAGAAATAGCGGCAAAAATGGAAGCTATAATATTTAAGCGGCCGGCAAAGCGCGCTGCTGAGGTTTAGTTGCAGGTCAATTGAAATATTAAAAACCCAAATTAGACACCAGCAAAAGAAATTAGATACCAGCAAAATTAACGCACTATAAATATCTGGTACACAGCGTTACTGAATGAGCTGCTATCTGGTAAGGAATTCCGAAAGAACAACGAATTCGTAACTATAGAAAATCACATTTTTATAAAAACCCTAAAAAAGGATGTTTTGCAGTTTCATTCGTTTAAAAGAAAATGCTTCCGACCTCGTCAGTCAGTAATTGGTGCATAGAACACTCCCACTCGGTTAAGTCCCAGAAAACTGAGCTAGTACTATTCTCCAAGAAAAGGAAACTACCTAATATGAAAATGCCATAATTATCGGGCACAGAAATCCTCTTAGCGAGTAATGTCAAATCCGTGGGGATCATACTTGACCACACTCTAAATTGAAAGAGATATGGAAGTTAAAATAAACAAAGCATGTGCAGCCTTTTGGTAGTGTTGCAGAGCATTCGGTAGGTCCTGGACTTTTTTACCCAAGATCCCCTCTGGCCGTATACTGCTGTGATAAGACCCATGTTCTGTTACGCAGCTATAGTCTGATAGCCCAGAGTAATGAAAAAAAAAAATAGCAGTGTCGCAACTAGAGTATATTCAAAGATTGACATGCCTCTGCGTTACTGGCGCGATGAAAACAAAGTCTACAACTGTAATGGAGAGTGGAAACTATTCTCTGCATCCATTCTTTGAACCTATTCATAGTGGAGGTGTTGTTGTAGACCAGTGGCATATAAAGGGCACGGCTACGAGACATACCCGTATTCTGGGAGAGGCTACAATAAAAATTCCTCCTCTGGGAATGGAGACCGACCCTTTATATAATTTTCGCAAAAACTTCGATGGAAGTTTGAATGCATCCGAAAATGATAAGCCGGGCGCGAATTTATATAGATGGTTCAAAAATGGAGTGTGAATTAGGAGCTGAGGTTTATTCAGAAAAGCTAGATCTAGTGGCACTTATACCACTATAGAAATTCTGCAAGCAATAATAGAAATCACGAATGCAAACGTCCGTGGTAAAACGGTGCGCATATCAACAGACAAACAGAGCAGCCCTGCTTACCCTAAACAGATTGTAGGAAAAACTCTGAGTTGGTTCTGCAAATTAGAAAGGTCCTAGATGTGCTCACACAAAATAACAGTATCCGGCTCCGCTGGGTGAAGAGACACGATGGAATTCAGGGTAGCGAGGTAGCGGATGCTTTAACTATCAGAGGATCTGAGATCCGAACCTGCAATAGCTCTCGGATTCAGTCCACTTTTCTCTGTTAGAGAACTATACACTATATATCCAAGCAGACTGTTGGAGTGGTCTAAGCATGTCTGCTTAGCAGAACGGCTTTGCAAAATGGCATTGTCTACACTCAGTCATAAGCTAGGCAAACACTGTCTCCAGTTGTCCGGAAGTAATCTACGTATCTCTGTGAAATTACTATCAGGACACTGCAGACTAAACAAACATCTTAAATAAATTCACTGTCCTGTTCTCTCAACGAAAAGAGGATCCATACTGGGGGACTTCTGGCTCAGTAGGGCCAATATAGGTGGCGCCTCACTGAGCCTCTATCTCACGTACACCACAATTGTTGGTTGGCTTAAGGAATGAGAGCTTGGCATGGGCGCAGCCAGGGGGGGAGCCATGGGGCTCCCCCCCAAGTAGTCTTCAATGAACCAAAAAATAAAGAAGCATTACAAAGCAATATCTAAATTATCCCTTGAAATAAATATTTTGTGATTAATGCCAATATTATTTAATAGAGGAATCTACATACACATCCGTTTTCAACCATTTTCTGAAAAATTTTCCTCATTCTCTGGGGAGGCCGGTTCTATTGCCCCCCCCCCCCCCCCCCCCAGATCAAATTTCTGGCTGCGCCACTGGAGCTTGGATGTCATGCCACCACCTATAGTGTTAGTAAAGTGGACTCCCCCGAACTTCAAAATTTAGTAGTACTCCTTTATATGTGTACTTCAGATTACAGTAAAAAAATGTATCCAGGCACTTTATTTCGCTTTTTAGTTTTATTTTTCTATACTAATAAATTTGGTAAAATAAAGTGCTGTAAGGATAATAGTTCGGAATGTACGTCAGACAAATACGTGATTATAATGAGCAATATTCTAAGTATTAACACACCACATATGGTAGACAACTCTCAAATCCAAAGCCAAGGCTGTGCGGAAGGGGGTTACACATTTGAAAAAACGCGTCCATCGGTGTTGTCAATACCGGGGCTGGGGATCGAACCCAGGACGCGATAGACAGTCGGTTCGCATATTCGTCAATCGATACGCCTTAACCGACTGAGTTACCGTATTCTATAATTAACTTAATCATATACATATATATATATATATATATATATATATATATATATATATATATATATATATATATATATATATATATATATATATATATATATATATATATATACAGTGTGTCTCACTTTTCACAGTAACACCTTTGTAGCTCAGTTATTAGTCACCCAATTTTAACCAAGTTAGGATGGGTATCAAAGACCTTTATTATACCTTCTTTAAGTAAAACAAAACTTATTTTATTGGCGTGTATTTTTATTATGAAAAAAGGGTCGATTTTTCGAGAAATTATATTAGGCATTTTTTTGTTGAAAAATTAATGCAATATTATTGATCAGCATGCTGTAGAACCACTATATCCAGAATTTAACAACATTTTGATTTTTGGTTTTTGAATTACGGCCCTCTTAAGATTACCTATTGTACCATCTAAGTGTGTACATACTGTAAATTGTAAATTTTAAGCACCTGCGTTTTCTATTACTGTAAAATATTTAAATTGTTAATTGGATTTCACACAATAGAAACGTTTTCCAAGCGAGTTCTAACGAAGGAGACATAAATCAGACGGTGAGTGACAATATTTTTAAAACACTTAGTCACGTATAATAAAACCAAGGCATCTTTAAGCAGAACTAATCATGTTTATCAAATAATAGATCTTTGCACAAGTATTAACAGTCTTTAAGCAATATTGAAGAATTATAGTCATCAACTGAATTCATAAACAATTGCTTACAAGAGGAAAGTGATGTTATTATCGAAGCTCTTCAAAAAGTCGTTAATAAACACAATAAAGAAAAGTGGATCGAGTATCGACCACTGCGGAACACCGGATCATTGTGAGAAGCTGACAGATTTGTGTCCTCACTAATGAACAAATTGATACAGCATTGAATTAAACGCAGTAATAAAGAAGAGAAACCATACATGTCAGGCTTCAAGGTGCAGTGATCAAGCCTGTCAAAGGCCTAGAAGAAGTCCGTGTAAATAATATCCACTCGATCACCCATATCCAGAATGTCTTTTGTACACAAGGTTTCTAATAGTGTATCTACCTTTCATAAAATCATGTTGTTCTACTGATATCGTACTAGAAAACTGAATACATATAGAAGAGTGAAGAATTATTTTAAAAAAATTTCAAACTTACAAATAATAGTTGTATGTCGATAGTTCATTATTTCTTTCAATTCACCTTTTGAATACAGGACACAAGAAAATTTTTACATTTCTGAGGAAAGCTTATACTTTTTATCATTAGATTAAAAACAATTAAAAGTATTTTAGAAAACTATCCTTAATAAAAAATGCTGGTATTAGATCGGGTCCCACGGTCATAGTGTATTTAGTTTTCTTAATGTCTTATCCTTTCCTCGGCGAAGAAAGACATATTTAAGATGTTGGAGTTAATCTTAGGTGTATTATTACGATTATTGGTGAAACAAGAAGTAGGGGAAGTAAAGGATTTTAAAAAAGGCACCGAAGCTATCAACGATTAGGGATGGAAGTTGAAATTATTTCTTGATTTAATAAAATTTCAGAAGTTGTTTGGGTTGGTCTGTACATTATCTTCAATATTAGCTAAATAGAAATTGTATGTATTGTCGATATCTCAGTTAATATTTGACCTTAATGTTTTAAATATGTTGTTATCCTCAGGATTACCATATAATTTATACCTTTTCAAATCTTTTTGAACTTTTATTCATAATTTAAATATTCATAACAATAGAAAGTTCTTTATAGTTTTCCTTGATTTCCCTCATTATCTGTGACGTCTTAGGTTTTGTTTAGGACTTTCAGCCCAATACTTTTGGAAATGAAGGGGGGACATAGCAAAAATGAACATATTCGTTCAATGTATTTTATTCTATGGACATGAGAGAGACCCTTAAGATATTCCATGTATCAGAAAATACCATACATTTTATATGATCCATCCTCCCCCATGTAAGAATATTATGGATACAACAAAAGTTGCAGACGTTTAAATCATGAAAGCAATATACCCTGCAGTATAAAAGATTGTTGCAGTCACAAAGCAAACAAATAAAAATTAATCGTGGCATTCGCACAGCCATTATTTTTATAGCCAACATTTAATATAAACCTCTGCTCTTTTCTCGGACTCAAATTAATACCATAAGAGAATCGGGCAATAAAATACCATATAGTTTAAATACACGGCTCCAGCAAATTAACGACTCTGAATATGTGTCGGTCTTTGATACCAATAATTCAATAGCTTTTTTGTATTTCAATAACATCCATTTGAGTCAAAAGACCAATTAGCGTTCAGCAAAAGGGAATGGCAGAGGAAACTTATAATGGATATATCGTAACATGTCCTTAACAGTTGGGCATGACACATCATACCGGGTGTCTCCTTAAGTACTTGATATAAAAATATTTGAGGAAATGATAGTGAGAATAAAAATTATTCTTATCTTTTCATAAATATTTGGATTAATAGTATCAGAAAAAACGAAACGGCAGAGAAATATTCAACGATATTTCAGTTTTCTTGCCACTTAACATTATTTAATAATAATAACTATCATGATAGGACGCCACGTGAAACGACTATATCATTACTCTCAACATAGTTGAGATTTGACAGATACGGGTTGCTGTAAACCCTGGCAAAACGGAACTATTGCTGTTCACAAAAAGGAAAAAATAAGGGATTTTCGGCTTCTTTCTCTCATGGGTATACGGTTGTGTATTTCCCATACAGTATAATATCTGGGAGTAACTCTAACCTCTAAACTCTTGTGGAAGGATCACGTGAAAATTACAATAAGGAAAGCCATCTTCAACGCCATCTCTAAGGATGCGCAAAATAAATCCGAAGACTACTCTTTGGGTTTATACTGCTACGGCAATACCCGTCATCACATACGCGCCCTTGGTGTGGTGGCTCTCCCTAGAGCACTCCACAATTAGTGTTTGTCTAGGCTGTCAAAGACATTACATTACTTCTAGCATATTTCTGGAGAAAATTTACACTCTTTGCGCTCGAGAATGTATAAGAAAGGCTTGCGAGCAGCAAAAATTTATATACTCTCAGACAATACTTAAGCACTCTAAATTCACTTACTTTTGAGTTGGGAATTTCTACAAGCAGCAAAGCAACTGGCAAAAAACAACACGGTTACCTTGATGGGGGTGCCCGGGCATGAAGAAATAAAATGGAATATGATTGCAGACGATCTTGCAAGACTAGGTGCTACATCGTCATTCATCCTCCTACTGGAATTAAACTCCAGGTCAAAGACAAGCGAAAAACTTAAGATAAGCTACTCGTAAAAAGAGCAAAAGAGCTACTGATCTCAACAAACCAAAATGAAGGCTAATAATAGGCCTTTTCACAGGGCATTGCACATTGAGATATCATTTCATGAAACTGGAAAAGCTGAGGATGAAATGTTTTCTCTTTTGCATGGAAGCAACTGAGACTACGGAACATATACTTTATTTATGCAGAGTCTGGCCAAAAACTACAGCACTTGGTACACAGGTAGTTTTGACACCTGTTTAAGTGGGAAAGATGGCCACTCCAGAAGTATTTGAGGCAGTGGTGTAGGTAGATTTTGAATTCTAATGGATAAATTTAACAGTGGTAAACGACATATAGCTTACTTTGGAAATTTCGCTATATCAATATCATAAGCTGCCAATGGACAAGATTTTTACGAAAAACTTTTTCTTTCCTGCTCATGCCTAAGAATAAACGACGTTTTGGGGATGTGATTTATAGAAATATCTAGAAAAATAAGCATTTTGGCGAATAATATCAATAATATCAATATCACTTTTTAGAGATTATGAATTTCCAGTTAATTTGAGAATTATCACCTCTATTTATGACCAAATTACAGCAAATCGAGCGTCGAGTGATATATTCGAGTGTAGTGTTCACATGTTGTGAAAACTACTTTAGAGGCAGCGTCACACCGAAGATTCTCCAGCTCCCCCCAGGAATTTTCTTGCGAAGTGGGTCGAGGGGAAATCCATTATTGACATCCAACGCATTGGATCTATCACGCTTTGTAGTGCCGGACTCTAACCAAGCTAAAACTCCTCCAGAATAGTGGCCCCTCACATCCTGGAACCGCTCTCACTTACAGTCAGAATATTAAGTCAATCTTAGAATTAGTTTTTCAAAATGATCTGCCTCCGTAGTGATGTCCTCACCTTACTTCCCTACTTCATTGAAACGATTAGAGATTCAAGTTTATTTCGTCTACTTTCATGACTGATGTTATCCACATTGTCCAGATTTGCCAGTTTTCCTCTGATTCTATCATCCTCTTCGATCTTCCCGATGTCGTAGATGTACTTTGCAAAGCACCCATGCCCTGTTAGTGCCTGTAAGGTAGTATCCACATATATACAATATGTAATTGTAGATAAAAGTAAGTACATGCTTTCCCTGATGTAGCGGAAACAGAAAAAATTAAATGTATGTAATAAAAAACACATGTTGGGAGAATATTATTTTTACTATATAAAACATATATAATATACCTACACAAAATAATACACTAAACTAAACTTAATTAAACATACATCACAGTAAATAACTTCATTCCCAGGCACTATGATATAAAATATAATTACACAAAATAATAAACTGAATATAAGTAAACTTAACTAAACATACATCTTAGTAATAAAACATCATGCTGTAGTACAATGGTATAAAAAATAAATACACAAAATAGTAAACTAAATTAACATCCCAGTAAATAACTTAAAATAAAACTTCATCAGGAGACACTATGGAGTATAAACATATATAAACATAATAAAAAAATAGCGTTTACATAATGAGAAGTAGCAATGTGGTGTGTAAAACTAAAATATGTTTTTACATATGAATTTATAAGCTGGCTGTACACATTTAAATATAATTCCAGGAGCATTTTGGTGGTAATTTTGGTGACATTCATGCTTATACCGTGATTAGTGTGACAATTATTACATTTAAATACCATATTTTGCTTCATCTAGTTAAATATACTTACTTACTAAATTTATGATATACCTGAAATTTAACGAATTAATCTCCACCGGAAATGATAAATGCACATTATTTGCGACAAGTTTTATGATTTACTTCAAGTTGTAGTTTGTAACCTTCATCACGTGATAAAATTTACCAATGCTATTGGTTACACTGTTACAGTATTCTTGTAATTTTATAGTAGTAATTGGAAATCACATATTTGTTGTAATGTTACAAAAATGTCTGTAAATTTACAGGAGGGCTATTAAATTTGCACTCAGTGTGGATAATCACATTGTAATTTAACAGACAGCTGACGTAAAATCACATTAGGACAGGAATAAATTCGAAAGTTATGTATATTTCCATGTGGCATGTATTTTTACATGTATTTGTCTGTGGCGATTTCTTATTACATTATTCTAACAGTAAAATTCCATGAATTCTAATGTAATGTGGCTGTAAGTTTACGTGCACTTTTTTCAGTGCATCTACACCAAGAATTTTTTATTTCTAACATCATTTCTTTTAGTTCAAGAGTAACAGTAGGTATTACGTAAAAACTATGGAATCACTAATATTACTGCCCTGATAGTAGTGCAGCAGTAGTTATTAGTCGAGATAGGATCTTGTTAAAATCGTGGTGATGTTTGACTGTTTCTACTTCTTAGGTCATTAATAATGACCCAACTCTCCTTTGACCTGTTAACTTGCCTTGACAGGTCTGTTCTTATAACAGTTTTTTGCGACTCTGATCACCTTCGTACAGGTGTATTTATTAAATTATTCGTGAAATGATTTTCTGGATGCATATTTTCTTATGTGATACAAAGAATGTAAATTCTGAGAATGTATTAATTCCTCTAGTAATACATAACTTGCTGTTTTTTATTTTTATTTTCTCTAAAGGGAACGCAAGGCAGGCTTCAGGCTTTATGATACAAAATAAATATATCTGAGAACTTTAGTATGTACTCTCGGTTTATCTATTGATATTGATATCTTATTGCTATAAATCCATCAATACTTATAGAGAGGAGTTGACCTTTTCAAAACCAGATGTAGAAAGTCATTAAAACATGATCTTGTGGCTGGACAAGCTGCGACAGGCGAAGAGGAAATATTTTGTATACTTAAATTAGTGCAGAAATAGTCAATTGTAGTGACCGAAGACTGAAAAACGTGTAGGAGAATTCATATGCATTGATAAATTAAAAGAGGTGAATAAATTAAATAACGTCTGAATATTAACTGAGACTCGGTTTTTTGAAATTTATGTTTAAATATCCTGCCAGCACGATTGATGAATTTGGTGACAACTGAGAGAAAAGAAATTGTATCATACACCTCGTCTTACTGAAACGTCGCGTCGTGAGATAAAAAAAGTAAGCAAGGGCTAAACAAAGATCTGCGGTACATGTTCCCATAATTCTGCTAGATACTGCAATAAATTGCAATGATATATTGCTGAAAATAAAAAAAACACCCTGTACATTTTTACATTTCTTATAAATTTTATTGCAAAATGCGTCAAATACAATAATTCAGGCACGTCGGCACCTGCTGTAATAAATCTCAATTCAACTAGAATAAAAAATAACATTTCGATTTGACTCGCATAATTTACTTTTAGAGCCAGCTTCGCATTGCTTTGTAATTTCAGATATTACCACTGTTATTAAGGTTTCATCGAATAGCTTTTCGATTTCGTTCGCCGAGTACACTGGATCCAGGTGGGTAGACAGGGAGTGGTGCTAGGGGCACGTGAATTAAATAAATTACCTACCGGAGGTCGCAGTAACCCACAACGTTTTCAGAAATCCATTTTAAGAGTTACCTGTATAGCAGCACCGCACAGTGGGATATTTTAAAAAAGAAACCTCATCAAAATATAAATGAGAAAGTTGATGTATTTTTAAATGCTTAAATTATATATTTTTTTTTACATTACAATAAGAAAATTAGAAAATATATAGTATCTACCTTGATTGAGTACGCAAAAGATGTATACAGGACCACAAATAGTTAAATTATTTTTCATGTTCACCTTCGTTATTTTAAAATAAAAACTTATCATAATATGAAAGTCCGAAACTTATTTTTTGTAACGCAAATACTTTTCAAGCCATTTGTTTTTTAGAATTCATTGTGATAAAGACATATCCTGACAGTTTTAGGTTTTTCTTCTTAAAATTTTCCTGCATTCTTTTCTCTTGAAAATTATTCCGAATCAGGAGCAAGAGAAGAACCAATATTTCAACAATCTTGGACGCAGTTACATCCGGGTGATAAATAACATAATACCGGGTGGCCCACGAAGTTTTGGCCAGTCGATATCTCGAAAACTATTTGAACTACAATTTTGAATTTTGGTGATTTTAAACAGTGGAATGCGATGTCCATTTTTGGCATGAAAGGACTTTATTGCAACATCGCATTTCCGACCACGCGACATCAACTTCAAATTTTTAAATGGCTCCATTTTTGTGAAGGCCTTTCTAATACAAATTCAACGATACCATAATTGTCAGGTTTTTTCGACACTACAGTAAAGATATTCCCTTAAACGAGAGAGAGACGATGTGGTGGCAGCAAGTTACGACATATCTTGATACTACTTTCCGTGAAAGATGGATTGGGCGAAATGGTATAATACATTGGCCGGCTCGTTCCCCAGATATGACACCTTTGGATTTCTTCCTCTGGGGATATTTAAAAGGTTTGTTTTGTTTTACACAGCCTACAGATTTAGACGATTTGCAAAACAAAAGCAGAGCAGCGTGCCAAACTGTTACACAAGAAACGATTAGAGCAGCATACACTAAATATGATTTTTCTACTTATTTTGTGGTGTTCTTTATAAAAAATTTTAAAAAATCCATCCATTCATTTTACAGCTCATATTGTCGCCGTTTCACATAAAAACGCTGACAAATATGGTATCGTTGAATTTGTATTAGAAAGGCCTTCACAAAAAAGGAGTAATATACAGGTGGTCCCATTTAATGTCACGTGATCGGAAATGCGATGTTGCAACAAAGTCCTTTTATAAAAAAATGGACACCACATTCCACTTTTAAAATCACCAAATTTCAAAATTGTAGTTCAAATAGTTGTCGAAAAATCGACTGGCCAAAACTTCGTGGGCCACCCGGTATATAGTATTTTAACCATAACTATCTTAATTGCAGTAAATCATCTTTTTAAGCACGGGCAAGTATGAGCAACATGTTCTCGTGGCTTCAAACAACTTACCTACTAATATAGCTAAACAACCACACTATAAATTTAATCGACAACGATCCGAAATTTTACTAAAACACTAGATAAAAGTGGCAAACTATTTATAGTCCAGCCAGTATATATGAAATCACTATGTAGAGTCACCCGACCCACAGTGGCACGAATCGTGGTTTTTTAGTTCAAAATTATCTAGAGCACTTGTATGGCAACCGATTGGGATAATTTTTTATTATTTTTTTTAATACTCGTTATTTAATTTCCAAAAAAACGTAAGAGAGCCGATTTTTGAATTATGCTAACCAAAATTATTGAGCTTAGCCAGAATGGCCATTTTTAATTTAAATCTTAATAAAACTTACAAAGGAAAACTGTTTTCTTATCCAATTTACATAAATCTTTTGAGGTTGCTGATCACGAATCTGATATCTAAATTGTCATAAACTAACCTGCAAGATGGCGGAATCAACGGCGGTTATAAAATGCTAAAAAATGATGAAAAATGAAATATGTTTGTTAAATTTTATGCCGAAATCGACTCTCTTACGTTTTTTTGTAAATTCAATAACGAGTATTTAAAAAAAAAATGTCCCAATCGGTTGCGAGACAAGTGCTCTAAATAATTTTGAACGAAAAAATCACGATTCATGCCACTGTGCGACGTCAGCGAGCTTTTGAGATTTGGTAGAGGGGAGTCACTGGTGAGTGTATTGGTGAATTGTCGGCATGTTGCGCAACCGGGGTTTGCCACCATCTTGAAAAAATGCTTAAGAACTGTTTTTCAAATATCTGGGCTTCTGTTGAGGCTAGATAAAATACAAATACGGCGTTTTAGAAGGCGTAAAATTTTTAGCACTGATAGCTCTTTGTTTATTGGGCAAAGAAAGTTTGAAATGGCTCGCGGTTTTTCGCATTCTCCTCGATATGGGTAATACCTACGAGAAAATTATTCTACATGAAAATTGTAGAGCAGAAAAAAATTCACAGCTTTGTTTCTTAAATTTTTATCTTCGAACAATAGTTGACACTACACGCGCCGCAAAGTCGGCATGTCAGTTTTTCTTTTTTGTGTGGAGAAGGGAACATCTGTAAAAGAAACCTGCCTAGATGTTGTGCGGCGGGGTGGTGTGAGATTTTTGCTTACTAAAACTCCTCCCCCTCTTCTCAGCGACACCGAGGAACTGCTTGCGGATTACTTCGCGGTTTATTCCATTGTCATTTTCGATCGATAGAAATTTATTCGTTCTCTTCGTCGAATTCGTTGTTGATGCCGTCCTACCCACAGAAAGGTACGTCCTGAAATTGTGCTGCTGGACCGCAGGAAGTGACGCAAGGTTCGCTTTTGCTTTTGTAGTTGCTCTTACAAAACGTTTGTGAAGTAGCAAAATCATTTCTTGTGCTTTGTTTTCTTTATACGAATCAATGAATGTTTCTCCTGCGGTTGCGAGAAGTTCAAGTCAAACTTTTTTTTTTATAGATTTTCAGAGATGCTTCCAAATGATCATTGTTCTTCAAAGTTGTGATGAATTTCTATTTGCCAAATTCAAATACAGGGGAAGTCGTGTCGCACCCGCTGAAGATCTGTATGAACGCTGTTGGCGCTTATGACATTGTCGTATCGAAGGCTTGATATTGAGTACAGTTTCTCGGCAATTTTTCGTTTTGTGGGTTTTTTGAAACATACGTTCGATTTGTCATGGGCCAGTCCTATTGGTAACATGAGAAGATCGATGTCCTCGCCTGCGATTACTACGGAATCGTAGTTTGGAGCATGCCTAATAGCGGTGTTTACTATCATGATATCGACGTCTTCTTGAACCTGTGTAGGCTCTTATGTTGTTTTAGTTCAAGTATTTCAGAAGCAATTTTATAAATTTATCCTTTTTTTTTCCTTGGTTAAAAACTTTTCTTAAGTAAAAAAAATATAAAAAATTAATGCCACATTCCATACCAATTGTATTGTACAGTGATCGTAGGTATAATTAATGCAAAGCAAATCATCTTTATTGTACAGTTACGGGCTGACGTGCCGACTTTGCGGCGGGCTGTAGTGCAAACTATTGTTTGAAAATAAAAATTTAAAAAACAATGCTCTAGGTTTTTTTTAGCTCTGTAATTTTCCTGTAGAACAATTTTTTCGTGGGAATTACCCATATCGAGAAAAATGCGAAAACCATTTCAAACTTCGCCATAAACAAAGTGCTATCAGTGCTACGAAAAAAATATATAGCTCATAAAATATGGGAAATTTTACGCCCTTTAAAACGCCGTGTTTGTTTTTATGTAGCTTCAACAGAAGCCGAGATATTTGAAAATACCGGCTCTTAACAATTTTTTCAAGACGGAGGTAAATCCCGGTTGCGCAACGTGCCCCAAATTCACCAATAAACTCACCAATAACCCCCCCACCAAGCTCCAAAAGCTCGCTGACGTCGGGTGAATGTCGACCTCTTCAGACATACTGACCGGATTATTAAGTCTTAATATTACAATATTTTTAAAATCTATGAACCATTAAATAAAATTTGCTGTAAAACCTTGTATACCTCCAAGAAGTGTTTCCCTATTGTCACTATATTATTGAATAGTCATCGAATATCAAAAACACAGAAAACAGCAGCAATAAACCAAATTCACTGTGAAGGTGTCAAATTAGGCTTCAGCAGCTGCCAAAATAAATTAATTAAGAGGGTGGGAGTAACAACATATTATGCACAGATTAACTGATTATACAATTAAGTAATAAAAAGACCCAAGTAATAATTCTACGTCTTACCAACGTAGCTATTGGTGTCGATATTTGGCGTAGTCACAACGACATTCCAACTCATATGTGCAGTAAAGTTGGTTCGACGTTGAAGTTCCCGTATCTCATAGTATGGAGCCAGAAACACTCTTTTCTGAAAGATTTGCTTAAAATTAATTTCTTATATTTTGTTATATTTAGTCTGTGTTTCCACAAAATTGACTCCTGCAGGCGCACCAGCGGCGGGCCAACGTCCGACAGAACGTTTTTGCTCCTGCCAAAGCCATGTTCCGTCAAATGGCCGGCACCATAAGTTTTTTAACTATTTCAAATAATAAACTACTCAGGAAAAATTTCAACTTTAAACATTTCTGTCGATTCACTTTATTTTAATTACATCATACTGTAATGTCAATAAAGGACACAAAAAATATTAATTTTAAACACATATACACTTGCTCCTGCCAAGCATTGGCCCGGAGTTTGTTTAGTAGATAAGTTACATTAATATGATCGAAAACAATATAAACCAAGTTTAATCAAATCTAGCAACTAAAAATGTCGCTGTCTCCCATACTATTAGTACTATACTTTACTAAGCGATTCTGAGAAACATTACCTTCTCTAATCCCGGTTCTTTTTCATTGAATGTATTATAAACGATAATTCGCAATTCTTTGAAAGTGTAATTTTTGTCATATTTATTCGATATTCAATTTCTTAAAGAGTATGAGCGAGTAGCAATGTAAAAAGTGCCCCCGCATCTACCGAACTAAAATGGCTTCCATAAGATGTCTCGTATGCTGACTGTCTTGTGTACAAAGTATTAAGTTCGTGGACTCTGCATGGGGTGGAAAAGAAAATAATTTACCCCTAAATGTTTTATTTTTTTTCTCACCTCCTATTTGACGGATCGCTTTGTAATTTGACACAAATAATACTAGTGTTAGGATAGTTTATTTTAAAAAATATTACTCTTCTACGATGATTTTATGCATTAAAAAAAAAATTTATATATTTTTTCAATGGCCGGAAGGGTGACTACCCTGTTTGACACTATTACCATATTTTGATATAATATGTATTTAAACTATAACTACAACATATAACAGTTACAGTTTTATTAATTCGGTGGAACAGGATAAAAATAAATAAAAAATATCTGAACTTGCAATATTACGAGTATATTATTTAATATTTAGATAGGTAATCATATAATCCATTCATGTTTCGTTACTTCACTGCAGATAAGACATCGCAAAGAAGAAGAAGAACAAGAAAAGCGACGTCAAGAAGAAAAAGAAGACTTCAAGAGGAAGAAAGGCGGCGTCAAGAAGAAAGACACGAATTGAAGGAAATAATGGAAGACCTGGAAATAAGGCGTCAAGAGGAGAAAGAAGAACAAGAAAGACAACGCCAAGAAGAAAAAGAGGAACAAGAAAGACGCCAGGAAGAACTGAGGAAAATCCTGAGCGATCAAATGAAAATGAACAAAGCGCTATGAATTCAATCACTAACGAAATCAAAGAAGAGATAAACAAGGTTGAAGATAGAAGGTGTGGTCAAGACTGAAGTCAGTCGAGTCAAAGGGGAAGTAAGCGACATCAAAGAAGAGATGAGTGATGTCGAAGGAAAAGTGGAACGCTTTAAACGACAATTGAGAGAGAATGGAAGCCAGCTAGTAGCATCATCAGGTCCTCGTTTAAAACCTCCCTCATTTGACGGCCAGAGCTCATGGACAACGTACAAGAGACAATTTGAGGCGGAGGCGGCTGCAAGTGCGAATAACTGGGATAACGAGGAAAAGGCTATGGCATTAGTTCTGGCGCTAAGGGGCCAAACCTCAGAGTTACTTCAGACCATCCCGGTGGAGAAACAAAGGGACTTCAAAGTCTTGGAAACTGCATTATACTTGAGATATGCACCAGACTCAGCTAAAATCAAGGACGCAAAAGGTTGGGGAAAGCTTACAAGAATTCGAAGCTGCGATAGAGAGACTGGCACACCTGGCATATCCGAATGCACCAAGAGAATTTCTGGAACGACTAGCGGTGGAAGCCTTTTTAGATGGCATCAGGGCTGCAGAGGTCGGGCGAATTCTTAGAATATCGCGGCATCAAAGTATTAGCGAGGCTTTGGTGCGCGCCCTGGAAGTAGAAGCTGCCTTGGTCAGAAGTGCGTGCTGTGATAGTTGAAGAGGCACTATAAATACAAAATAAATCATTTTTCAATTGGCTGGCTATACCGCAGCCGCATCTACCTTACAAATCTCTGTAGCTCCATCTCATACTGTTACGTTCTCATATATAGTATCTTATCTCCGGAATTTG
Organism: Rutpela maculata; assembly: GCA_936432065.2. Taxonomy (NCBI): domain Eukaryota; kingdom Metazoa; phylum Arthropoda; class Insecta; order Coleoptera; family Cerambycidae; genus Rutpela; species Rutpela maculata. The sequence goes on from OW386285.2 coordinate 345,059,837, forward strand.
TGTGTATCGTAGGTACTCGTGATTTTCTTATGTTATTTGTATTGTATCTAATACTTAATTTTTTCATTTTTAAAAAACTTAGATAGTATCGTTAATAAAATAGGTCTTATAGATGTTCGTATGTAATAATAATAACAGCCCGTCTAATGCTCTAAGTGAATCCCATTGTGACCACAAAGCCTTCAGTCCTACTCCTTTGTTGAGACATCCTTCCATTCTGGTCGGATTCCTTTTTCCTTTGCTCACAATGTGACTCCAATTTTTGCATCAATCAGTTACTCTTGTCTGAATGAATTATATAATTATCTATCAAAATATTAAATAATATACTCGTAATATTGCAAGTTTAGATAATTTTTATTTATTTTTATCCTGTTCCACCACATTAATAAAACTGTAACTGTTATATGTTATAGTTATAGTTTAAATACATATTATAATATCAAAATATGGTAATAGTGTCAAACAGGGTAGTCACCCTTCCGACCATTGAAAATATATATTAATTTTTTTTAATGCATAAAATCATCGTAGAAGAGTAATATTTTTTAAAATTGACTATCCTAACACTAATATTATTTGTGCCAAATTACAAAGCGATACGTCAAATAGGAGGTGAGAAAAAAAAATAAAACATTTGGGGGTAAATTATTTTTTTCCACCCCATGCAAAGTCCACGAGCTTAAAACTTTGTACACAAGACAGTCAGCATACGAGACATCTTATGGAAGCCATTTTAGTTCGGTAGGTGCGGGGGCACTTTTTACATTGCTACCCGCTCATACTCTTTTCTTATTCTCCAAAGTTGTAGGCAATTTATATTAGAATTTACAATAGCTCGTGTTATTTCTTTTCTTGTACTCTCATTATCAGTGTCTTGAAGCGGATTCTTTTAAAACGACGATTTAGGGCATTAAGCCATAGTAAACAGTCGACTATTCTTAATTATTCAACTAAAAAACTGTAATACCTGAAAATGGTAAAAACCTCAAATTATAACCAAAGCCAATGACTGCGGTTTCTTGCCAGGCACATTATTTTTTTACGTAGACGTAAAGCATTTACCTAGATTTGCCGACATTGTAATTAATATTTTCTATTGCGGTTCGTTTTCTGAAGAAAACGTTTTATAGTTGGTTTGACATTTGTTTTAGTGTTATTTTTTTTAATTAAAGTTATAATCTTGTGGTGATTGTAAGAAAGTGATTGTTTACAATAATTAACTGAATTTATTTTGAATGTCAAGATTGTATTAGTTCTTTGATATAAATTAAGAAAAAAGTGACCAAAGTGTTTAATAAATTTCATTTATCGAACATGAATTGCGAATGTTATTTTCCAACGGTGTTCTTGTGCCATTTGAGGACATGGCTTTCTTGATCTTGACACTGGCCATTTACGTGTTTTGTTGTTTTTGTGCTTTCCTACTTCCAATTTAATCAGCTGTCGTGGTCGAATGATTTCAATGTTAAATACGTTTTATTGAGACTAAAAAATTTATAATAATATACAAATATACCGTAATCAGATCATGTTATTAATATTTTTAGGAAAACGAGAATAATTGCCATATATTCCAGTAAGAAACAACACGTGTTTTGTAGTTTTTACTCCTCATCAGCGAAGTTAGTGAATGTTGTTATAAACAATTCCTCAAAAAATTGTTGTTTTTTTTTTCATAATGATTTTCAAATAGAAACTAGAAATCAAAAAGAATTTTAATTTATGTTTATGTACCATTTAATTTCTTTTGTTTTGACCAATTAACGAACTATAATTTCAGTGATTTCCTTTGTGGAAATTGGGACTTTGCCTATTAGGTAAACTTGTGGGGTGCGCATTTTTGGTTTTATCAACGATTTTTCATATTCAGTTATTTCTTTAACAGATTTCTCTTTTTACAAGAGACTACGAAAAGTTAACAAACATCATTTTATGAAGAAATAAAGTGAATAAATTCTGTTTTCAATTTTTTTGCAAAGAAGAGAAAGATAGTTTCACCAGATTTATCTTAATTATGTTAAATGCGATTGATACCGTTTAACGATGATAACAAGTTAACAAACATTTATCATTGTCAACATATTGAAGAAACAAATTAGCCATTTTCTCACTTTTTGTTGAAAACAATTTTTCCTAGGTTTATCTGAAATTTCGATACTTAAATATAATATACATTTAGCGTAATAATAACATTTAAAAACTGTCAAATGTTAATAATTATATGAAATTAAATTTTAGTTTTTGATATTGCGGAATATACATGTATATGGTTTTATTTCCTAATCGTAATTATTCGATTATAATTACGTTCATAATCGTAATCGGTTAATTGGGAATCATTCGTCAGTTCATCGCTATTTTTATCGACTTGACAAATCTCAAATCAACGGAAGTTTCATTTTTAAAAAAGATACCCTGATTTTTTCGCCAAAACGCTTATTTTTCGAGACATTTTCAAAATAGGCATATGGCGTGGTAAACTTATCACTCTTAACGAGTAAGTAAATATGAGTATCTATGCAAAGTTTCATAGGTCCCTATTCTTTTCCTCTTGCTGCAGCCCGCCCCCGAGAACTGCTCTAGAAATAAGAAGTGTTGTGAAGTTGAGGTAACCGGTTCAAGCCAATTGCAATCTATAGTAGATCAAAAATGCATCTAGAGTTGATTTTCGACAATGTCAACACAAAATAACCATAAAAATCGATTTTTTTGTAAGTTTAAGTGAGTATTGAAATATTAAGCTTTATCCGAGCTCTTAATATCAATTAGAAACAAAATGGCGAATTTTTAATAATTACTTCCACATCCAGTGGAAGTATAGTAACGACAAAAAAAATTTAAAAAATTTGTATTGTTCAAATAGGCTTAGAATGTCATGAAACGTCGAGATTTTAAGTTTGAGCAAAAAAAAATACTCTCTGTCGATCTGTCGGTCTGTCTAACTTTTTTTGTGCGCACGTTTACTCTGGAACCGTTCAAGATATTGACTTGAAATTTGGTACACATATGTACTTTAACGAGATCTGAAACAAGATTATATTTTCATCTTCTTCCGTCGAAGGGTTGGGGGGTAAATTGGGGTAAATTTGGGGTAAATAGCTAAATCAAGCAGGTAAGAGTGCAGAAAATTGTTTATTTAGTATATACAAGAGAAGCTAAGGTCTCAAAAAAATTTTTGGCATTAGCCACCCCCAATACCACCCTCACCCCCACCTTATTATTAAAGGGGATGAAAAAAAATTGTGATTTAGTGTGTGTACAAGGACCAGAAACCTCAAAATATTTTTTTACTTAGTCCACCCCCACTACCACCCCCCTATCACCACCCCCACCCCACTACCGATGTGGGGTATCGTTTTATAGGTTGGGGTAGAGGATTTCAAATATTATATTATTAAAGTTCCATAAGCAATTATTTCCACATACAAAACTTTTTCGTTGTGAGTGACTTGTATAGAAAATCTGGATGTGGAAGTAGTGATTCCTTAAGCAGCGGTTTTTTTCAACGAATTCGTGACATTTTTTTCGACTTAATAAGTTGTGTTATGCGTTTTTTAAATTCACATATTTCTCTATTCCATATTGTAGTCGAATACTTAAAGAAGATTTCTGGAAAGTTTCAGAACAGAATATGCTACGTAGGTATGCTTTTAGAGGGCAGAATATTTACTAGTGATATATTTTTGTCGAACTCCTCTACGTTTCCTTAAATATATAAGGAATAAAAACCAGACTGCAACCAACAGCTATTCTCCGGACTAATGCCCCGCCGAGCGCTGAATTACGAATTACAAGCCTGGCCGCGTTAAGTGCAATAACTGTGTATTGCCACAAAACGCTAAAGTTTCGATTTTAATAGACACCAGCTGAAAGACTTATTCCTACTTAAAGGAGCTCTCGTGCCAGCCACCCCATACTGCTGTTTCGATTGTAATGGACATTAGCCGCTAGATGGAGCTTGCCATTTTTGTTGCGTGTCGTGGTTTTATAAATCTCGTCATGTACCAAGAGTGAACAAATTAGTGATGAGCGATATCGCGATTTTTCAATCACTCCGTGATCAGTGGCTGCTATTTTTGAATCACGGTGATTTTAAACGGTGACTGCGATCGCGGTTTAGTGCAAAAATCTGTAAATTGTTTTGTTTGCCGTGACCTGCTTACATTACATATCTGCACTGCGTTTTAAACGGTGATGATTACGATCGCGGTTTAGACTGAAAGTGAACGCAATCTGCGAACTTGATATAAGTTTGCCGTGATTTGGCATATATCGCTGCTCTGCATAAATAATAGGAAACGGAAATAAACGTGAATACATTTTATTATTTATAGCAACAACTTGTGTAATAAAAAATAAATAAATAAATATATAAATACTAAACACATGAATAAATATATATTTTAAGCTTATGAGTCAAAAGTATTAGAACTTGAGTTGAATGATCATATCTACGAAATGTTACGATTACGTCCGATCCATAATCACCATTTTCGTAGTTGCTATTTCTATCATGCCAGTATATAGAAGACTAGAAGAATATATATCATGCGCTATTAAAATCATTAATCGCTGTGACTTTGTTTCCTTCGTCACTGTTGCTATCGGTGATTTTCTAATCACGCTGATTTAATCACTGGCATTAAAATATCGCCCATCACTAGAACAAATGCCTCGTTCCAGACATCTCAGACCTACCTTGCACTGACTAGGGCCAATAGCTCGAACCTGCAATCTGCAAGTGGTATGGGGTGGCTGGCACGAGAGCTCCTTTAAGTAGGAATAAGTCTTTCAGCTGGTGTCTATTAAAATCGAAACTTTAGCGTTTTGTGGCAATACACAGTTATTGCACTTAACGCGGCCAGGCTTGTAATTCATAATTCAGCGCTGGGCGGGGCATTAGTCCGGAGAATAGCTGTTGGTTGCAGTCTGGTTTTTATTCCTTATATATTTAAGGAAACGTATAGAACAATATTCAGTTGACGCTCGAAAACGCTCATGTAGCCGCGCAGAGAAAGAAGAAATATTATCACTATTGGACGGAGACAAACAAGCTTCTTAAGCTAGCTAGCCTAGCTTGTCAATGTCCAACAGTGACGATATTTCAGAGCCATTGCACAAAAGCAACGATCGTTTCTTGCAGTGTGATTATATTCGGCAAATTTTAGAAAAGTTATGCTTTCGACCTCAAAATTAATCGCAGTCGAGAACCTTCCACCATCATATCCTGCGCTTCTGTAAAATTTGAAAAGATGTCATTGGCAAACTTACGTATGGTAAAATGCACGCAAATCAATAATTGAACCTCTTGATTTAACAACTTCTGGTTGGAGATGCGAAAAAAATGTTCGAAGAGTCTAGTGGTTTAGAGTTACTACAGAAATATTTTTGCAATTGTAGTGCGAATTCTACTTCATGCAGTCAAGCTGAATCGTGCACTTACTTTGCTCGAAAAATAAAATGTTACCCACTATGTAAATGCTCCTCAAAATGTTTTTCACAACCCATACATAACGCAAACGAAAATTGTAATTTAGATTGGTAAATAGATAAATAAATATTTAATATTACGAATAGTAATTATTTATATTTCATTACAATATACACAATATATTATTTTCACAATCAAAATGTCTAAGTTTGTTTTGTTTGTGCTGTGAGTGACGCCGAGAGCGGCGGCCAGTCAAAACTACTAGTCTGCTCCGCTGCGGCCGCATGCGCGTTTTCGAGCGTCGACTGAATATTGTAATTTTTGAACCGTTGCATATTTTGTTCTGAAACTTTCGAGAAAATTTTTTCAAGTACTCGACTACAATGTGAAGTAGAGAAAAATGCGAATTTCAAAAATTCATAACACAACTTTTTAATCCGAAACAAAAAATGTCACGAATTCGTTGGAAATTTTTTAAAAATTCGCCGTTTTATTTCTGATTTATATTAAGATCTCTGATAAAGCTTAATATTTCGTCACGCACTTACGTTTAATTGTGTTAAAATTTGATATCGATATCTACAAAATTAGCTAAGATATGGTGAGATACAGTGTAAATTCCGTTTGAAGGGCGCACCAAAAAAATGCATTTTCATGGTTTTTATACATGTGGCCATTGTTAAAACTCGGTTACCTCAACCTCATGGCTTGGGGGGGTTCAAATGGAGGTGCGTCGCAGGCCTACTTTGTTTCGTATTTTTATCAAATTAACAAAATACTAGCAATAATAATATCCAAACATATATCATTTTAAACAATTTCTTCCTCCATTCTTTTCCACAGATATTTACAATCCAGAGAAATAAATTTTATCCTGTTTGAAACTTTTATCTTCAGTCAGGTAAATGTTGTTATACCGAAATTTCCTCATTAATTGTCCAGAATCTGTTCTCCCCTAACCAATTGAAACGTGTGTAAGCACACTCATAAATAATTTCCCAAATTCACTCATACTTGAATCTTTGTCATTATTGTCTACTCCCCCTTTTACCCGCTTATATATCTCTGTACGTCGAGCTAGAATAACCTTACATATTCTACAAGAACTGGGCATTTGAATTTCACCAAAATGTATTAAATATAACAATTTAACCGGGACATTTTATTGTGTCATTCGCTCTCAAGTACACCTCCGAGAACCACCTGTGAAGTGTTTATAAATGTAAATACTAAATGTTTTCCTTTATGCAAAGTTAATGTATTATTTTGATAAAATTAGGTAACAATAACTTATCTACCAGATGTTAATTTGATTGTTTCCCTGGTGTTTAACATGTTTAGCATAACCATTGGCTATCGCTTCAAGAAAGACAGCAGCTGTTATGATATGACAGAGAGGATTTGCAATCACGTAGGCCATATTTTTATTTTTTGCAACTAACTATAGGCGTCTGAAAATAAGGAGTACGCCACCTGGTGATCTATAGTCAAACTAATTATAGGCCTTTCTTTCATTGTCTCTTTAGTATACGATGATATCAACAATAAGTAAATAATGATAAACTGAGATGCTAAGTTATTAAAAATATGATAGCGTTTAAAGGAGCTACACAAGATAAAATTTGCTGGAGCCAACCTAGTCGGTATCCTTTGTAGATTGCAGGGACAACTCGTGAAAGTTGAATTGGCACGACAATGTTCACAGCATACCCTCTTTGATGTAGACACCTTTAACCAGGCATTGAGAGGGAAAAAGCTGGTGCAAATAACCGTGGCCCGAGGGGCCCGAGTAGCAATACTAATGGCCTGAACAATCACACATTGTAAGTGAAATTTTTGAAATAAGTAAATATATGCAATTTCAGTATATTTATAAAAGTAATGTATACTATTGCATCATGCACTATTATGTTTTACTCCTGAATATTTCTATTTCATATTTTACAAAATACTGTTTCAGTTATTTTACTTAAAGAATTAATAAATATCTTTTCAGTTACCTATATTCAATGTAGGTACCACTAATTTCATGATCTGACACTTGTTTGTAAACATAGAGCGTACACATTTATTAAGTTTTGTGTTGAATATGGGTTGTACCGTTGTACCACACAAAATAATATGTCCTGCATTTAAAACATATTCTCCTTCATACACACAATTATTAGAATTTTTACATTTTTAGTGCTTCCCAAATGTTCCATACATTGCAATATGCTTAACCTAAACGTCACTCATGTTTCCTGAACAAAAAAGTGATTTAAACTACAACTGTACATAAATTAAAGGAAATATAAGTTTATTAATATTTAACTAGTCAGGCACCGTTTATGTCGAAGAAACTGTACTTTTCAAGGGGAAAACCAGATAACCTAAAAAATATGAATTTTGCTGAATAATGCCATTAACATCTTGCAAATCACTTACAACAAAATCTTGCAAACCTTTAGGTCATATATTATTAATGTTATTATTTTCAACGCCAAAAATAACAATAAACAGAAAAAAATCGATATAAGTATTCGCCAAATAAATAAACAAACGGCCTATAATTAGTTGACGAGTTCTCCACTTTGGCGCTGGCATCTTAAATTCAGACGCCTATCAAATGTTAGTTTATTGTGAAACTGTTTTATGGTCTAATAGTCTGGTTTAAAATATCCTACTAGTTTGTCCCACGTATTATTGAAGTATTAAAAATAAGCCGTTATTAGAGGTGTGAAAGTCGGACAGTTAACAGCGTTACGGAAGGTCCGCAAGTTGTAACTTTAACAGTCACTATATGTCCAAGAGCTAATTTTACCTAGTGATATACACTTCTTTTTCTTCCTCAGGCATTGCTCGTCACTCTTGGACAAATGCCTTTCCCAATTCCTTCCACTGACTTCTGTGTTCGGCTTTTCGATGACAATTTTTACCCGCTATTTGTCTGATATCATCTATCCATCGTAATGGGAGTCTGTCTATATAGTACGGTAAATGAAGGAAATGGCAGGGAAAATTTTGGAGAAATGCAATTCTAAACACTTTTTGTACTTATAAATTTTTTGGAAAAACGCATATAGCGAGATAATTGAGGAAAACTATATAATTATATATGTTAGTTTTTCCGTTTTTCCGGAAAACTAAAGGGAAAATTGTAAATCTAATGCCATGTTCATATGGAAAATGCGATTTAAACACTTTTTATTCTTGTATTTTTTTCAAAAATATTTATATAAGAACATGTTGCGACATGTTTGGAATTTTTTTAATATTTTTTTCGTAATCAGCGCATATTTTTACATAAAAGGTCCAAATATCCCACTCTCCAAAATGTTCTCATTTGGCCGCCATTTTTAGCTTCGTTTACTATACTAATATGCCTCTTCGTTTCCCTAGGTCTCCAGTGCACAATCTTTAACGTCTACCGTCCATCGCTGTCTTGCTATATGACCCTTCCACCGCCACTTCAATTCTGCAATCCTCTCAACTGCGTCTTTGACTCCAGTGTTTCTCCGAATTTCCATGTTCCTAATTTTGTCCTTTAAACTCACACCAAGCGTTGATCTCTCCATTTCTCTTTTCATCACTCGCAATTTATTGGCATTTGTTTGGGTAATGGCAACCGTTTTCATTCCATACGTGGTGACAGGTAAAAGTCAGGTGTTAAAGACGCCTCAAATGTATGGGGATGCCACTATTTCGTAATATGTGAGACAGTTTTTCTAATGCCGCCCAGGAAAGTTTTATTCGTTTTGTTATTTCCTTTGATTTGTTCGCTTTTCCCAGCGTTGCAATATCCCCCAACTAATTGTATTCGTGTATTTTCTGGACTCATTATTTTTGATTTTGTTGTTAAGTTCATCCTTAGCCCCACCATTTGAGATTCCTTATTTAATTGTCAACCTAACCTGAACTTTATCCATAGGTACACAGATTTTTAAAACTTTTAAGGGTACGAGCTCAGTTATATCCGCTTAGTGGATTTATCATACTTCAGAGGGGAGGTACAAAGTCTGTCCTTGGTTTATTAAATGTTAGGCAAGTAAAAATATCTCTAGTCTTCTAACGAGAAGAGGTTCGGCATAATTTTCAGATTCTCCTGGCATTGGTGACTGACTTACTCGCGAACATACGCCTGTTTTAAAATAACTAATATAACAAATATAGTACAAACAGAATTAGAGATTGTTACGAATTCCTTGGAGTTAATGGCCCGGAAAACCGAGTGGTAAGCGACATAAACATAAACACACCACAGATAGTAGACAACCCCCAAATCCAAAGCCAAGGCTGTCCAGAAGGGGGTTACACATTCGGAAAAACGCAGACATACATCCACACCCACCGGTGTTGTCAATACCGGGGCTGTTGTCAATACCAGAGCGCGGTAGCAAGTCGATCAGTGTATTCGCCACTCAATACGCCTCAACCAATTGAGCTACCGTGCCGGTTAAACAGAGAGGACATCTTCTAAAGCGTTGGACTGATGTCACCAAGGAGCTGATGGGAAGGAGCAACAGATGACGTGTTGCTGTGAAACGAGGATACTAACCAGAATAGTGCACTGATGACAATACTTCTGTCAAGACGTTATGAAGTAAGAACATGAAATTTCCTGTGCATATAATAAGTCCAAGGATCCTTGCTGTACTTCCGACGAGACAAATTTAGCAAATGTTTCTGAATGTCCAATGCGTATCGACTGAGATCACAATTATAAATAATTATCAATAGACAATATATGCAGATGACCTCATATCGTAGTACTTTAGTGTAGCACGAGTTCATTCCTGCTGGTATCCAGGGCCTCAGTGATATTTGAGAATAGTGTTATTTTTCGGTAAATATTCATTAATTCCTTGTACCTATACCTATATATTATTTTTTCTACTACCATCGATATAAATGACGTTTGTAAACCTAGCAACACGCGCGATAACGAAAGTAAGCATTCGAGTTACCTGGTTGCTAAGGCGTTGCTAGCTACGAAAGTGAAACTTTCGCGGTCAGGACAGAAATAGTTATTTACATTACTGGATGCTAAAGTTTACTTTTAGGTGTGAGGTGATTTTTGAATGGCCGAGGGCTTTCACATCGTGTAATGTATTATATTTCTTTCTACTACCGAAAGATATGGGATTTAATAATTTAAAACTAATTATTTCATGAAATTATTTGACGATTTTAATAAATTTTATAGTTTAGGAGGCTGTTTGTGAAAATCGTTTCGATGCCAACGAAACATTTATTATCTGTCATCGAGGTTTATGTTAAACATTTTAATTTTTGGTGGTTTCAAAATAAAATAAACAACTATGTTTGGTGGTGATGAAAATGGGATACAAGGAGCGGCCAATATTGCTTGTGCCTCGCTTTACCCCAAAAAATCCAAAGCAAGGTGTATGCAAACCTATGAAGCGTTCTTTTTTTTTAACTATTTAACGTCGGCCTATTTCCGCTACCAGGGCCCATCACCGACGCCAGGAGACGAGCTACCCCCAACCTGGAAATTTTGCCGAACCTCTTCCCTCAAGAAGAGTAGGGATCTTTTACTTGCCTAATATTTAATAGACAAGGGACCGCCTACTTTACATCGCCTTCGAAGGATGGTATATCCACTAAGTAATCCTCGTCTGAAATTACGTAACTTCTGAGTATACACTGATATACAAGCCTCTAGAAGGTGGGACGAGAACGCTGTATTTCCCAAGATGGGTACCCCATCCAAGTACTAACCGCGCTCGACGTTGCTTCAACGGAATATCGACTGATATTCACATTGAAGTCGCCTCTACGCTCGCCCCCTATGAAGTGTTCAAATTTATAGGATAAGCATATAGGTCTATTACGAGATTTTGAACATTTCAAGAATTCAGATAGACGTTCTTGTTATTTCTGATAGAATATCTATGCACTTGATTATGTGATGTATACTTTGATTCGTGTTTCTCCACACAAAAACAATGCAAAATATACACGCTGGATAATGTTAATATCTTTAAGTTTTACAAGCTTGTCTACAGTCGCCTCTGTAATTTAGGCCGTACAAAATTCGTATTGTTTTTCTTTGCGCTATGAGTGAAATGTTCTCAAATTAGAATAGCATAATATGTTAATGAAAAATGAATAAGACGTGATAATTGATTTTTCTTGAAACCTCATTCACAAGATTTCGTAATAGGTAAATGTTAACTGAAACTTTATTGCAGACAAAGCGTATAAAGCTGTTCCAACGAAAATGTTTTGCTCAAATAGAAATCCTATTTAATTCACCCATTTCTAATCACATGTGCGGAAACAACCAATCAGAAAAACATTACACTGATTATTTCACTCATTAACGCTATAGCCAATGAGAGCCCGTTTTTTCACAACATTGCACCAATCAAACGTCATTATTAGTGGTAATTCAAGCTAGATCGGCTTTTGACAGTACCAACATGCAAAATTTATCGCTCTAATTTTTTAGGTCGCTACAGCGGCAAATATTGACGTTTTGTGTCGTGAAATGTTTTCGGCAAATAGGACAAATCGTGCTTTTAAATGTTATCTATAAATATCTTCTCTAGCTCATTACTAATTGTTAACGTAAATTGTAAATTTTAGTGTTGTATTAATAACCTAAAACGCCAATGCTGTGTGGAACTTATATAGGTTCGGGACAAGTTATACACAGCTTTCAATGGCGTAATACCTAACGTAATTACAAAGTAATTCTCACAACTAAAATTAAATATGAATATCTACGAAGCAGACAAATCAGTTATTTCATGATAAATACACAAATGTAGGTACTTACGTATGGTAATTCATCAATCATCACAAAGCAGCTAACGCTTATTTGGAAAATCAAAACTCTGCAGTATTACTATATACATTATAATTCGTTGTACTTAAAGTCTCTCTACTTAAACAAGTAAACCTTAACTTAACTATTAAATTTCTCAAATTAGAAACAAGGATTAAACACATAAATATATATTAATATACACTTTAATATAATAATTCAATTCACTGTTTAAGCCAGTTAGCAGTTAAGCTAGCGTTACTAGATGGCGATACCATACCATCTGAGCCGGCAGCCTTAGAACGTAAAAGCGATAGATTAGTAATATGCAATTTGTGTGGTTTCACCCGTAATGTGATTGGTCGAAGCGTGCTTTGTTGTGATGACTAGTCTTATAAGTTACAGTACCTATGGTTTAACGTATATTGTTTTTCTTGATTGTCATAATTTAAACCTACTTTGTTTTTTATTAGATGAGTCGTTTTGCAAAATGCATTTTTATGTGACGTAAATGATGAAATTGAAGATAAAGGTGAGTAATCTCTAAAAAGTAACAAGGAAACGTCTGAAGGCAATTAATTACTGAACATGATATTGAAGATGTACTCAATGAATTATTTATTCGTGAAATATTCTCCACAAATACCACTCGTGCTTCTAAATTTTATCTATAAATTTTTTCTCAAGCTAAGTTGCCATAAGGTTAATATAACTCGTGCAAATTGAGAGTTTATTATCAAAGATTAAATCCCTCCCGCTAAAGCGATCAGGATTTAATCAGATAATAAACTGTCAATTTGCACACAGGCAACAACGCTTTCGAACAAATTTTATCGATAAAATTTCAAGCACTAGTGATATTACATACGAAAATTTTTTGCTCAAATAGAAATCCTATTAAATTCACCCATTTCTAGTCACGTGTGCGGAAACAACCAATCAGAACAACATTACATATGTTCCTAGGGCAGTTTTCACTTATGTCATCCAGTTTTACAGTTCAATAATTTATTTTTGGACACTGTCACAATTACGACTTAATGAATATAATATTAGAGGAAAACACGCCAGATAATACAATTAAAAGTAAAAAGTACATCTGGAATACATTTATGGACTTTTGCGGCACTAGAAATAATGAATTAGATAAAAATAAATAAAATAAATTGCAAAAAATTGTCTATGCTAATGCCCCTCGAACGTTGATAAATAGCTCATAATTTTATCACAACTTCCTCAAGCACGTTGCTTTTAGGTAATATCTCTCCACCTACGGCGTCGGGATATTACCAAGCAACGTGCTTTCGGAAACTGTGATAAAATTATTTCGTACTATCAACGTCCTTGGGACATTATAGCTGATAATTTCTTATCCAGGTATACCCCGAGAAATGTAATGCTGTTTTTGTTGTTTGCCTTAGTTATATTTCTTAGACTAAAAACAATTGTTTTGGTTTTGGCCTTATTTAAGGTAAGTTGGTTTGTTATAAACTATTCGTGGGTTTCTGTCAACGTGTCCTTCGTGTTTGTGTGTAAAATATCAATACTTGGGTGTGACTGATTGATTGTTGTGTCATCTACAAATAAGACAAATTGAGACGAGATTATGTCTTGCAAATCGTTAATTTAAATTGAGAATAGTGCAGGTCCCAAAACACGACACTCCATGTTCCATTTTTAGTAAACCAGAATTTTTACTTTAACGTGTAACATAGTGACATTTATTCGTCAAATATGACTGTGTTAAGTGTATTAATTCTATGAACATTTGAAAATCTAGCTTATCTATTAAAATGTGATGTGGGACACAGCTCCAAAATTTTCATTTTCACCAGTTTCAAAACCATTACTTATTATTTTATTATGAACATAACTGTATTAAAAATTCCGAACCTTCCTTCAAAGCCGATCTACTTAAAGCGAATCAGTATCCCGTTGAAGCATTTACGAAATGTTGAAAAACACCACAATCATTTTACACATGTTTCAGTAAATGCAAGTTATTGAAAGCATGCTATGCACCTGTAACCGCTAAATTCTTTTTAATCATACACTTCTGGATGATAATAAATTCAATTATTCAATGCCTATTTGTTATACACTTATTGACGTTACGGTGGAGATAAAAACCCGCGAAACGGTAATCTGATAAAAACAGAAGCAGTACTGAATTCCAAAAAGGCAACAGCCTGTGAGGCGTAACAATTATTACGATCCCTGCCAGTAATAACAAATAGTACTAAGTAGTAATCAATCGATATTCATACAATTTGTTTGGCATGTCTTGAAGCAGTACTGCCGTTAGTTTATCGGCTGGGGCTCTTAAAGGAATACTTCTCGCGGCTGGTTAATGTTTATTTATCGACTTCATTATTATTACAACTCCTCGAGGTAAAAAAATATGTAAAAAATTAGAAATAATGTCATATGCAATGATAATTTATTTATGAGTGATTTTTATAGTAAAAGGTGTCATTTGCAGTTTCTATATGGTCTCGGCACTTGCTTTTACCCCCGAGAGGTGGAAACTGCTCCTAAACTGAAAAATTTAAGATATAAAAATTATTACTGATTTATTTTTGAAACTTAGTATTTATGTTTTTGGGGTCGCTGATGACCAATCTCAAGTCAGTATAGAAAAGTCAAAATGGCGGCTCCAATATGGCGGATGGAAATCTTTTCTAAAGCAAGTGCTTTACACGGGTGGTAAAAATGGTAGTGTCGTACCTAAGAGTGTAACATAATATAACTTTTTTATTTTGTTCCCAATTGAACAAAATTTCACTCAAGCATAGAATAGGGTTCGCTTATGACCAAACAACCCAGACACCCAGCAATTAAATACTAATGTTCACGTAAAATCCATTGACAACTTCAAACCGAAAATTAGTTTTGATATTAACCCAAATACACAAATTCTTTAAAGAATAACGCAGGTCCACAAATATATATTATTTTTAATTTACATTAGTAACACTATGTGGGCTATATGTTTTTTGGTACGCCGAGTCATAATCTGAAGTGCTCTTTGCTCTAGCAGGCCTCAATTTTTTTGTAGCTTCACTTGCAAACCCCAAAATTACAAAAATATTGGCACAATAGTCAATTTATATCCCAGAAGCCAGTTTGGACATCGATACTACTAGTAGTACGGGAGCCAGCAACACTCTTTTTTTGGAAGATCTGCTTAAAATTTATTTCTTATTTTCTGTGTTATATTTAGGCTGTGTTTCCACAAAATCCACTCCCGCAGGTGCATCAGAGGGCCAACACCTGACAGGACTTTTTTGTTCCTGCCGAAGCCATGTTCCGTCGATTGGCCTGCAGCAATAGTTTTTACTTCCGCATCCAGTGGAAGTATAGTAACGCCAAAAAAAATTTTCAAAATTTGTATCGTTCAAATAGTCTTAGAATGTCATGAAACTATACTACTATTGAAATTTTAAATATGAGAGAAAAGAAATTCGGTCTGTCTGTCTGTAACTTTTTTGTGCGCACGATTGCTCTGGAACCGTTCAAGATATTGACTTGAAATTTGGCACACGTATGTACTGTAACGTGATCTGGAACTAGATTATTTTCATCTTATTCCGTTGAAGGGTTGGGGTGTAAATGGGGTAAATGGAGGTAAATAAATAAATCAAGCAGGTAAGGGTCCATAAAATTCTTATTTAGTACATACAAGAGAAGCTATAAGTCTCAAAATTTTTTTTGGTATTAGCCACCCCCACCTCGTTATTAAAGGAGGTGAAAAAAAATTGTGGTTTAGTGTGTGTACAAGAACCAAAAACCTCAACATATTTTTTTACTTCATCCACTCCCATTACCACCCTCCTATCACCACCCCACTCCACTACCGATGTAGGATATCGTTTAATGGGTTTTTTGGGTAGACGATTTCAAATATTACGTTATTAAAGTTCCATAAACAATTATTTCCACATATTTTAACAATTTTAAGTAATAAACTAATCGCAAAAAAAATCAGTGTTAAACATTTCTGTCAATTGACTTTATTTTAATTACAGATTTATGTTAATGATAGAAGGCGTACTATAGGCTTTAGAGTTAATAAAAAAAGATATTGTGTATATCAGCCTTACCATATACTAATCTCTCACTTCACTTACCCCCGTTCAGGGGTGCGGGGGTGTTTTAAGGTTAGCGCAATTTTTGTACAAATATTTTTTTTGCACGATTAATATAAAGCGAGTTATCATAGAGTGCTTCGTATAGAAAAAAATTCTTTTGATTTTGAGAAATGGAAATTCGAATTTGTGAAAAACCGACCTAGTTTCAAATATCTATTAGAATAATAGCGTCTAATTTTAGTCGTATTAAGTTTCTCTTCTTCAATCGATATACAGCTATATTATATTAATTTCTGATCCGGTTCTCATGAGCCATTTGATCTCTTTCTAATATGGGAAAATAAAATAAGATACTAGGACAAAAACTCAACAACATCGCAAGTAGCGGCAGAAGAAATTATTTGTGCTTACGTTAGATCACATATGCATAATAATAATTATATCGAATAGGTATATAGAATAACATTACATTCAGGTTTCGATTTTGTTTTGAGATAACATTAATGTTCCAGTTGCACTCTGAAGCAATTAAAATTATTATAGTGAATATCCCATGGAAATGCTTAATTACTATCATTAGTGTTAATTTGAAACGATTCGCACGTCCTCGTTAGGTAGCTTTGTGAGGAATTTGTTATTAATATATTGGCAATATAAATAGCGGTATAAAATAACAATTAATTGTTACTAAGCTGCACTTTTGTTGTAAAAGAATAACAACTTAGTCAAACTGTTTCCGGTAAACTGTGTTATCAAATGATATGAAATTTTCAAATTTTTTACGAACTCGATGTCTAGTAGTAAGAGAGTCTTTCAATGTTGCCATGGTTTCAATTCGCTGGTATAATATCTCTGGTGCAAATTAAGAATACTTTTTTGGGAGATATAACACGAACTGGAAAAAGATAACGGAAAATCATCAAATCAAAGTGGAAATATGGTTTACTAATTTAAAATGCAGTACACTATAGACTCTCTTTACTTCTTGATATGTATATTTTGTTAGTCTCAAAATCTTTTTTGATTAATGTTGACTAATTTTTAACCTGAAATATCAATTTCATCATCAGGTGAACGTACAGAACTTAAATAATTGAATCCAGTATTTTTTGTTTATATCTACAACATTTAACTATAATAACACAGCCACACAAAAAAAAAATGATCTGGCCTGCGGACCAGACCAATGTATCCATATGTATTTGGACTCGCTGAAGCCGAATCCGAAGTCAGAATTGTCAAATTGCTTCTTCTTTCACCCTCAACCCTGGAAATGCTAGAGAGAACACCTCGTAAGGGAGGTTTCTTATAATCTTATATTATCCTATCTAAGCTATCATAATTATTGTCACAGACGCCAGATATAAGATGAAATATATTACAGGCATTAAAATTGGAGATTTATTGCCCCAAAGAGCAATAAAAACAGTAATTTTCACTTGAGTTCATGCCAGGAACCAGAAAACAAAGCTTATTAATAGTCAATAATATTATTTACAATATTGTACACAAAAGAAGGAGCAATACAGTTCTTTCTTTTGCTTAGTGAGATTCTATGAAATATATCTAATAAAAGTTCATTGTCGGTACTTCGCGGAGGATAAGTTAGTTTAAAAAACGGAAACTTAAGAAATTTCCTTTGCATAAATTTAATTAATTATTAATTAGTTTTGGTATATAGGAAACCATATGAGTACCGCATATTTTAGTTTCGGTCGAATATATGTAAAATATATTATTTTTAAACTTTCAACATTTGAGAAAGAGCTCCAATTTCTGACAAAAAACCCGAGTAGCTTAGAAGCTTACAGTCAAATAAAACATCAAGATCCTTAAATGCAGAACAACGTTCGAGGGGAAAGTTGTTAATATGATAATCAAATTTTGTGGATTTTTTCCTACGAGTAAACCAGTACCAGTATTAGAAGATATTTTTGATTTAAGGACGATCGGCATCTTAAACGGTTACCGTTTTGAGATGATACTTTATTGTGAATTTTAGCCACCAACGTAACTGAATATTACTGAATATCCACCACTACAAGCACGAAATTCCCGATTACAGCAACTTTGCTGACTCAGTTATAATAATTGTTTAATTTTTTTAAATATTTATTATAGCTCGACATTGTTTAAATATTTTCAACGCTTAAATTCGGGCGATTTTCACGTTTTTTTGCAAAACGAGAAGATATGTCCCCCTTAGAATTTCCCACAGATTAATTTTAGACTAACTCGTTAGCTCGCAATATACTATCCCAAAAGAAGCAAATTTTGGGCTTATTTTGCGGTTATTCTTTGCCATGGTAATTTAACTCCACTTTTCCTAAAGTTGCGTAAAAATATGTGCGTTATTGTTTAAGTTATTATCAATTATTTAAAAACGGCCACTCAATTATTTTTATTTTTTGCAACTTAACAGATTAACCGAATAGGTTCGGACTGGCCTAGTAATTATGAAATAGGATTTGAAGAAAACAACTACTCAGCGGGCAAATACCCCGACCTGCATTGGATTATACCTTCAAATCGTGATCAGTAACCAACTATCATTTTGTCCATTCCTAACCAGACATAGACCGGTTTTGAACTTATTATGTTCTCCTCAGTATGCCATAGGTCATGGAACAGACAAATGTTAGTGGTCAACTTGCTAGTCTTATACAAACTGAATCAAATGAAGTGACGGTGTGAGGTAAACTCTCATATGGTCAGATGCTACGTCGGACAAATGTCACTGGCGTATAGCGACTTGCTTTTTTGCAAGTACCAAGAGCGGCGACTTCTAGCCTACTGGGCTATACTCACTGTTTATGAAATAGGATTTGAAGGAAGCAACTGCTCAGGGGGCAAATACCCCGACCTGCATTGGATTATACCTTCAAAGTATTCTTCGTAATTTCATAATGAACAATTTGTTTTTACTTCCCTCGTCTACCGAAGGGAAATATTCTTGGACTACGTAGATTACGAAAATTAGTCTTAGTAAAAGTTTTATAATTCCGTCAGGCAGTCTGTTGGTCTGTCGGTCTGGTGTCTGTCTGTTGGGGCTATATCTATAAAACTGGACGGAGAAGAATAATATTTTTTTTTATTATTTTTTTTTATCGCCTTATTTAGATTAATGTCCTGGCGGAGTTTAGCCGTAGGCTATTCTACCACTTAACCAGGACGGACGGACACACTTAGACAACATCACAACACCCATTTCCTGCGACATTGCTATCTGCTGCAGCTGAGACTCGAAATCAGAAGAGGAGAGCGATTAGACCATGTTGTCTCTCACACAACCGCAGTCTAGCCCACTGCTACCATCTCGGCAACACATGAAAAACGCAACTGCACATCCATACCGTAGCCAGGATTTGAACCTGGGACCCCGTGGTCGCAAGCCTAACAACTTAAGCACTGTGCCACCGAGCCGGTGATAGATGGTTGACACTTTTGCCAACGTAGAAATGGGATAAACTTCCAGTGAAAAATATACAAGATGGATACCTTAAAAAAATAATTACGAATTAAAAATATGCAACGGAAGATGAGAATAATTATATTGAGCACGTAATTAACAGAATTATCAAGGAAGAAACCTTATACACCTTTATCGAAAAATGTATAGGGTGGACACCGTAAAAAACAATAATTAATGAAAAAAGGACCTGAGGACATTAATAACTCGCGTGTAGTTAATTCAATTAACAATATACTTCAATGAAAATTATGCAGGATGGCCACCCAAGAAATAATTAATTAAAAAACTGTGGTGAAGAAAGGCTATGGCAGGTTAAGATAAGTGTCCGTGCCTTTGCAACCATTTTGCGTGTGGTTCCTTCCAGTGATGTATCTTTGAATAAGATACTACCACAAAAAGTTTTTGAAAAACTTCATAACATCTGGGGATTTTTTTTTTGAAAATCCCTCTGAAAATCCGAAAAAAAAATTGTTCTTAATCAAGTGAACCAATTCGTTTGTATTTCACATACATTGTAAATCTACTCAAGACAATTTATTAATGATATTTTCAGGATATCTTTTCATGAAGAAAAAAAAATTTGATGCTTCTAAATTGTATAAGTAACAAAAAACTAACTAACTTAGTTTTCTGTTATTTATACATAAATTTATCATATGCAAGGTTTCTGGACAATATTCCGTAACTATCAGTAAAACTATCTGAATTATTCGCAGAAAATATTAGTGTTACAATAAATGAGAACAATGATGAAGACGACTAATATTATCATATACCATTAGCATAACATGCTTTTTTATTATGTATTTTTGTTAATAAACACATATTTTTTTTATGTATTACCGTTTCGATGGAGTTTTGTAGAAAATATATGTATTGTGAAAAATACGTCTCGTTATTTCAAAAAAATACGTAGGCTGCTCCAAAAAATTTTCAATACGTGTAATACAAGCAGTTGTTCATTTATATATTTATTAATATATCGAGTTTCAAACCAATTTATACTCTGTTTCTTTATTTGTTGTAATTAGTACGTAAGTTAATACATTTTTGTTTAGTGTTACCCTGGTGTTATAATTTCTGAACCTACGATACAGGGTGTTTACTAAGAGGAGTGTAAACATGTAACATTATCTTTGCCAATTTGATAGAGTTTTGTAAACAATATATATTATAGCTTATTGTATGGTGTATAACGTGGAAGTACGTAAGTATTTAAATTTTTCAAAAAATTCAAAAGCATCAATTTTTTTTCTTCATGAAAAGATTTCCTGAAAATATCATTAATTAATTGTCTTGAGTAGATTTACAATATACGTGAAATATAAACAAATTGGTTCACTTGATTAAGAAAACAATTTTTTTTTCGGATTTTCGGAAAGAAAATTGTTCCCAGATATTATGAAGTTTTTGAGGTCAAAACTTTTTGTGGTAGTATCTTGCACAAAGATACATCACTGGAAGAAACCACACGCAAAAAGGTTGCAAAGGCACGGACACTCATCTTGACCTGCCATGGCCTTTGAAACGTAGTTGATGCTGTACCAAGGAGGAAACCTTTACAATATACAGGGTAGTTACTTTAACAAGTAATTCATAGAGAAACGATGGAAGAAAATAATATTTAGAATGTAGTTGTTGCTATTACCAGGTCCAAAATCTGATAGGTGCTTTTGATAAAAAATATAGAGGTGGTCATCCGACAAAATAAATAAATGATAAATAAAGGGTGCCAAACAGGGAGGAAAATTTTGTATAAATACCTTTACAGATTTTTTTTTATTGCGATATAATTCACACAACTAAGTAGGAAACGGTGAAGAAAAACTATTTTAAACATACTGGGAACTCGAATATTTCAAAACTTCTTGCTACTCTTCTTATAATGTTTACAAACTGCACCTAAAAAATGTATATTGCTATACAATTTTATTAGTTGATTTGAAACCTTAGTTTCACTCCTCTACCTCTATTTTATCTTTAATTAAACCATTCTTTTAGATTTCACACAATAATAAATAATCTGGCTGTTATTTCCGATTATCCTGCAGCATTGATTTTATACTCTAGTCGTAGGTGTACCCTCGTATATTCCATCAATCTCATAGGGTCCAGTTCCCAACGCTTAGTATAGCAGCATCTCACCCACCACAGGAACGTTTTACGACCTAAAGCGAACGTTTTTACGACCTTCAAATCGTCCTCGTTTACGACAACGCTGAGTGAATCAGAGAGGAGCGACGATTTAGTTCATTGCGGAATCAATTTACAAAACATGGAGTCGATAAATTTGGGCACTTGGGCAGCGTGTAAGAAACATTGAGGTAAATATTAGCAAGTCATATAAACCTAATAAAAATAAACATATCGTAAAGATGGGACGCGTGAGCTTCTAATTAATTTGAGTCATGGTAAATTTATGTTCTTTAATACAATATTTATTTGAATGTAATAAACGTACCGCATTAAGAAAAAAAACCGCTGCCCAAGGAATCACTACTTCCACATCAAGATTTTCGATCCAAGTCTCTCACAACGAAAACATTTTGTATGTGGAAATAATTGTTAATGGAACTTTTATAATATAATATTTGAAATCGTCTACCCTAAAAACTCATAAAATGATATCCCACATCGGTAGTGGGGTGGGGGTGGTGATAGGGAGGTGGTAGTGGGGGTGGATGAAAAAAAATATTTTGAGCTTTTTGGCCCTTGTACATACACTAAATCACAATTTTTTTTTCATCTCATTTAATAATGGGGTGGGGGTGGTAATGCCAAAAATTTTTTGAGACCTTAGCTTCTCTTGTATATACTAAATAACAATTCTATGGACTCTTATTTGCTTGATTGACCTATTTACCCCCAATTTACCCCTTCGACGGAATAAGATACAAGTATAATCTAGTTCCAGATCCCATTAAAGTACATAAGTGTACCAAATTTTAAGTCAATATCTTAAACGGCTCCAGAGTAATCGTGTGCACAAAAAAGTTACAGACAGACAGACAGAATTTTTTTTTTCGCTCAAACTTTCACGCGATTTTTACAAATTCTAGAACATAGAAGATAATCGTGAATATCTCAAAAAGCTGTAACTTTAATCTCTACAATGCTTATACTAGAGAAAAGATAATTTAATTTTACATAACATGATGTAAAAAAATACAGGGTATTCCATTTAAATTAAAAAAGTTTTTGAGGTGTGAATTTGACAAAATGTAACGTGAAAAATGGAACACTTTGTGTACTGTTATAGAATTTATTTTCAATGTAGAGTGTAGCTCGCCTTGTGTTCTTTCTACGTGCCATAGAGCAAATGAGGATCTCCTACACGAAGAAAGTTATAACGGTTCTTGCAAACCGTTGCACCTAATAAATTTTTTATAAAATGTCAAATATCTTGAAACCCTGGTGGTTTGAGACCTCCGACCCAGTGAGACATTTGATCAGGGGCCCAAAATATAGAACATATAAAAAATTCAGCCAGTTTAATGGAAGCCACTTTTATATAAGGATTTGTGCGGGGTCCTTTGCCCGGAATAACTAAATTTTGAAGTACAGCTCGGATCGAGATGCGGTTTTCGGCATCATTTTCAGAAAAATATTAGGAAAAAAGTCCACATATAGAGAATAAGCCGTTCGAAGAAAATTGCATAGGGGTGTATAAAATGCATCTAAAGTGCATAATTTTTTGAAAAATTCTAGAAATTGATAAAAAGCCGTGAAAATCTCGTGGAAATCACTTACCTGAGGTTTTCGAGGTCGCTGAGTCCAAATCTGACATCGAAACTTACCAGGGATGCTCTGAGGTGGCTCTTCGGGGGTGGGAGGGGGTAAAACCGAGTGAAAAACTCAAAGTACCCAAATAATAAGCGTTTTAGGTCCATCCGTTATCATTTAGATGATTTTATGATCGATTGACTGTTATATCATGAATATTCTCTGACAATGATGTATTATGTTTGTAAATATTATATCAAATAATTTGTTTGTGAATAACAAAGCATCACGTGTAATAGTTATATGTGAAGTATTCAAAAAATATATATTTTTGTCACTTTAAATTTTTCACACAAATTCACCCACTCTCACCCCCGTAGAGCCACCCCCGAGCATCCCCGGTAAGTTTAAATGTCAGATTTGGACTCAGCGACCTCGAAAGCCCTCAGAAAGCAATTCCCACGTGATTTTTAGGCACTTTGAATTTTTCACTCGATTTCACCCCCTTCCACCCCCGAAGAGCCACCCTCGAGCATTCCTGGTAAGTTTCGATTTCAGATTTGGACTCAGCGACCTCCCGAGAAGCGATTTCCCTGTAATTTTTGGGCACCTTGAATTTTTCTCTCGATTTCACCTCCTCCCACCCCCGAAGAGCCACCCCCGAGCAACCCTGGTAAGTTTAGATGTCAGATTTGGACTCAGCGACCTCGAAAGCCCCCGGGAAGCGATTCCCGCGAGATTTTCATGGCTTTATATCAATTTCTAGAATTTTTCAAAAAATTACGCACTTTAGATGCGTTTTATTCACCTACTATGCAATTTCCTTCGAACGGCTTATTCACTATATGTACACTTTTTCCTAATATTTTTCCCAACCAAAACGATGTCGAAAACCGCATCTCGATCTTAACTGTACTTCAAAATTTAGTTATTTTTATCTAATTTCCCTGGTCTATGTTTACTTGCAAAATAAGGAAACAACAATTTTCAAAAAATATATTTTATTCAACTAAGTTAAAAACTATTCCACATGTAGATCTTCTACTAATACACATTTTTCTAATTTTTTTCTAAATTTTTCGTAGATAGATGAGATCACATTTTCATTTATGGTTACAACAGTATCCAAAATTTTTTGTTTTAATAAATCTAAATCGTCTTCGAAATCGTTTGCGTATACTTTTTGCTTTAAATACCCCCATAATAAGTAATCCAACGGAGTTAGATGTGGCGAACGGGCTGGCTGTTGATCCATAGCTGCCAGTTTACCTGTCGTGGAAGCAACTGTCTAACAATTGTTTAACTATAATTGTAGAATGTGCTGGGCATCCATCTTGCTGAAAAATTATGTTTCTTCTAAATTCTAAATTTTCATTGTCCAGTTCGAAAAAAACAAAATTATCAAAATTTCGAAATAAGTATTTTGATTTAAATTTCCATCCATAAAGTAAGGGCCGATTATTCTGTGATGCATTATGCCGCACCAATAATTTAATTTTTTTTAAATTTTGACTATTAGTGATAATTCGGAAATTAGGATTTTTCAGAACACAGTACCAATAATATTGAGAAGAGACTACCCCATTAGTCGTAAAAGTAGATTCGTCCGTGAATAATGAAATGATCTATCTGCTAGAATTTTCTCTCAAGAAGTTAAACAAAAGTCAGTATCATTTCCAACTTGAAGTTTGTGAATAAATTTAGATTTGAATGCATAAAATTTATTGCTGAATAAAATCCTCTGAATATGAGCTTTACTAATACCTAAATTTATTGATCTTTTCCTTAACGACCATCTTGGGTGTTCTCGTACAGAGTCTAAAACTACAAGGATAGCAGCGGCATCTTCATTTAATTGTTTTTCGGTTCTTTTTATATCTCTTACATCCCCAGTGGAATCAAATTTATAAATTAATTTGCGTATTGCCTTGCGAGTCCCTTTAACATCTGATACTTCTCATTAAAAACTTCTATCGTGTATTTATAAGAAACATGTCCGATTCCACAGCATTTGACCAAATAAATTCGTTTTTCCAGGGTTAACATTATTCAATAATCAGTAATTAATATTTTTATAGAAAATACAAAATACAAATAAATCTATTACACCAAGATTGACATTAATCCATGGCATTACTTGATGTGATCTTATTTGTCTGTGAAGAATTTAGAAAAATATTAGAAGAATGTATACTAGTAGGAGGTCTACATGTGAAATAGTTTCTAACTTAGTTGAATAAAATGTTTTTTTTTTTGAAAATTGTTATTTCCTTATTTTCCAACTAAATGCAGTATTTAAGCTTTTCTATATAACTGAAAAAACTATATTAATTAAAATTTTCAATAAAAATGTAAAAACAGGTAATTTGCTATAAGTCGATTCCATATTTTCAAATTTTTAGCATACCCTATATAATTTATATCAAGTTTGACAAAACTGTTTAAGACTTGCTAAGACAAACAAAACTTTTTATAAAGAATGATTTTTTCTCGGGAAATCAATAATAAGAAATTCTGTAAGAGTGCGGTACCCCATCCGGGGACACTTTGTATTTTTACGAAGGAGTAGGTTCACAATATCATCATACCTAATAGGTATGTTCAATTATTACTCTGGGTTGGCTTAAGCGATATTAATGAAATCTTTTGCAAACTGTAGGTTGTGACTCGGCAGTGGTCCCATTGTAGTTTCATCAAGTGACGCCTGGTGTAAGGTCAGCAGATATTGGAAATCAATTTTTTTATCGCAATTTTTTTTTCGAATGCTCTAGTTATAACAAAAACGATTTATAATAATAATAATTTTCTTACAAACTATAGGCAGTGGCTCCATTGTAGTTTTTCATTAAACTACGAACAGTGCAGAAATGGCGAGACTCTCAAAAACTGGATAACATTCAAATTCTATCAGATTTGCATAAAGTGCCTCTCTTCACTTCGACTTAAAAAGGATCTTTTGTTAATACCCTTTGATCTATAGATTCTCTCCCACAGCTCCAGCGCCAGGAAATGACCTCCGATCGCCAGGATCCAGTGCATAACGCAGGATCATCTTACGCAGGTCCTCAACGGCCAGTAGGCACCTCCCACTGCTGCAGGAGTGGACCCAGCCAAATTCTAGGGTTCTAAAGAATTCTAAGATTTTTCTCTTTATCTTAATTTAAACAGTAAGAAAGACTTGGATGCAGACGATTGCAATCGAAATGAAACTGTATTTTTTCCACAGGAAAGGTAGGCATGGGGTACATAGACGAAGATATAATGACGCGGAGGATTATAAAGGCCACATACCATTGATTATTATGGGTGAGTTAAAGATTATTATTTATTAAGTCGATTCGTTTAGCTTACTAATCGTTTTTGAACCGATATGACGTTAAATAATAAAAGCAAGAAGTTACTAGAATATATTTCTTATACTATTTAGCAAAGAGCTTAAAGAAAATAATTTTTTACATGACTAACTGAAAATCTACTTTTTACAATTCCAATTTTTAAATATCTATACATTTCCTAAATAACCCGAAATGCTGGAAAATAAAGAACCCTAAAATCAATTTATTTCGAAGTTTTTTTTAAATTTTATTTTGGACGTCACAAAATGTTTGCCCCGAAATCAGTCTAATTGAGCTTACTAAGAGTTAGCAGAGTGAATAACACAATAACATTTTTAATATTAATCTTATACAGCTATTTCCAGTTACGACATCTGGTATATCATTAAATTACCTTTCCATGGATGATTGATACTATATTCATATGTAATTCTTGTAAATCTGTAAATTATTGTTAGGTTTGTACTATACTGTTAACACTTTCCGGCACGGGAAATCATGCACAAAAAGCCCCGTTGCTGCACGGGATACTTTGTTCTAATTCATCTGTTTTTTTGTTATTGGGATTGCTAAGCAACAAAATATACTTTGGTTTCATTTGTGGGGATTTATATTTTGTTTAAAGTATATACTTTTTCGTGGTACCCAGATACATAGCAATCATTACAGTATACACAGTATATACAATGTATACAGTCCACTATGCATATATAATATGCGGTACGTTATTTGTACCACTATGACTGAAAGAGTTAACCTACAGGGTGGTCGCGCGAGCTCCATTTAAATTCATTACTTTTGAAGTTACGTAAAAAAGTTTAAAAATAAAGAACATAATAGAAAATTGTCTGTATTTTCCAAAAATCATGTCAGAAAACAATTGAAAGTTGCATTTTGGAAATATGAATTTTACTTGGGTCTTTTATTATGGAATATCCTGTATATTTTTACATCATCTAAAAAGCAATAAATAAGATATAAAAAATAAATGATATAAAAAACATAGCATTTATCTTAAAAACTACGCTAGATATTAAATTTTATATTTTGTTATCATTAAGTCGTAGTAGTCCGAAAACTATCATAGGCACACAAAATTAAAAAAGTGGTCTCTTTCTGGTACTCCAACCTATATGTATTTCGACTTACTGAACACGAATCAGGTTGTCCGTTTAGCTCCATTGGCCACCATTTTTAAATCTCGAAAATAACCTAAAAAAAACTCATAATTTAGGTTATTTTCACGATTTACTAAAAATTGGTGGGTAACGGAGCTAAAAGGATACCCGATTCGTATTCAGCATGTCGAAATACATGGGGGTTACCTAATGGAGTCCCAGAAACAGATCACTTTTCATTTTTTTTCTGGTGCCTGTGTAATATATATTTGCATACGCGATTTTCTAGAAAATGGCGGAGGATCCGGTGGTATTCATATATTACACAGACACACACACACACACGCGAAAAAAAGGTCTGTTTCTGGGACACCATGTTATTTCGACATACTGAATACGAATCAGTTTAGCTCCGTTACCCACCAATTTTTAGTAAATCGCGAATTTTTTAGTTTTTTTGAGTTGCAAGAGCTTGCATCTAGCAAAGAAGGAATGTCAATAACGCAACATGGAAGCACTACTTTGCCTACCTCCACTACATTTAGTTGTAGAGAGTGAGGCACTGCTAGCGGCGTACAAGCTGACCACACGAACAAATAGGAAAAAAATCGACTACTAGATATGCAGTCAGATAGAATCAGCACAAGCCACAACTTCACAAAGACCTTCAGGGTATACATACCCGATAGGGAAGAGGAACGAACAAGGCAACTGCGAAGGCATCCAAATGATACCATATGGCATACTGACGGATCAAAAACGCCAAGAAGTACAGGAGCAGGTGTTACGGGGGACCAACCAGGGACAGATATTAGTTTGAACCTGGGCAGTACCGCAACGGTGTCCCAAGCAGAAGTCACCGTTATAGAAACCTGTGCACAAGAATTGATACGGAGGTCATATACTGACAAAAGAATCCACATCATCACTGACAAAGTTCTGAATGCAGTAGGATACGTTCCAAAACGGTAAAAGACTGCATTGAATCCCTGGCGAAACAGTAAACAACTGGAGTGGACGCGAGGACACCAGGGCAATGAAGGCAACGAAAAAACAGATAAGCTGGCCAAAGAAGGTGCAAAAACAGCCCTGATGGGACCCGAGCCATCCTGTTGAATGTCATACAATATCGTAAGAGAAATGGTAAAGGAACTATTGAGTCAGAAACATAACTAGTATTGGACCGGGGCGCCGGGGATGAGACAGTCACGTATGTTCATCACTGGCGGGCCATCTAAGACAAAGACCAACGAATTGCTAAAGCTGAGCAGAAAACAGGAATCCTAACAGAACACTGCACACTGAATAGGTACCTACCCAACATAGGTGTGAAGGAAAATTCAGAATGCAGGATGCGTGGTGAGGATGAGGAAACTCCTCACCACATACTACGTGAATGCCCAGCCTTGGTGGCTGGGAGGTTTTCATACTTCGGGGGACCAACCGTGACCCCGGAAGAAATAGCCAGAACTCCCATTGACCGTACATTCTTCTTTTGGAGAGAAACGGAATCAATGGGACAACGAGACTATGGGGTACAATAAGCTTAAGCTTCAGTACGGCGGGGTTCCTGGTATCGCAACCCATAAGGAAAAAAACTAAGGTGAATTAAAAAAAAATTGTATTTGATATAAATATATATTTTCTAATTTTGTTTTCCAATTCAATAGTAAATAAGCACATTACCACAGTCGTACCAAGAAAATATAATTGTGAGATCTTTAAAATTTGTCCTCACATATTTAACTGATAAAAAAGTCAACATACCTATAATGTACAATTTGTAATGCATGTCAATACAAACTATTATTTCCAAGTGTGACCGCAATTTTTTTCTATAATACCTTAAAATTGAGCTGTCAGATTTTGTTCAAATGCTTCAACAATAACCTGTGAATCGACTCTTTGCCGCAACAGATTTTAAAAAGTTTATGAAAATATATCTACTTATCACGTAGAACTAATATCTATTAAAGCTGACCAACTCACTGTGTCTAATTTTTATCAAAGCAGTTTTCTATTGTCATTACTTAGTATCAATTTAACCGTTTTAAATCGTGAACGCAACAGGCTTCGTTCATAGGCTGGAGTTATTTTATCTCAGAAAGCAACAATTATTATTTTTTTGATTTCAATAAACTTGGATATAAATTCCTTTTCCTTTGTTCTGACTGCCGCCTCATTTTTGTAATTTCGTATTGTAGTAAGTCCGCTCGTTGTTCGGCGACCACAAGGCCAGGGAGATAATACATTAATAATAATTATATGTTATTACTTACGTCACCTCTTATTTTGATCTGGAAATCGGCTGCCAACAGCTTACCTGGAAACGAAAACAAATATAATGAGAATAATTACAGGTTGGAAATATTAAAATAAAATAATAACAAGGACTTATTGGTATAGGCACTGACTTCACAAAATCTTAATTTAGTAAATTTTAAAAGCCGTGCTACAGATTACATAATAATAATAATTATTCATTTACCAAAAATAGTCCATAGCATGAGTAAAAAGTTATTTGTAGTACAATAAAAAGTCACTTTTATAAAGAATAAAAATTAGATATAATAATATGGTAAATAAAGGATGAGTAGCAGAGAGAGTATGAAATCCTAATACTTGATATGCACATGGATGAGTTAAGATACATTTACATTTTATATTTCATAAATGATGTTATTTTTGTTATTTAACCGAGGGGCCAACCGCGCCCAAAATTTTGTACACCAGATTTCCTCTTTGACGAAGATTACACAGATTTCCTCGGACTTCCTCGAGACTTCCTGGGATTTCCTCGGATTTCCTGGGACTTCCTCGGACTTCCTTCAGATTTCCTGGGACTTCCCCGGACTTCCTGGGACTTCCTGGGACTTCCTCGGATTTCCTCCAGATTTCCTCGGATTTCCTGGAATTTCCTTAGATTTCCTTGATATTCCCAGATTTCTTCCGAAGTTCCATTTTTCGATTTACTTCCCCGTCCAGTGGAAGTATAGTAACGACAAAAAAATTTTTAAACATTTTTATTGTTCAAATAGGCTTAGAAAGTCATGAAACGTCGAGATTTTAAGTTTGAGTGAAAAAAAAATCTGTCGGTCTGTCTGTCTGTCTGTCGGTCTTCTGTAACATTTTTTGTGCGCACGTTTACTCTGGAACCATTTAAGATATTGACTTGAAATTTACTACACATATGTACTTTAACGAGATCTGAAACTAGATTATATTTTCATCTTGTTCCGTCGAAGGGTTGGGGGGTAAATTGGGGTAAATGGGGATAAATAGGTAAATGAAGCAGGTAAGAGTCCATAAAATTGGTATTTAGTATATACAAGAGAAGCTAAGGTCTCAAAAAATTTTTGGCATTAGCCACCCCCATTACCACCCCCAACACATTATTAAAGGGGATGAGAAAATATTGTGATTTAGTGTGTGTACTGTGTACAAGAACCTAAAACCTCAAAATATTTTTTTACGTCATCCACCCCCCCACTACCCCCTATCACCACCCCCACCCCACTACCGATGTGGGGTATCGTTTTATGGGTTTTTCGGGTGGAGGATTTAAAATATTATATTATTAAAGTTCCATAAACAAATACTTCCATATACAACATTTTTTCATTGTGAGAGACTTGGATAGAAAATCTGGATGTGGAATTAGTGATTCCTTGGTCAGCGGTTTTTTTATAATCAATTTTCTTAATGACATAATTAATTTTATTAGGTTTAAAAATTTCGTAAATATATATTATAATTGAATATTTATAAAATTTACCTTTAAATTAATTAAAACTAATTTATAAAATATAAAAAAATATATTATTAACATAATTATATTTTTAACCTCATTTTTAACTTAATGATTATCAATTCAATAAATTTGATTGTTATCTCGATTATTATTATTACCACTAATCGAACCGATCTCGGAACCGATTTTCTCTGGTTTATTTATTACTGTCGAGTCGGTTTGTCAGGAAATGTTGCTCGAAACGTTGTTATAGTGAATATGGAACGTGTAAGACAGAATAGGTCGTTATAAGCCAATATAGATATTTTTATGTTCTTGGCCGTTGATATCAAATTAACTTTATACGATCCTGAGATTTTCGAACTTTTTAAATGCAAATTACAAAATTACTGTGTCCCAATGTTTTGGTTTATTCACCGTTGTCACTGTACAGACACTGTATCATCACACATTACTTCAAAAATGGAATGTCTGTAATA
This sequence comes from Rutpela maculata, assembly GCA_936432065.2. Lineage (NCBI taxonomy): Eukaryota > Metazoa > Arthropoda > Insecta > Coleoptera > Cerambycidae > Rutpela > Rutpela maculata. The sequence goes on from OW386285.2 coordinate 345,092,012, forward strand.
TGTACCTTTCGAGAATAATATTTCAACGCATTATACCGGGTGCCACAGGCGAGTGGCTCCCCCCCCCCCCCCTCTGTATTTCCTTTATTTTTTAACTACCTGTAAAAATGGATTTTTGGACACAAAAAACGGTATGAGACCATTTCCGGTTTACCCGGAAATTACCGTAACTTTCGATTTTTAAATGGAACAACCTGTATATATTTACTAGTGATGCAACGCAACCTGTATATATTTACTAGTGATGCAACGAGTCTTACTTTTACGATTACGATTTCGATTACGATTATCATTAGTGATAATCGCCGATTACGAATACGATTACGATTATCTAGAAAACTTTGTTAAATTTTATAGTTTAACAATAAAAAGCAATTGTTTTTGTTAAAACTATTTTATTATTAATTACTAAAAGCAACCACTTGTTATATAAAGTCAGTTTACTATTGATGTTTTCAAATTAAGGGATTAAGTTAAATAATGTAAATTAAGATGCCCCACTTAAAAATCTTGGTAGATAAAATAAAACTGAATTGGAAATTATTACCACTCAAGCCAAGATTGTGCAAAAACCCACCTTCTTTAGAAAAAGACGACCCACTGGGTACTTAGGTGGGTTTTTGGTGAGGTTTTCTGGGTAATTGTGGTTTATACTGGGTTTTTATAAAAACAAATTTCCCGTCTAATTTCCCACCTTTCATTCGGCGTTGCTTTGACAATATAGCGTGTGACATCTGGACTGTGTTGGATATATTCTCACATTCTCAGTTATGAAAACCTAGTAAATATGTGCGTTTTTTTTTTTAATTGCATAGTTGCATAGTTGTCCCACTTCCAGTGCCGCAGTAGAAATAATTTTTCCTACATTCGGCCATATTTGGAACAAACTAAGGAATAAGCTTGGAATGAAAAGGCGTCAAAACTAGTTAAGATTCAGACATTTAAATAAAACATAAATATCTTTTCAAAAGATATTTATCTTTTGCCTTTCACATTCCAGTTTGAGGAATTTTTTAAAAGTTTTTGTTATTTGTTTTATGTTTTTATTTGTCTCAAGTTTATTATTTACTTGTTTTATTGTTTACTAATATACTGACACGTTACATTTTTATTATTGTTTTGTTCAAGTATTTGTGAGGCAAAAATATAATTTCTTATATAATTGCTTTTTTTTCCTGCAAAAAAAACGAAAATCAAACAAAAACCCAGATTGGTTTTTCTAAAATCAAAAACCCACAAAACCACCCATTTTTGTGCCAACCCTGGGCAAGCACGTAACCATATAAAACAAAAATCAATAATTAATTGTAGGATTATTCGACCCAACCTATTTCTCCTAGCAGTGGCGGTCTGATCAGGTCGGCCAGTCGGCAAATGCCGACTGGACCCTAGGGTCGCGTCTAATGAGGGGCCATGCTTATCAAAAAAAATTTGGTACGAGAAAATTTTTTTTTAGATTTCTCCTTCTCTGCACGTTAAAATTTTTTTTTCCGGATTTCTCTCCTCCGGTCATCAAAAAAATTTTGGGACGAAAAAATTTTTTTTCGGATTTCTCCCCCCCCCCCCCCCTGCTCATTAGAAAAATTTTGGGACGAAAAAAATTTTCTTCAGATTTCTTCACCCCGCTCATCAAAAAAAATTTGGGACGACGTTTAGATACATGCGAAGCAAAAATATTCAAATCGCTGACGAACTGAGTTTGAATGATCGCTGACGAACTGAGTTTGAATGTTTATTGTAAAATGCCGACTAATCTCTAGACACCCAGACCGCCACTGTCTCCTAGTTGTTTGTATGACAACAAGCAGTGGAAAACAACTTCTCTGATGGAACACTGGAAGCCCTCAGTGCAAAATATTTATGTGCGATGGATTTTAAGCAAAGAAAGGATATATTTTTCTTTCCAGTGTCGAATCGTATCTTCCATATTAGACGACGCAGCGTAGAAATTAAAAACCACAAATCGTAAATAATCGTTTGCAATAATCGGCGATTACGATTAATCGTAAAATGCTAATAATCGGCGATTACGGTTAATCTCAATCGTAATCGTTGCATCACTAATATTTACATATTTGTATTCAAGACAACATTCTGAGTATACCATGAGATTTTCGCGAATTTTTAAGTCGATGTTCAGTTTTTTTAAGCGTGTTAAGACATTCTTCTAGAGTGCTTTGGAATACCAAATGTTGTTCTACGGCAGGTAAAATCCAAGGGAAAAATATAATATTTCCTTTAATTTCATTAATAACTATTTACGAAGCCTCCAAAATTGAACAAATCACTTTGTTATCGAAAACTTTTTTTTTCAACTGGGAAGATGTGGCTCATAGTGTTCAATAAAGTATAGAGTTTTTCATCGATATCCATTTCAAATCAGTGCTATTTGTTTTTCTATTATATTAAATTTATTTAAAAATAAAAAATCACTTTCAAAATATTTTTTATTGATATATAGTAGATACAACGAATTGAAATTTTATAATTTGATAAATTGTAAATTACAAAATTTCAGTTCATTGTATTTCAGTTAATAATGAAAATATTTTCATAAACTCCAAAACCTATTGTTGTATTTTTATGAAAAGTAAAATGTATATGGCAAAAAAAAATAAATTTTCGCAAATACTTTTTCAAAGTTTTTTAGGGGTCGTTAGAGGAGTGCTTCTCTAGATGTTAGTTCACATATTTCATATGGGCCCATGCGCCACAGACGAGAAAAAAATTATTAAAATTTTACCAGCCGCCACTGTCCACCACTGATAATATTTAAAGCCAAAAATATCTGAAATGAATGGCTCCCTAAAACAGAAATATTTCCAAGAAAGTCTATGCTCCAATGGCTGGATGGAGTCAGACATATTCCGTAACTACTTTGAAAAAAGTTTGATTTCTTCTCTTGGTGACAGTCGTCCAGTTCTAATAATCTATGATGGCCATAGCACTCATGTAACTACCAATATCATAGAACTTGCAATCAGGGAACAAATTACCATCCTAAAACTGCCCCCGCATACAAGCCATTTGTTACAGCCACTTGACTTGGCAGTATTTAAGCCTCTAAAGGATATGTATGATGCTAAATTGGTATCCTGACAACGTAAGAATGCGAGGTATAAAGTTCCAAAGGTGCAGTTTTCTACTATGGTGGCAGAAACTTGCAGAGATTTGAAGATTGATGCAATTATTAGTGGCTTTAAGAAAGCAGGTATGGTACCTTTCAATGATGAAGTAATTCCAGAAGATAAATTCGAACCTTCTGGTGCTGAAGTCATTACGTCACCGGAAGCTGTTGCCAGAATGTAAGCAATAGAGAAAGAGAAAGCTTCAAAGAAGAAGGAAAAAGCTTTGAATAAGATGAAGAGAGATTCAAAGAAGAAGAGAACTTCAAAAAACCAAGACAGACTAAGAAACCCATGACGTCACCGGGTAGTTCATCAAATGATGAAGAAGAACTTTCTTACGTTGACACTGACGATGACATGGACGCTGAAAGCGATCTTAATGAAGTTGAAGATGAAAATCAAGAACAATCAAGCCCAGGAACATACATAGACAAATGGATAATTGTCAAATATAGCACCAAGAAAACAACACGACATTATGTAGGACAAGTATTGCTTCATTTAACTATTTAAGTATCAATATCTTACTGACTTTTATCATTTTCAGGTTGCCAACAAAATTAATAACGATGAATGGACCGTAAAATTCACAAAACTTAATCACGGTAAACTTTTTTGGCCAGAATTGGAAGATGTAGATAATATAACTAACATAGATATTATTAAGGTTTTGCCTGATCCAAAATTAGATCTTCCTGGAGATGCTTGGACTTTCGACTTTGACTTCCATAAATTTAACATTAACTTTACTTAATCACATGAGAATATATTATGGACTTTATGTTTCTGTTATTTGAAATATAAATATAATATTGAGAATGTTTAATGAAATATTTTTTTAATGTTTTGAACTTTTCTCTCGATTCCTCGTACAATATAGTTTGTAACTTTTGAACAAATCAATTAATTTCAAATCTGCAAAGTGCAAAAAATAGTAAAAATTGTAATTAAAACGATCTTGCCTCCTATCAATTTCAGTAGATTTCATGATTCTTTAACAGTCAAATACGCACTTGCCCCTAAATTTGGGGTAAGTGCGCCCTCCTATCATTTATCAAGTGTGGTTGTAGTGCGTTGGCCGTTGATTAGGGTTTATTTATTTATAGATTTGTTCGCCCAATGTACCAACAAAGAAATACTCAAAATTTGAAAACTATATGATAAAACATAAATCCCACAATTGTCAACAAATAATGTCAACTGTCCAAAAACCGGTGTGCACTTGCTCCACTTTACCTACCACTTATTTAATCCCTTCAAATTGGTCAAAAAATCGTTGTTTTATGGAAAATATTTCCACAGTTATGAGACTTGTAAACAGTGAAGTATTTGGGTTGTCTGAACATGATTTTCACCCCCCCCCCCCGCGCTTCTAAAAAAGAAGTATATACATATATATGAATTTTAGCGATTTTTCGCCTTTTTATCTATTTTGAGAAAAAACTGTGCATTTTGGTCGAGATTTTGGTGAAAAATATCAAGAGAGTAAAGTTGTAGAGCATAAAATTTTCTGTAAATTTTGTCTCTACTTTTATGAGCCAAAATTATGCATTTTTATGAAAAATTACATAAAAAAAATTATTATTATTCTATACAGGGATAGAATGTACTTTTTTGCCAAAATTTAATTACGCATCTATAATAATAATTATTATCATAATAATTATGCTGATCAATAATATTGCATTAGTTTTTCAACAAAGAAAAAATGCCTAATATGATTTCTCGAAAAATCGACCCTTTTTTTCTTAATAAAAATACACGCCACTGACTGAAATAAGTTTTGTTTTACTGAAAAAGAAATATTAAAGATCTTTAATACCGATCCAAATTTGGTTGAAATTGGCCAATAACTGAGTTACGAAGGTGTTTCCACTTGAAATGGGCCACACTGTAAATAAATATTAAAAATTTAAAGAAACTTAACATAAATACTAAAAGCAACTGGGGAACAACTAGACAAACAAAGAAACCTTATATAACATGTCTAAAGCCCATAGTTTTGGAGAGAACAAAAAATCACTGAAAGCAAGATTTCCTGAGATTTCCTCGGACTTCCTCGGATTTCCTTCAGATTTCCTAAGATTTCTTGGGATTTCCTCGGACTTCCCCGGACTTCCTCGGACTTCCTCGAACTTCCTCGGACTTCCTCGGACTTCCTCGGACTTCCCCGAACTTCCTTGGGACTTCCTCGGACTTCCCCGGACTTCCCCGGACTTCCTTGGGACTTCCTTCTAGGTGTACACCAGATTTCCTTCGCGGTTGACTCCTCGTATTTAACTACATAATATTATTTTTTTTTTTAATTTTAATAGCAAAAAAATAGGTGACGGTATTAGGGAGAGCCACAAGAGAGAGTACCTAATTATCGTCATAGGTGACGGTACAAGGATTTTTACATGAAATTTTCAATTCAGTAGAAAATATATTAATATTGTTGTTATAAAAATGTTTTCTATTTGAACAGTTATACAAAGGTGCACAATTTTCTGTTCCTAATTATCGTTGCCCACTTTTCTTAGTAATGTAGCTACACAAAAAAAATATTTAAAAGGCTGACTATATTATGCCCTAACTATGACGATAACATCGTAAGTGGAAAAGAACAATGGTTAATGAAAATATTGAGTGAGTAATATAAGAATTTTTCTTGCCATTTCACTCAAAAAATGATAAAAACAGAATCAGGCACAAGTGAAGAAGATAAAGTAAATACGCAAACTGTTGATAATTATTAAGCCTCCTATCGACCATGCAGTTATACTGCCATATTGAGATGGGCATTCTGCTGTCAAATATGAAAATATCAATTCCGTGGACTAATAATAAATTTAGTAGAGAATATACTGTTAAGACAATGGCACAAAATGGAATGAATGTCGTCCAAGGGAAATTATTTTAGAATATGCCAAAGAAAGTGAATATATAGTTTTATTTACATATTCCTTCATTATAGGTATCATCTGATTTATTCATAGTTTTATAACTATTCTAATTTGTTATAAATTTTATATGCTTTAGTTTTAAAATAAAAGGAATTATTTTAAATAAAATTTCCGACGTCAACTAAGACTGTGATGATATTAAGACATGAATATGACGAAATATAGAGCGTCAAGCGACGATAATTAGGACAATTGGTTTTTGTTCACTATTGCTCTAACAATATAAAACAGCGTACTTTTTCCTGTCCTGTCCTTTCTACTACTCTCATTTAAAAACTTTTGTTAAACATGACGATAATTGGCACATTTACCTTTATTAATAATCTCATTTGTCAACTAATGTGTAGATGTACGCTATACTAATAAAATCATCCATGTGCTCAATTTTAATGAACAAATTTATCATATTAATGTATTTTTTATACTCTTCGCAAAAACGAAGAGTATATTGTATTTGATCGGCACATTTCTAAAATCATAAATATCGCTCGTAGATAAAAAATGTTCATATCATTGTGTTAGTGAAAGAATTCTGAACAACTTTCAAAATGTCCGTCTGTCCGTCCGTCCGTCACGTTTCTTGTAAACACGATAACTTAAGAAAGAAAAGTTCGATTGTATTGAAATTTGGAAAGTAAGTTAGTGTTAGCTAGAGGAAGAGCCCTATTGTTTTTGAAGAAAATCGGTCGGTAAATAAAAAAGTTATTAATTATTTAATTTAAAAAAATTCTCTTAATTTTTGTCGCTTGTACTTAAATAGAAATCTTGCGAAATGTTATCTCCACAATATATATTTTTTTTGTTTATGCATTTTGCTAATATATATTTCATAAAAATATATGAGTTGAAATATGTATTATTGTCGAAAGATTATCACAGACAATAAATCTTCTTAGTAATCTGTGGTGGTGCAGTGGCTAAGCTTTTGGCTTGCCTTTAAACATTAATAAATATCTTTGATTTAATTTGATTTTTGGCTTGCAATCCAAAGATCGTTTGTTCGAATCTCACACAGGTTTGATGTTTTTTTTTCATATAATTTTTTTTCACAACAAAGATGGGATCACAAAATTTAGGATATCCAAAAACCAACATTATTTACAAGAAAACTGCGAAGAGTATCCAATTATATAAAAGCTCTCTAAATTGGCGAAGAGTACGTTTTTAGCTTGTTAATTATATTTTTGGTTCAGTGAAGGTATACCTACTAATTTTTATTACCATTATTAGCATCCATTTTTGTATCATTGCTAAACCTTTTATATGATTGTCAGACGCCCCACAATAAGCATTTATTCCATATCTAGTTGGCTCTCTACTAAGGCATAATATGTTGTTTTTAAGCATTTTGCATTCATAAACCTTGTAAGGTATTTAAATTTAGGTAGCATACATCTTTTTACGATATGGTTTTCATGTATTTCCTATTTTTTATCTATATGCAGTCTCAAAGATATAATTTTATTTGTAAGTCGGAGTTATCTAATTCTATTTCGAGTGATCTTAAAGTTGACAGAGACACAGTACTCCGTAGTAAATTGTAGGAACTTAAGTTTTGAAACACTCAGTGCTGGCAAGCACGAGTCGAACAACAATTTAATATCTCTCAGTTTTTATTGCTTAGTTTTCATCTTGGTGTATGTGCTGGTCCAGGCGCGGTTTTAACATGCTTGCCGCCCCCCGTACTAAAAAACGACTAAAGAAATATTCAGAAGAAACAAATTTTGCCCCCCTTGAAATTTTGCCGCCCTGGGCACCCGCCCAGTGTGTCCAGTTGTAAAACCTCCGCTGTGCTGGTCTGCATAAATGTATTCAAACTGGGTGCATAACGTCATTCCATGAGTCGACAGTGTATAGGATAGCTGAGTCTTTAATAAAACAAATAATTTCTCTACAACTATCAACAGTAAGTAGATTATTTATATATATCTCAACAAGATTGGACCGAGCACAGTATCCTGTGGCACTCCATATCTAACGGCTTCCATTTGATTAAGTCTAGTATTTATATATACATTTTACAGTCTCTCAGTTGGGTAAGGGATCATAACTTTTACGACTTATACCAATCTGTTCGAACGGTTTTGGTAGTTTTGTATGGTAGACATAGCCTTAGCCAAATCTACATAGATACCGAGCATAGGTTTACTATCATTAAGGTTTGATACATTTTTGAAACCAAATACGCTATGGCATCCTGAGTAGATTCCGCCTACTTGAATGTAAACAGCTTATCACTTAAGATATGATATTTATCTAGAAATTTAATTAATCTCTCATGTATGACTGGAAAACTGAAGTTTAGTTTAGGATAGGCGATCTTAAATCCAGAAGGAATGTAGCATCAATAATTTTGTTAATCAGGAACCAGACAGAGTGGAGAAGCAATGAAAGTAGAGGCTTCCTTTAAAATATTGGACCCAAACCGTCTAATCCAGGAGCCATATTAGATTTTATTAACTGTATTAGATCTGTAATTTCTGATACACCTGTATCTGATAGATATAGCTACTTTGGTTATTATTTGTTATTTACATTTATTTAAATCATTTAAATTAAATACCGTCATCTTGTTTGCCATTTTCCTACACTTCTAAAATAACACAGGCACACAAAAAGAAAAAAAAGCCGAAACCCAGAGGGTAGACCCCCCCACAGTAAAGAAAGATTTTAATTATCCAATTTTCCCCTAGCACCCCCTTACAACCCTCCAGGACCTCTATTCTGTAATTATGGGGAGAGTGAGCATTCATCGTGCGAAGCGAGAGCTCCCATCACACGCATCTCACCCGACCATCCTAGACTGCATTCCGTAAGTGCGGTGAATAGGTGGTGAACGTGAAGTGATTCACAGAGAATAGCCGAATTTACAACCAATTAGGTTAGCGCAAAAGCATCAGCTGTTCAGTGGTCGGGTTAATGACGCAAAAGGGCTAATCTTATGAAGAATTTGCCGTTCCCCTTCCAAATCCTCCTCGGCATCACGAAGATCTCGTAATACCTAGAATTCATCTATTGACCAAAAATTCCGTAAGGATATACCCTCGTTATTGGTAATATATATTTAAAAAAATATGACTATAATAAACTAAAAGAGTAATTGTAATATTTGCTAAGAATTGTATTATTATTACCTCACTGGCGATGAGCAAATCCGCAATGTCCATTCGAATTCATAGATTTTAACAACAATAATTTTTGGCCGACACAAACTGTCATAAAAGTATGGTTAGGATCGCCGTTCTCCCGGGGAACTGACGGATTCCCTCACGATTTTCTTGTAGAAGTAAGTTCACGCATTTTTCGCACAAGGTGATCACTCCCGTAGTTACAGAATAGACTTTTATTCATTTTCAAGTGAACTCCGCCCACTTCTCACAGGAATATGTTTTCACGCTTTTACAGAATGGAGGTTAGGGTGGGCCGAATTTTAACAATTTCGGAATTTCGATTTGGAATAGTGAAGGAAAGTTGCGTTTTGGCAATACAAAGAAAATGTTTATTTTCGATTTTTTTTCAATTTAGTTTTTTCACCCTTTACCGATGGTTAAAAAATTTGAAAATTTTGAAAAACTGAAATTTGCAAATTTGACTTGGAATAGGGTGGAAAAGCTTCTTTTGACGAAACAAAGAAAATATCTAACTTTAATTTTTTCATCAATTTGCGTTTTCCACCCTCTACAGGGAGTAAAAAAATTAAAAACAACGATATAATTCAGATTTCCGAGTTTACCAAAGAATAGCGTGAATTATATGGCGTATCTTTATACATTTGGCTTTATTATCCGTTACCAACCATTAAAAATGATGCTTATGGAGCAGCTCTTCGCGTTTTTAACATGTATTAGGCCAATAATAAATATTAAAAACCCAGAACTTACCGCGGGGAGGTGGCTGCTTAGCGAGTTCAATCCCACCCTCCCTCTTCCTAAACTCAAGTTATTTATTGGTTAAGGTCTTATTTAGTTTGAAACTGCGACATTGATCTTCGTGAATCTATATTTGCTTTAATAAAACCATCCCTTTTATCTATGCCAACAACTGAACATGAAGCTTCCGTCACTAATTTTACATATCGTTCCACCGCTTGAGTGTGACATGGATATGACTCAAATTCTAAAATTTTCTCAGGATCATTTATGAAATGCTTGATATCTTCAGCGCTTATGCTTTGTAATATCGGAGGACAGGTAATCTCATTTTCCTGCCAGTTAATCAAATCGATGTAATCATCAGCGTCAAAATTAAGTTTTGGTATTGTAAAAATCCGAATATTATGTTGATTATCTTCATTAATTTTTTTTTTCTTTCGCATTGATAATCCGACAAAGAGCAAGTTCTCTAACAAACTGACGAGAATCGCATAACATACACAACAAAATGTTCTCTGGATGTGCAAAATATGAGTTGCGCTGGATCACAGGGTCAATAATACTTTTTTAATTTTTGGCTTAAATATCGGCTCACCTTAATAGTTTGCAAAATATGCTTTGCTCCATGTTTAAATGGTGGATTAAATTTTATTAGAAACCACATGGGAGCATATACTTTTAAAATAAAAACGTACTCTAAAAACATCCAGAGAACATTTTGTTGTGTATGTTATGCGATTCTCGTCAGTTTGTTAGAGAACTTGCTCTTAGACGGATTCACAGCCCCACAAAAAAAAATGAAAGTTCATACTCCAGAGTCGGACATATGTATTCCTATGTATTTTTCGACGCTGAATCCGATCCCGAGCTCAGAAATGGCCCTCCACGTCTGGAATTGGCCCCACGGGGCCAAAAATGGCCTGAGAGGTGGATTCCGGGATGGGGCGTGGTTAAAGGTGCATTCTAAAGCCAAAGTCGAGTTTGTGGTCGAAAAGTTCACGACCAACTGAAATTTCGCGTTTGGGTCCGGAAAAATGGCCCCTTGGGGCCGGAAAATCGTGTTTCGGGCCTCGCAATGGTATCAGTGGTATTTTCGTGTACTTTTGAATACTGGAATGAATACCGTGCTTGAAAAGTTTATGGTCAACTTCAATTCCCCGTTTGGGACCAGAAAAATGGCCCCTTGGGGCCGGAAAATCGTGTTTCGGGCCTCGCAATGGCATCAGTGGTATTTTCGTGTACTTTTGAATACTGGAATGAATACCGTGCTTGAAAAGTTTATGGCCAACTTCAATTCTCCGTTTGGGCCGGGAAAATGGCCCCTCTGGGCCGGAAAATCGTGATTCGGGCTTCGCAATGGCATCAGTGGTATTTTCGTGTACTTTTGAATACTGGAATGAATACCGTGCTCGAAAAGTTTATGGCCAACTTCAATTCCCCGTTCGGGACCAGGAAAATGGCCCCGAAGGGATCAGAAAATCGCGTTCCGGCCGTGGCACTTGCAACTGTGGTATTTTATGTGATGAGACAATGGCCTGAAGGTAAAAATGATTGGACGCTTTACATGCATTGCTTCTCCCTTCGCATATGAAGGACTGATAGCGGAAATTTCAGAGGTCCTGGATAAAGATTTTCCCGGACCCAAACGGGGAATCAAAGTTGACTATGAACTTTTCGAGCACGGTATTCATTCCAGTATTCAAAAGTACACGAAAATACCACTGATGCCATTGCGAAGCCCGAAACACGATTTTCCGGCCCAGAGGGGCCATTTTCCCGGCCCCAAACGGGGAATTGAAGTTGGCCATAAACTTTTCAAGCACGGTATTCATTCCAGTATTCAAAAGTACACGAAAATACCACTGATGCCATTGCGAGGCCCGAAACACGATTTTCCGGCCCCAAGGGGCCATTTTTCCGGCCCCAAACGCGAAATTTCAGTTGGTCGTGGACTTTTCGACCACAAACTCGACTTTGGCTTTAGAATGGACCTTTAACCACGCCCCATCCCGGAATCCACCTCTCAGGCCATTTTTGGCCCCGTGGGGCCAATTCCAGACGTGGAGGGCCATTTCTGAGCTCGGGATCGGATTCAGCGTCGAAAAATACATAGGAATACATATGTCCGACTCTGGAGTATGAACTTTCATTTTTTTTTTGGGGCTGTGTTATCAATGCGAAAGGAAAAAAAACTAATGAAGATAATCAACATATTATTCGGATTTTTACAATACCAAAACTTAATTTTAACGCTGATGATTACATCGATTTGATTAACTGGGAGGAAAATGAGATTACCTGTCCTCCGATCTTACAAAGCATGAGCACTGAAGATATCAAGCATTTCATAAATGATCCTGAGAAAATTTTAGAATTTGAGTCATATCCATGTCACACTCAAGCGATGGAACGATATGTAAAATTAGTTACGGAAGCTTCATGTTCAGTTGTTGGCATAGATAAAGGGATGGTTTTATTAGCAAATATAGATTCACGAAGATCAATATCACAGTTTCAAACTAAACAAGACTTTAACCAATAAATAACTTAAGTTTAAGAAGAGGGAGGGTGGGATGGAACTCGCTAAGCAGCCACCTCCCCACGGTGCGTTCTGGGTTTTTTAATATTTATTATTGGCCTAATACATGTTAAAAAAGCGAAGAGCTGCTCCACAAGTATCATTTTAAAGGGTTGGTAACGGATAATAAAGTTGTTTTTAATTTTTTAACCCCCTGTAGTGGAAACGCAAATTGATGAAAAAATTAAAGATAGATATTTTCTTTCTTTTGTCAAAAGGCAGCTTTTCCACCCTATTCCAAGTCAAATTTGCAAATTTCAGTTTTTTAAAATTTCCAAATTTTTTAACCCTCGATAGAGGGTGAAAAAACTAAATTGACAAAAAAATCGAAAATAAACATTTTCTTTGTATTGCCAAAACGCAACTTTCCCTCACTATTCCAAATCGAAATTCCGAAATTGTTAAAATTCGGCCCACCCTAATGGAGGTCCTCGGGGATTGAAATTCCACTTGTTCTAAAAATTTAAAAAGCAGGTTTTTTGATGCGCTGAAACCGAGTATGACGATAAAAACTGATTTGAACTACCCAGTCACCCCCTAGCACCCCTTACAGTCCCCAGGAGGGATGGAGGGGTTGAAATTTCACTTGTTCTAAACATTTAAACAGTTTGTTTATTTTTAGATTTTTTGGTGCGCTGAAACCGAATATGACGATAAGAAATGTGAGGGGGTGCCAGGGGGTGACTGGGTGATTAAAATCATTTGTTATCGTCATATTCGGTTTTACCGTACCAACATTCTTAAGAATGTACAAACATTTTCAATTTTCATGAGAGTGAAATTTTATCCCTCCCCCCCTGGGGGGTTGTAACGGGGTGATTGGGTGGTTGAAATCAGTTTTTACCGTCATATTCGGTTTCAGCACACCGAAAAACCTAAAAATAAACATACTTTTTAAATGTTTAAAACAAGTGGAATTTCTCCTGTGGCTTGTAAGGGTTGCTAGGGGGTGACTGGGTGGTTCAAATCAGTTTTTATCATCATATTCGGCTTCAGCGCACCAAAATACATCGACCCTCTGGGTTTCGACTTTTTTTCTTTTTGTGCGCCTCTGTAATCAACAAAAATATTTGTAAAGTCATTAGTGTCGAAGATAATAGCAATGGCTTCATTTTAAATTTCATTTATTACATCATTATTGATTGTATTGGAACTAATTTGTTTTATTATGTTACTACACTTGGTTGAAGTTGTTACTGTGTTTTTCAATAGAATTTTATTATAACTATTTTTTACGTTTTTAATAGTTTGGATTAATATGTTTCTGAGGGTTTTAAATTTATTAAGACGCATTATGTTATTTTAGTCTCTATGCCATTCTTTGTAAAGCTTATCTCTAATTTTAACGTAGAGCTGTATTTCCATAGTATTATTCGACCTAAGCCACAAGAGTCAATTTGTTTAAGCTTTCACTGCAGCGTTATATATTTTGAGAGTATGGCTGCATAGTGTCGGACGCTCTTAAGTTGTTTTGACATGATCATAACGTGGTCCATTTTATTTCACAAAGGTCAGATCATATAGACAACCATCAATGCAATGCTGATTGTTGGGTTTTCTATGCTGTAAACAAGTTCTTCAGTAGGCGTGAAGCAAGTTCGTTACTACACTGAAGAGTGGAGGTTAATAGCTTGCAGCGTTCGGAAATGGCAGATTATATGGTATCTACAGAGTGGAGCGAATAACATTCATTGGGTTGTTGCACTAAGTAAAAATTTGAGGAGAATCTGTGTTAAACAATAACAATATTCATAAGAAATCATTAGAAACATAGAAGTTCAAAATAAAGCCTTATAAAATTATATCAATAATAAAAAGACACGCATTTAAAATGGAGATGAAATCATAATGGTCGGCAGAGAAGTTAGTTACTAATTTAGAAACCCTTTGATAGCAACGGAGAAAAAAAGAGAATTACATACAACATACTGTTATAATTTGCAAACATGGTATCGAAAATTGGAAAGAGTACAAAATAAAATCAGCAAATAATGAGATTTAGTATATTATTTAAACAAAATTCTAAAGTACAACTATTTAATTTTCACTTTATTCTTAATTAATGTTGCTTATAGAACTATTGAAGAATAATTGTTCATCGACATCCCATTCGTATTTAGCATGTCGAAATACATAGGAGTTTTTTCTGCAATTTTTGACCTTGGATGGGTTCCATCAGCCAGCTACACAGATAGGGAAAGGAGAAAGGAAGTAAAAGGATAGACACATTTCACGCCCCGGGGTCCATCAGGGCGACTTAACGTTACACATAGACTGGACCGCGGGTGGTAGGTTAAATAAACAAAGGCATATTAGGAATAAGTATCACAAGTCAAGATAACTATTTGACAAACGACAACTAATGTTAAACAACTGTACCACATTGAGATAAAAAATTATAAATTAATCCCAAATGCCCATATGTCTTAGTTCACTTACAAGGATCAATGATTCAGGCAACCAAAGAAAATATGATTAATGTCACCTTTCTGTCCACAAGCACATAGATCATTATTTAGGATTCCAGTTTTAAGTAAGTAATCTGGAAATCTACCGTGATTAAGTTGCAACCATGTAATAGTAGAATAAAAAGGTCTTGAAACAGGGAATCCGTCATGCCATCTAGACTCAGCAATCAGGGGGTTTAATTGATAATAATTTGTACCTCGCTCTGTGTACTTTTGATTGTATTGATATTGCCATTTCTTAAAAAGCTTTTTCTTATATATGGTAAATAAAACAGTCGCAGGTATTTTAACTGAAAGGGGGATTCCACTTAACGTGGCTTCCTTAGCCATTTGGTCGACCATTTCATTTTGATGCAGACCACAATGTGCTTTAATTCAGACAAGATTAACAGAAACCCCTCGTTGTGACAAAGAGGCCAGTTTTGCAATAATATTCACAATCACAGGTGACGATTGTTCTTTGTAGTTATCAATACTACTCAAGACACTCTTAGAATCAGAATAATACATAGGAGTTATCCAATGGAGTCCTAGAAAGAGATCATTTTTCACTTTTTTTCTGTCTGTGTAATATATTTGCATACGCGATTTTCGAGATAATGGCGGAGGATTCGGTGATACTCATATATACAGGGTGTTTGGTACATCGATAGAAAGTTTTCACTGGGTCATAGCTGGAGTCGTTTGGAACCTATATGACCATATTTACCCTTATACAAAGTCTCACCGTTTTTGGGATATCGGCATTTTTAGATATTTTTGCGAAATAGTTGAGTTGTTACAAATACATGTTATTTTTTATGATACTAAATACTTTCAGCTTCCTTAAATATTTTTTTTAGATATTCTTAATATCCACTTTGTCAAAACAACACAAAAAGAAATGCCGAAGTATTGGTATAAAAATTATGTAGTACAATTTATGTGTTGAAATATATTGGTTTAATTTTTTTTTTCTATTTTAAGCAAAATTTTCTCAAAAGCGGCACCACTTCAAGAGATTCAAACTGTCTTAAAAACGTATCTATTGCATACTCTTTCCAATGGTATACCACGTTATGACAGAATTATAGTTCATTAAACTAAAAAAGAAACATATTTGTAGACATTACATTTTTAATAAGGAAAAAAATTATATAAGTAATGATCATTTTATTATTTTTATTTCCAGTTCTAACTAAAGCAAATGTAACTAAAACTAATAAATAATTCATTTCGTTTTCAATATAAGAACCTCGACTTCTAATGCATTTACATGCCCTCTTTCGTATTTGGGTAGTGGTGACGCCTAACCTCATTTCTTCCCTTACTCTGGCACCTGCTTCATTAATTCTCCGTACAAGGCGGTCAAGGTTGGTTATTTCAATCTCATAAACTAGTTATTTCATTCGACCCAGACGTGAAAATCAAGGGGCGTCAAGTCTGGAAACCTCGCTGACCACAATATTGGCCATTTCTCCTAATCCAAGGATTAGGGAATGTCTCTTACATTTAGAGGTATGTCGTTTAAGACATCTGGTAAATTATTCTGCAAAAACTCTAAATAACTGTCTCCATTTAAATTGTCTGAAAGACAGTATGGACCAATGAAAGTTCTGCCGATTACCGCTGCCCATACATTCACAATGAACTTGTATTGAAAAGACGTTTGTTTTTCATGTGCGGTTTTTCGTCAGCATCAGCCCAGAAATGAAGATTGTGAAAATTTGTTATTCTTTCTCGAGAGAACTCGCCTGTCCACAAAATACTTTTAAGAAAACGTTCATCTTCCAGATCAGCGTTCAACCCAAAACGACAAAAAGCCGTTTTCCGTATTGGGCCACCTTCTTCGAGTCCCTGACCATGCGTGTAGTAGAATGGATGTTTTCTTTCAATCCTAAGAGTTGTGGACAACTCTTTCCAAATGACAAATTCAGTTGAAGAGCTACTTTTCGAATACTGCTGGTAGAATCTGCTTCGAAAGTCTCCAAAATCTGCTCATCTACTTCAGCATATTGTACAATATACACCCGTTCCCTATGATGAAGGTTACCTGTTTTACGTATTCGTCGATATGTGTTGAAAACACCTGAACATTGGGAATTCTTATTGTTGGAAATCATTCCCGATAAAAATCTTTAACTGCTGCTGCATTTCCGTCGGCTATTCCTTACATAAAGAAAATATCGGCATATTCGGCATTAGAAAAGGATGCCATGTTTGGTCGCCTGATATCTACCTTTTGTGTATTTCATTTATTGTTTATGTACATGTAAATACGTTTGGTTTTATTTCAGTATGTCACACACAGAAAACTGTATTTAAATATTAGTAAATAATGTCTAAACGTTGGTTGTGGCATTTTCTTAATTTTTCTCTATTCTTATTGGGATGCTCTGCCACATGTATTCTTCTAAACAATGTCTGAAATCTACAAAATAATACAATTAACCAGTATTTTACTGGAAAGTAACCTCTACGCCTGTGACTTTTACGTCAAAGGATCAGTTAGAGGGTAGTTTTGACAAATAATGAATAAGAACAAAAATATAAAAATGACGTATTTTGCTGACGTTTCGGAAAACGAATCTGTTTCCTTTCTCAAAGCGTATTATAATGTTTGTGGGCTGTGTATATTAAATACACAGCTTTAAGAATATATTTGTTATATTCAGTATCCATAGATACTTACTGCTTACACAGAACTGTTGATATATCTAATTGATAGTTTTATTTTAAACAATGTTGAGTTTGTTAAGTTCTTCTTTTAACATCGGCAGCCAGGTTGTGCAAACATCTACAGAACAATTCGACACGCATTTATCCTCATTCAATAGTATTATAGCCGCTTCTTTAATTTTTCTTTTCTTGCTATCTGTCTCTTTTGTTAAAATTTTTGCCGAGTCCCAGTTTATTCTATGTCCGTTCTTAAAGCTGTGTATTTAATATACACAGCCCACAAACATTATAATACGCTTTGAGAAAGGAAACAGATTCGTTTTCCGAAACGTCAGCAAAATACGTCATTTTTATATTTTTGTTCTTATTCATTATTTGTCAAAACCACCCTCTAACTGATCCTTTGACGTAAAAGTCACAGGCGTAGAGGTTACTTTCTAGTAAAATACTGGTTAATTGTATTATTTTGTAGATTTCAGACATTGTTTAGAAGAATACATGTGGCAGAGCATCCCAATAAGAATAGAGAAAAATTAGTAAATAAAATCACCGATTTGCGGCTGAAAGAATTTACTATGATTTCGTTTAATATTCTTTCCTTTTTAGGTTAATGAACTATAATTGTCATAACGTACCATTGGAAAGAGTATGCGATGGAGAAGTTTTTAAAACTACTTGAATCTCTATAAGTAGTGGCGCTTTTGAGAAAATTTTGCTTAAAATAGAAAAAAAAATCGAACCAATGTATTTCAGCTCATAAATTGACCTACATAATTTTTGTACCAATACTTCGGCATTTCCTTTTGTGCTGTTTCGACAAAGTGCATATTAAGAATATCTAAAAAAAATATTTGAGAAAACTGAAAGTATTTAGTATCATAAAAAATAACATGTATTAGCAATAACTCAACTATTTCGCAAAGATATCTAAAAATGCGATATCTCAAAAACGGTGAGACTTTGCATAAGGGTAAATATGGCCATATAGGTTCCAAACGACTCCAACTATGACCCAATAAAAACATTCTATCGATGTACCAAACACCCTGTATATTACAGACACATTAAAAAAAAGTGTGTTTCTGGGACTCCATTGGGCAATCCTTGTATATTTCGACATGCTAAATACGAATCAGGTATCCGTTTAGCTCCGTTACTCACCAATTTTTAGTAAATCAAAAATAACCTAAATTATGAGTTTTCTTTTTAGGTTATTTTCGCGATTTACAAAAAAATGGTGGCTAATGGAGCCAAACAGACACCTGATTCGTGTTCAGCACATCGAATTACATAAGGGTTACCCAATGGAGTACTAGGAAAAGACCACTTTTTTATTTTATGTGCCTGTGTAATCGTCATATTTTAAAGAATTTCCCGATTCAGGTCGATACGAGGAAACTGAAGCAAATTTGTTTTCCTGTAATTATAACAAAACATGACATAGCATAAACGTTTTAATTTTTTAAATACATTTATTTTTTCGAACCTACCTATTTTGATTTAAAACCCCTCTTTTCGCGCACCACCCCATCTTTAAAATATGACGATTACACAGGCACATAAAATAAAAAAGTGGTCTTTTCCTAGTACTCCATTGGGTAACCCTTATGTAATTCGATGTGCTGAACACGAATCAGGTGTCTGTTTGGCTCCATTAGCCACCATTTTTTTGTAAATCGCGAAAATAACCTAAAAAGAAAACCCATAATTTAGGTTATTTTTGATTTACTAAAAATTGGTGAGTAACGGAGCTAAACGGATACCTGATTCGTATTTAGCATGTCGAAATATACAAGGATTGCCCAATGGAGTCCCAGAAACACACTTTTTTTTAATGTGTCTGTAATATACAGGGTGTTTGGTACATCGATAGAATGTTTTTATTGGGTCATAGTTGGAGTCGTTTGGAACCTATATGGCCATATTTACCCATTTTAATATGATGTCGGCGAAATTTGATTTTTGTCAACGTTTTGAGGGTCTAGCCTAATGTGCACTGGATACAGCCCTATAGTCTGCGAAAAAATCGAATGTAACACCACACTAGAGATTAGGTTTAGCTGAATATTTTTCCGCTTTTTACAAGAACTTAGGAGTTTGTGATGTAATTGAACGACAAAATTACGAGAGCGTAGCTCGCTTAAATTGCTTAAGAGTCAAACTAAATAGCACCAAGTTTGAACAAAAATAAAAAAAAAACGAACCTCAAGTGATATTTGTTGAGAACGTTTCACGAGTTTATAAATCAAATTATATTGAATTCAAAATTAAACATTAAATTTGTTTAGCGTATTTTTTTCGCAAATATTGCCAAAGACATTTTAAATTTAAATTGAAATATATTTATATGTTTTGACTTATAAACAAAAATGTTAGTATAGTTTCATTATATAACATTTCATTACAAGGTAAAGAATGTGTCGCCTAACAAAACAGATAAGATAAATAAAAAATATTCACTTTTTTGGTCAGTTTTATTTTCTGTTCTTTTCATTTTAGGCGTTAGCATACCAGCATTTTGCAAGTTTTCTATTGGTAAAAATTTTACAAAAGTGGAATTGTGATTATTGTAAATCAGAAAATTAAGTTCTGATTTATTCCTGCGCATCCGCCAAATTTTAGAATGTGCTGGTAATGTAAAGAACTAGCTCGATGAAACTAAAGGGGGACCACCGCCGAAATACACCCTGCTAAAACTGTAGCAAAAGATTTCATAGACATCGCTTAAGACAATTCAGAAGGGACAAACAAATAATACTTACGATTTGAATTGAGAACTTCATTTTGTATTGCTGATTTATTTTTGAAACATAGTTCATTTATGTTTTTGTGCTATAGTCCAGTCATTGAGGACATTTAACCTGTAATAATTACCAAAGGTTTTAAATTTTGAGAAATGATTGAGTAAGATGTAAAAACAATAAAAGTCCTTTTTGCTGCTGTTGGCAAAGTCGGGAAAATTGTTAACATTGCAAAAAACGTAATTTTACAATAATTTGCAGAAAAAAAATTCCAAAAGAGTAGCAAAGTTGTAAAACTTTTTTGTGGTATAATCACAAATATTGAGATTTGCTGAAAATTGTGACTGCATAACACATACATTTTTCAAAACTGAATGTTTTTGTTAATAACTCGAAGACGAAAATCTAAAAAATGCGGCAATCTGCTATGAAAGTCTAAATTATTTCGTCTAAAAATTCGGAACGGGACCTCGCACGGAACATAATTTTATATATCTTAACAGTGCAATCTTTGCATTGTTCACTTTGTGCCTGTCCCAAAAATTATAAAAGTATAAAAATTGGTTAGCAAATATTAGATAAAAACTATTACATTTTATATTAGGTTTGCTAACACTTAAATGAAACGGTGATTTTGTACTTTCTGTACTCCAAAAAAAATTACAAAAGTTTAGCAAATAGATTACAAAGTTTGAAATAATATTCCTTACGTACATAGAAAGGTCATGGCAGGTTCAGATAAGTGCCGGTGCCTTTGCAACCTTTTTGCGTGTGGTTCCTTCCAGTGATGTATCTTTGCGTAAGATACGACCACAAAGAGTTTTGACCTCAAAAACGTTATAACAACGGGAAAAAATGTTTTTCTTAATCAAGTGAATCAATTGGTTTGTATTTCACATATATGGTAAATCTACTCAAGACAATTTATTAATGATATTTCTAGGAAATCTTTTCATGAAGAAAACAAAAATTTATGATTTTGAATTCTTTGAAAAATTTAAATATGTACTTACAGGTTAGGGACCACCACCATTTTTTTTTATTAATACACCATACAATAAACTATAACATATATTTTTCATAAATAAAACTCTATTGAAGAGGTAACGTAGTCAAATTGGCAAAGATAATGTTATTTGCTTACACCCTCCTTAGTAAACACCCTGTATCGTGGGGGGTGTAAGCACGTAACATTATCTTTGCCAATTTGACTACGTTACCCCTTAGATAGAGTATTGTGAATAATATATGTTATAGCTTATTGTATGGTGTATAATTAGTAAAAAAATAGAGGTGGTCGCTAACGGGTAAGTACGTATATAAATTTTTCGAAAAATTCAGGAGCATCAATTTTTGTTTCCTTCATGAAAAGGTTTCCTGAAAATATCATTAATCAATTGTCTTGAGTAAATTTACAATATATGTGAAATACAAACAAATTGATTCACTTGATTAAGAAAAAAAAAATTTTTTTTCGGATTTTCGAAAAAAAAATTTTTTCAGATATGAAATTTTTGAGGTCAAAACTTTTTGTGGTAGTATCTTACTCATCACTGCACAAAGGTTGCAAAGGTACAGACACTTATTATCTTAACCTGTCATGGCCTTTGTTACTCTATACAAAGTACGCAAATCAAATTGTTCTTCAATAACTTAAAAAATTCAATAATAAAGAATTATCTGCGGATAATTGAAAAAAAAAAAAATGTTTTCTTACCAGTTTTCTCCGTTTTGTGAGAAGCGCCAAAGAAGTGCCAACACTTTTGATCTATATAGACCGTGATCATCACGATAAATTAAAAAATATTTAACTATACTTCTAACGATCAGTCGCCATTTTTAAACTTCCAATTTTTCAAAATCATTAATCCTACAGAAATAAAATAAACAAATCATCTCCAGTTTATAAGTTTATAAGCTTATAAGTTTTAACATATTTTACTTCCACATCCAGTGGAAGTATAGTAACGACAAAAAAATTTAAAAAAATTTTTATTGTTCAAATAGGCTTAGAATGTCACGAAACGTCGAGATTTTAAGTTTGAGCGAAAAAAAATTTCTGTCTGTCGGTCTGTCTGTAACTTTTTTTGTGCGCACGATTACTCTGGAACCATTTGAGATATTGAAATTTGGTACACATATGTACTTTAACGAGATCTAGAACTAGATTATATTTTCATCTTGTTCCGTCGAAGGGTTGGGGGGAAAATTGGGGTAAATTTGGGGAAAATAGGTAAATCAAGCAGGTAAGAGTCCATAAAATTGGTATTTAGTATATACAAGAGAAGCTGAGGTCTCAAAAAAAAATTTGGCATTAGCCACCCCCATTACCAGCCCCACCCCATTATTAAAGGGGATGAAAACAAATTGTGACTTAGGGTGTGTACAAGAACCAGAAACCTCGAAATGTTTTTTTACTTCATCCACCCCCACTACCACCCCCTATCACCACCCCCACCCCGCTACCGATGTGGGGTATCATTTTATGGGTTTTTGGGGTAGAGGATTTCAAATATTATATTATTAATGTTCCATAAACAATTATTTCCACATACAAAATTTTTTCGTTGTGAGATAAAAAATCTGGATGTGGAAGTAGTGATTCCTTGGGCAGCGGTTTTTTCATAACATAAGTAAAATTCCCCTGAAAATCAATCGTGCCAACACTTTTTTACTAGTATATGTTGTGTTATTAAGAAATTATAAAAATCTGTAAATATAAGAGTGTATCAACCTTGCGCTCATAGTTAAAACATGACGAGAATAACAAGAAATCGACGATTTTTCGTTATTTATCGTTATTCTCGTCATGTTTTAACTATGAGCGCAACGTTGATACACTATTATATTTACATATTTCATTAATCTCTTAATAACACACAACATATATCAGTAACAAAGTGATGGCACGTTCAGGGGAATTTTTCTTATATTGTGGACACTCTTTCTTTTACATGTTTTCAAAAATACCTTTTTAGTTTAGTCATTTATTCTAAAGCAAGTACTTCAAATGGGCCAACAAAATGGGCATCTAAGTAATGCTATCTATCAACGAAAATCAGTTTTGCGATTCTTTAACTACTGGATAATTACAGTAACAAAATTGCGACATTCTTATTAAAAAATGTAAAAACAAATATGGTTTCGGTCGTAACTTTATGTTTTTTATGCTACAAAACAAAAAACTGTTTAAAAGCTTAATTAATAATCTTTCATTTTGATCCTTAACATTTTTGACGTAAGTCGAAACTATTCAACCCTATAGAAATAAAATAATCATCCTCTGTTTGTGTTTTCTTTTTGATACCTGGCATTTTTCCGCTAAATGTGATACTTTTTTGTCATTTGACGAAAACTGTTATCAAGCAAAAATCTCCATTTTCAAGTCACTATAATTTAAGTCAATTTATATAAAAAGTTATATAGAACCTTTTCTAATTCATATGGAAATCTTTCTAAATTTAAATCTCTAGTTAATGTACTTAAACCTAAAACAATTTTGTACATAATATAATAGTATCAACACCTAGTATACGCATTTACCATTTGAAATTGTTTTTATGATAGTTTAGTTTCACATTAGAACCCTTCTCGAGGCATTCTATAAACACAGTTGTAACATCGTCAAGTTTAACTTATGCCGCTCCACTCTGTACTTTCAAACCAGATCCTCCGCCACTTTTTTAACTCGACTTGCACGATGCACGCTTCGTGATGGATGTATTATATAGACAACCTACAAGACACTGCTGTAACTTTAACTGCCTAAGAAGTAGTTGTACCAATATGAGACAAATCGACAACGGTACTTGTTGTGGGTACGTGGAAGTAGAACAGGTATAAGTAAATGTGTATAGGTATTTTAATTTCCAATTATTTAGTTTGTTAATGACTTGCGTTTCTGATAATAATAACAGATGCTAAACTAGGTCTATTTAAAAAAATAATTGCTTACAGTTGTTGACAATCTACCGCATTTTTATTAGGCAACACAAAAATTTTGGGATATTTAAATATAATTAGTTTTGTAAGATACCTCTTCCTTGTTTTTGATATTCTTTACCATTAATTCACATCAATTTATAAATCCTGAAATGTGGGTTAGTGTTGCCTCGTTTTATGGGTGGCTTCCCTCTATTTTGGGGGTTGCTTAACCACCTCAGAGTAGAAAATCCTTTGCAATATACCAAAAATCTATATTTAAATACAATACTTTTGCACTTGTTAACTACTTTTTGTATGTATTTATTGTTACCACAAATCAGGGATGATTTATCCTATTTTAGGGTTGTTTATTCGCTAAAGGCTCAAAATTTCGAGGGCACATGGGCTTTTCTGAGATCGGATTCGAACTTGAACTCAACAAAAATATAATTTCAGAATCTAAATTACGTATTCTTCAACTTTTTATTTTTTCACCCCTTTCAACTACTAATTTACTCTACTCTCAACCTAAGAATAAATTTTAGGCTTTTGGCATGCTGAAATTTGAAAACAGCAACCTCAAAAACCCCTGGAAATATACTATTGCAATGAAAATCACGTATTTTGCCATATTTCCATTTTTCATTCTTTCAACTCCCATTTTACTCGATTTTCATCTTAAAAATAAATTTTTGGCTTCTGGCATATCGAAATTTGAAATCATCAACCTCAAGAACCCCTAGGAATATAAGCTAGAATGGAAATTAGGTATTTTGTCAAATTTTCATTTTTACAGCCACCTCAAAAATCTAGGATTGTATATTAGGAGCATGTACTTATTGTCACCATATATGAAGGGCGATTTTATCCTATTTTAAGGCTGTTTTTTCGATCCAACTCAAAATTTTGAGGATGTTTAGGCTTTTCTGAGGTGGGATTCGGATTCAGCGTCGAAAAATACATTGGATTATTCGGGTCAAGTTCCAGGATCAGGACTATTTTTTGTACTGAGTTATTGAATTTTTCATCTTTTTTGCTTCTTGACCCAAATTTTGAAGCCAGCCATATTGAAGAAAAAAATTTTCTTCAGCAAAACTGAATTTAGCATATCCAAATACTTACCTTTACCAATTTACGAAACATGGTAGAGTATTTGGATATGCTAAATTCAGTTTTGTTGCAGGCATTTTTTTTTTCAATTGGCGGCTTCAAAATTGGGGTCAGAAGAAGCAAAAAAGATGAAAAATTCAATCCCAGGCACAAAAAAAGTCCTGATCCTGGAACTCGACCAACAACAACAAGCATTTATTAATGTTACATGATACAATATGCGCCATTTTGGAGTCCGGCCCGAAGCCAGCCAGACAACCACGGCGAACATCGCCGAGGTGGGTGTGAGGCGGTTTGACGGTGACGAAAATGACTTGGTGAGTTGAAACTCCTGCCTAATGGAACTCAACCAGAGTACTCGACGCTGAATTCGAATACTACCTCAGAAAAGCACAAACACCCTCAAAATTTTGAGCTAGAGCGAAAAAACACCCTTAGAATAGGGTAAAATCGCCCCTCATATATGGTGATAATAAGTACATGCAAAAAGTACTCCTAATGAACAATCCTAGAGTTTTTGAGGTTGCTGATTTCAAATTTCAACATGCCAAAAGCCAAAAATTGATTCTTACAGTGAAAATACAGTAAAATAGAGGTTGAAAGGGGTATAAAAATGAAAATTTGACAAAATGCGTGGTTTTCATTCTAAAAGTTTATTTTTAGGAATTTTTTGCCAAAAGCCAAAAATTGATTTTTACGGTGAAAATCGAGTAAAATAGAGGTTGAAAGGGGTGTAAAAGAGAAAAGTTGACAAAACGCGGGATTTTCATTTTAAAAGTTTATTTCTAGGAATTTTTTGCCAAAAGCCAATAATTGATTCTTAAGGTGAAAATCGAGTAAAATGGAGGTTGAAAGGGGTGTAAAATTGAAAATTTGACAAAATGCGTGATTTTCATTCTAAAAGTTTATTTCTGGGGATTTTTGAGGTTGCTGATTTTAAATTTCAACATGTCAAAAGCCAAAAATTGATTCTTATGATGAAAATCGAGTAAAATGGGGGTTGCAAGGGATGTAAAAATGAAAATTTGTCAAAATACGTAATTTTCATTCTAAACTTATATTTCTAGGGGTTTTTGAGGTTGATGATTTCATATTTCAACATGCCAGAAGCCAAAAATTTATTCTTCGGGTGAAAATCGAGTAAAACAGAGGTTGAAAGGGGTGGAAAATGAAAATTTGACAAAATACGTAATTTTATTTCAATTGTATATTTTTAGCCCATGTGCCCTCAAAATTTTGAGCCTTTAGCGAGAAAACAACCCATCAGGGATGATTTACCCCATTTTGGGGTTGTTTATTCGCTAAAGGCTCAAAATTTTGAGGGCACATGGGTTTTTCTGAGACCGGATTCGAATTTGAATTCAACAAGTTCAAAACCTCTAAAAATTTAATTTCAGAATCTAAATTACGTATTTTTTCAACTTTTTATTTCTACACTCCTTTCAACCACTAATTTTTACGCTATTTTCAACCTAATAATAAATTCTAGGCTTTTGGCATGCTGAAATTTGATATCAGCAACCTCAAAAACACCTATAAATATACTTTTGGAATGAAAATTACGTATTTTGTTAAATTTTCATTTTTCACCGCTTTCAACCCCCATTTTACTCGATTTTCACTTTAAGAATAAATTTTTGGCTTCTGGCATGTTGAAATTTGAAATCATCAACCTATAAATATATGTTTAAAATAAAAATTACGTATTTTTTCAAATTTTCATTTTTCTTGATTGTCACTCTAAGAATCAATTTTTGGCTTTTGACATGTTGAAATTTGAAATCAGCGACCTCAAAAATCCTAGAATTGTACATTAGGAGTACTTTTTGCACGTACTTATTGTCACCATATATGAGGGGCGATTTTACTCTATTCTAAGGGTGTTTTTTCGCTTTAGCTTAAAATTTTGAGGGTGTTTGGGCTTTTCTGAGGTCGAATTCGAATTCAGCGTCGAGTACTCTGGTCGAGTTCGAAGATCAGGACTTTTTTTGTGGCTGGGATTGAATTTTTCATCTTTTTTGCTTCTTCTGACCCAAATTTTGAAGCCGTCAAATTGAAAAAAAAAAGTCTGCAACAAAACTGAATTTAGCATATCCAAATACTCTACCAATTTTCATAAATTTTTATCAAAAATTGACTAGGTTACCGATTTTTGACGCCTGTTTTCAATAAAATCACCACTGTGAGGCGCACAGTGGTGCTTAAGAGCATTAACTTTCAAATCCAAAAATTTAAAATTTGAAAAAGCATTGTTGATTTATTTCTCAAACTTAGTGTTCTTGGGGTCGCTGATTATTATGAATATAAAGTCATAATGAAAAAAGTCAAGAAAACGACTTCGATATAGCAAACATAATCTTTTTCTGTAAAAACCAGCAAAAAAATTGAGCTTCTAGGTAATGTTACATATTCATGAAAAACAGTATTTGGGAATTTTTTATAAACACTGGCTCTTTATAGTACTTAACAAAATGGTGAAATTTCTATTAAAAAATACACATTGTCTCCGTTCATAATTTTTTGTTTTATATTACTAAATATTTTTTAAGTGTGGATTATTTTAATTAATTAGGTTTGTTATACTTTTAGTTCAATTTGTTTTATTTGTATTTGGATACGTTTTTGCTCATTAGCCCACATTTTTTCAAGAAATTCTTTCAGAGGATAATAAATAAATTAATGCTGAAATTTATCTCATACTAGAAGTAATTCTGTTCTCATTCAGAGGTGACATTCTTAAACAGTCTCTGCACACCCTATATTAAACTTTCCACCTCTATTAGAAGAAAAAATATCCTCATCTTCGGATATGAAATATGGAAAAGGGGAAAAATCGCTATCATATTATTCAAATATAAGAAGGAGATTACCAAAAATCCGGCTGCTCACTCTTTAAAACTTTTAACATTTAATTTCACAGTCGAGCTGTCGCATACATTACGCAAAGTAAACCCAACTTTCAAGATGTAACCTTAGCGAATGATAAAAGTCATCGCTGCGAGAATATGACTGTAATAAATTCAGTCGATTTTGCATGGCCATAAATAAAATGTAATGAAGATTTTAAATGTGCCTTTTAAAAGTTTTACGCCTGGCCTTATTATATCTTTGGAAGGTAATGGGTCGCTCACGTTTGCTTCTTTTGAAGTGAAAAGTGTGTAATGGAGTCTGGTCTTTCTTGCTGGCATGACGACTTAATTGCGTGTGTAGTATACTTAAGTACTGTAACTGAGGGTGATGAAAATGACAATTGAGAAACATTAAAATAAAGTGCTCACTGCAGAATTAGGAGGCAATTATGTCCTTTGTTTATTAAGAGATTTTGGGGTCATTTTATATTAGAAATGTCTTTGTGCACGACAGAGCCGTCAGATTACAAACACATTTAATTTTTGTGTACAAAAGTTATTTTTCACACGTCACAAGAAGTTGCCTTATACTTATTTTTAATAAAAGGTGAAGTTTTGTCATATAATATGTGGAGGCTACATGATCTTCATATTATTTATTTACTTACTTATCAAAGCAGTCCAGTTACCAGACAGGAGATAACAACTGCGTACACATATATTCAATAAATATGAAAACATAAAAACGTAAGACAGATGAATTTTTTTTTTAATTCATGCACTAAATCATTCTATCGCAGCTACATTGCAGTCAAACATATATCAACCTGGTCTTGAACATTTTTATAGTTATCACGCTATTTATGTCAAGGCAAGAATTTCTGAACGTCAATTGTTCCATAGTAGGTTGACAACAGAATAATACATTTTGTGATATAATTCTGTGAGTATCTAAATCCGAAAGCGAAAATTTGTTTAAAAATTCAGACTG
This sequence comes from Rutpela maculata, assembly GCA_936432065.2. Classification (NCBI taxonomy): domain Eukaryota; kingdom Metazoa; phylum Arthropoda; class Insecta; order Coleoptera; family Cerambycidae; genus Rutpela; species Rutpela maculata. Next base: position 345,121,276 of record OW386285.2, read on the forward strand.
ATTTCCCCAGACCAATAATGCCACGATAAATGAGGAGGGTCATTTCAATATGCGCCTTGTCCACTAAAGGAAAATTACAGAAAATCGAAAAATACCGTGTTCCGCTATTAACACATGTATTTGTACCTATAGCTAAATGTTGCCATAAAAGAGTGTTATTAATAGATCAGTAAAACACAAGTCTTTTAAATCATTTATGATCTATATTCTCAAAAATTTAAAATTAAATTTTAGGAAGTATTTCGCAGCAACAGACTAGATAAGGCACATTTTGAAAAAACTATTTGGGTAAATATAGAAACAGTTTGTCAAAATATATTTAAAACTCTTATGCAACTAAACTGCATCCTACATCGTAAAAATGATAAGAAGATCAATATAATAAAAATAAAAGGTTTTATATTCTAAAATCTTCTCTAAGACAGACTCATGAAAATCTTCGTTTTCTTCTGCCAGAGTATTACATTATTTAGAATCACTCGTAGCTTTATCTCCATGAATTTACAAAAAAAATTATTCGGGATTGTTTTTCAATGCAATTCAAAGTAAGTCTAACGAAGTTTTTAGATTTGAAACTAATTAATTTGCATTCCCTGCATATGCTGAATCGCATGATCAAAATACGTCCTTATGATTGGTCCAATTGGATCAGGTTATCTTTAATAGTATATTACGTAATGAGTGTTGTAAGAAGCATATTACGTATTTGCTTTACAACTCGAATTATGTACTATACTTTACCTACGATCATATTTATTTATTTAAAATCTGGATTTAGTTTACTAGTCAACATATTATTCAACAAATATTATGTCAGTTTTGACAGCGTTTGAACATTACGTAGGTGCATTTGTTTTTTAAACCCCTCGTTAGCGATATAAGCCACCTATAATTGCGTGTCCCGTGCGTTTTGTTTACCGTGCGATTTGTTTACAGTGCGTATTGTTTACAATGTGTAAAATTCAACTTACATAGGTGGCAGGTAGTGTGTTTTTTACTATTTACAGTAGTGATCGTAGGTAAAATAGCATAGTTGATGAATAAGGCGCATTATGGAAAACCACTTAATTTTTGGACATATTTTATATCGGATGAGAATCGTTTTGGCAGAGCAAAACATATATAGATATGACTAAATCAATGTAAAGAATTAATTCACGTCACTAACTAGAATATGACTAAAAATGGATAGCTCATTTTGTAGTGACCCTCCTAAAATACTATCTTCATTATAATATAAATACTTTAAGAAACATCTCTAAACTCTATAGCTTTTGTATGTGTAACTAAATCAGGAAACCAAATAATTGATGAATATTTCAATTTGGATAGAACAACAGATTGATGTAATAGTCCATGTAAAACGCGAATGCCCCCTCATCGGGACTATTTGTATTTTATCACGAAAATCGGAGTCCCGAGGCTCTAAAAATAATGCGTCACCCCTAAAAGTGCCAAAATTAGGAAATTAGGAAATTTCTCGCGGTAATGTGAATAATACTCTAAAATATGTGCTAATTGTAATGATATTTTGCCAGTTCAGTATGTTCATCTAAAATAAGGACAAATCCCAAGGAACAATTTTAGTTTCTTAAATGTATACAAGGGTGCTATAAAACTATTTATAAAATGCCTTGAAAAATCTATTTTGCTGTAACAATATCCTTAATACCATCATAAAGCCACTTGAAGACTAAAAGGGCCCACCCTTATAAAGGTTGTTAAGGCCTATTTTAAATTCCATCATAAAACTCCTTAGTGAGGCATAGTACTGCTCTTGAAAACCTTGTTCGGGCTGTTTTAAAACCTTTCTTAAAACCTATTTTAAAGCTGTCAGAAGCTTTTCTATTAGCTTCCTGCATTTCTAGAAAACACCTAGAAGGCTACCTTAAAACTGGTTTTTAAAACCATATTAGAACTGAGAAGCTATAAGAATGTCGTTTATTATTGCATTTATTTTTTCTAAACTGATTTAAGCAAACACACCATCAGACTTATTGAAGATAAAATGGAATTTGAAATGTATAAAGCGTAGAGCACTATAACCTCTCTAAGGCCCATTTAAAAGGTAATAAAAAGCCATCAGGTATGACAAAAAAATTAAAACCAACGGTAGTTTATCGTTAAAACTACATAAGAAAGTCCCAAAAAACAAGAGCCCCTCAGAAATAATAATGATTTTAATATCCATACAAAATTTGCATAGACACACGTAATCAGCAAATTTAAAAAAGTGGGCTGCTTCTCGATTCCCACGGTAATTTTCAGTCGTTTCTTGTAATTCTACCTTAATTTGCTAACGAAAAAGTGATAATTATTGATAATTATAATTGTGAGATTGACCTTGAATATTTTTATATAACAAGAAAAACATGGCTGGCTAACTAAAAACCTAATTGTCATTTTACAGTCCTCTCCAGTGTTGGCAGGTCTAGTGAAATTTCAATAGATCTGATTTTTTTTAAATCTAGTGATTTAGTGAAAACTTTTATGAAAATGCCCATTTTTAATGATTTTTGAATCATCCAATTTATTGCCCTCTACTGGTAGGTAGACAAACATTAAATTCGAGTTGCGATCCATTTAATACAAAACTGTTCACGTTAATATCGCTACCACGGTCAGTAAACTCTACGGTTACCTCGATCAGCAGCTCTTAGACGAGAGAGACGCGCGGAGCGGGGAATCGAATGAAAGAGACAGACACATCTGATTTCCGTGTAAAAGAGACAGACAAAGATGCCTGTAGTGTCTACAGCTGACGTAGGCTGTAGACCCTAACAGAATCTCTTTCATTCGATTCCCCGCTCCGCGCGTCTCTCTCGTCTAAAAGCTGATAGTAACCGTATAGTTTACTGACCGTGAATCACTACAATCGAATAGCCTGGGCTCGTTGCCTCTAGCGGCTCGTAGACAAACAGTACTTTCTAGTTACAAACCATTTAATACAATACAGAGTACGAAGTCTGGCAGCGAAATAACCAGATAGAGGACGCTCAAAGCTATGCTGTGCTCAGAGAGCTCAAGAAAATTACGTGTCCTACAGACACTGCAACTTTTGAAAATTAAAGATGAGAGCTTTAATTTCAAATCTAGTGAAATTTTAGTAAGATTTAGTAACTTTTTAAAGCGTCATCTGATAACCTTTAAAATTTTTATCACTGGTCCTCTCATTAAACTATATATTCTAATAATGGTAATGACCTAGAATATTTACTCTGAATGAAGCCCTTTTAGTCTTTTTGTATACTATCACAAATAATCCCTTCCTTACAAAAATGCAAATGCACTTGGCGAAGATCACATGAACTTGATAAAAGCTGTAGTAAAACGTTTGGGACGTTGACATTTGATACAAAAACTTAACCTCAAAATAATTTGTATGTGTGTGTGTTTTAACAGTCCTTTTAAAATGGCCACTCTTTTTTATTTTCTTCCACATTTCCAAAAAAGACTTAATTACACATCAGTAAGTCGTGAAATGCTTTTAATTAACACACACATGCATCAACGACACTCCATCAGGCAGAGGCATTGAAAATGTCTAGTTTTAAAAAGGATTTAAAATGCATTTATTGCAAATATGTTAAAACCATAAAGAATAATTTAAAGCCTCTTTAAATCTAAATGGCATTTAAGACGTTCATAAAACTAATTAGCTTGATGGAGAGTTTTATGTAGGTTATGATAAATCCATTACAAATACATATTATCCTAGAAGCAAATTAGCTTTATAATTAGGTCTTACAGAATGCTTTAAAACTTACTATTAATAGCAAATATACTTGAAGCCTAAAAGGCCTTAACTACAACATCAATAAAGCACATGACTATTTCCTAATCCTGACAAACCTTTCTTAAAACCTCCTCAAGTCCAAATGACTTTTAAATTGTTCCTTGGGATATGCTGAGGGTTAACCTAAATTAACGTAAAATGGAAAAATGATGGAATTTTTTTTTCACTTTTTGGTTTGAGTTTAGATGAATGGGGTTTGTACGATGAAGAAAATTTTTTTCCAACCCTTCAGGGGTGAAAACTACCCCTATATCGCCTTTAAATTGAACTAACGCTTAAAAAATAAGTAGTGATGTATACTTTTTAGTTTGATTGTAATTTCTGATAAACTTCGTCGAAAAAAATAAAAAGGGGTGAAAAATTTTTTTAGTATTATTTTTCTAAGCGTTAGTTCAATTTAAAGACGATATAGGGGTAGTTTTCACCCTGGAAGGGTTGGAAAAAAATTTTCTTCATTGTACAATCTCCATCTAATCTCAAATCAAAAGGTGAAAAAAAAAATTACAATCATTTTTCCATTTTACGTCATAAAATTTGTCCTTATTTTAGATGAACATACTGAAATGGCAAAATATCATTACAATTAGCACATTCATTATTTTACAGTATTATTCACATTACCGTGAAAAACCTCAAAGGGGGTGGTTTTTGGCATTTTTAGAGGTGACGCACTATTTTTAGAGGCGCGGGACCCCGATTTTCGTAATCAGCGACCCAAAAAACAAAATACAAGTGGTCCCGGTGAGGGGGGCATTCCGAGCGTCAAACCACGCGTTTTACATGGACTATAATCAGCGTGTTAAAAATCAACAACCATAGATAATATGAAACATTTTCTCATAAAATTTATAGCTTATGAAAGATCTTAATTTTTGTATCTTCATTATAACATCCCATGTTTTAATATCGTAAAATTACATATACATACATAATATGTACTATCACGCTATACACAGAATCGGAAAGTGCTGGTTTTGGTATGGCAATAAGAGCAAAATGAGCGAAGCAAGCAATGATGTACATGATTCTCTTGATGGGGCGTGTCACTCTTTGCCTCTGCTAGAGTACTGGTAGACGCCTTTATTGTGGGCGGTCGGTTAAGTCGTTGAAACTACGCAATACCAAAACCAACACTCTCCGAATCCGTATAGCTGGTTGCCATCATTCCAAGCAAATGCAATTTTTTAACCTTTTGTGATTCTCCAGTTAGAAGATATATAATTAAAAAATTAAATTAAATAAAAGTGGAAATCGATAGATCATTGTTTGCTCAAGCAAAGCACTGGTAAATAAATTTGATGAAACTTTAAGCACCTTGTTTAATACCATCGCAAATGATCTGCTGGTACTTTCTATGCATTATCTTAAATTTTATAATCTTATGTTAGGTACGATGTCGTTTCATGTGCATTTATACTGGTACTTGTACTAATCCAATAACGATTTCTTAGTATAATTTTACTTCCACATCCAGTGGAAGTATAGTAACGACAAAAAATTTTTAAAAAATTTTTATTGTTCAAATAGGCTTAGAATGTCATGAAACGTCGAGATTTTAAGTTTGAGCGAAAAAAAAATTCTGTCTGTCGGTCTGTAACTTTTTTTGTGCGCACGTTTACTCTGGAACCGTTTAAGATATTGACTTGAAATTTGGTACACATATGTACTTTAACGAGATCTGGAACTAGATTATATTTTCATCTTGTTCCGTCAAAGGGTTGTGGGGTAAATTTGGGGTAAATAGCTAAATCAAGCAGGTAAGAGTCCAAAAAATTGGTATTTAGTATATACAAGAGAAGCTAAAAAAAAAAAAATTTTTTTGGCATTAGCCACCCCCATTACCACCCCCACCATTATTAAAGGGGATGAAAAGAATTGTGATTTATTGTGTGTACAAGAACCAGAAACCTCAAAATATTTGTTTGCTTCATCCGCCCCCACTACCACACCCTCATCACCACACCCACCCCACTACCGATGTGGGGTATCGTTTTATAGGTTTTTGGGGTAGAAGATTTCATATATTATATTATTAAAGTTCCATAAGCAATTATTTCCACATACAAAATTTTTTCGTTGTGAGTGAGCTGGATCGAAAATCTGGATGTGGAAGTTGTGATACCTTGGGCAGCGGTTTTTAGGATTGATTTTCTTAAAAGAAGTATGTCACATACGATGAAAATCAACAAGGTAACAATGGTGGGTATTTTGCACCTAGGGATCAACAATTTAGCATGGACTCCAAACTACGTTCCTTGATAAACAACTTTAATCTACCCTGGGTCATTTCGCCGCCTCTCTGGCTTTTCAACAGGCCGGGAGTTATCACGTGGACAGCCACGGGGTCATCCCCCGCCTTACCTAGCGGATTAATGGCCTACCGACTGTTGACCGACTAAACACTTAGGCACCCATCCAAATGCCAGACTCAATCAGCGTTGCTTACTCTACTGAACGAATATATCGGTGACCGCACCTCATCACCAACAAGGTAACAACCTATATGTTTCAGTTATACGTCCTCATTCAAATTTTATTGGATGTGAACCGAGTAAGATTTGGGAAATCAGGACGTGTGCTTTGCTAATGTAGTTTTTCTATCAATTGGGAGTTACGCCAGAAGCCTATGCTTATTTAAAAAACTGACTCTTACCTTCATAGATCCCTCAGGGTAAATGAAGTAGCATTAAAATGAAATTATTTGATATTATAAGGAATATTTACATTCCTTACGGTTACAAGTTTCCTTCAATGAGACATTTAGCTTGTTGAAATTTCCACGGAGATAGATGACAGAGAGTAAGAGTTCTACGTAAGAAATTTCATCAAATTTCCATTTAATTTTCTTGATAATGACAGAAACCACATTGATCACCGACTCGATATTCGATACTGTATCAACGATTTCCCAAAACGTACTGCAGATATTGAAATGATAACTACTGGAAATTAATAACCAGACTATTTACAATTATTTTATCTTAGACTGATCTGCCTGAACTTCCGGTTTTGCCGGAAGTGGCGTCAAATCACGTTTTTCGAATGCACAACACACGTTTACTTCAATAAAATACATCATATATGTAAGTAGCTTTATTAAGTAAGTACATACGTGCATTGATTGATAGAACATTGATGCCAGCTTGATACCGAGTACATCATAATATTAGTACAAAACAAAGTTGATTTATTTCGCAAGATATAAAATTGCAGTTGTGTCCAGTCAACGAAAACTAATTATTTGTGAGACCTTTAAGTAGAATAGGCAGTTTTGTTCATTATAATACGTCAAACTTTTGAACTTTATTCATGCAGAAAATAAATCCTACGTGAGGTATGTTAGGTTTTATAATAAGAATGACTTACTTTTAAATTAGAAAAGCAATCGGAACGCGTATACAGATAGCGGCAGGCAAGTACGTACAGCGGGCCGGGTTTTAGCATGCGATACCCGTCTCGATCGAGCCCCCACCATTTAAATACCTTTGTATCGTTGCACATTCCACCTGCTACGCGTATGTACTTGGCTGCCGTTATGTGTATATGTAATTCCTTCTTCAAGCTAGAATAGAAGGGGAAAGGCTGAGATTTAGACATGGAAGATGTATGTTATTGCAGGAGAATCATTTGCCTGATTTTCCTGTACTAGATTTAGATTATTCAAGAGATTTGACATTTGGCACATTCCAAATTAAAATGGCTCCATCATATGTTCAAGGAGAGTTCGTGTTAGGTCTAGGCATCGCAATATGATTAAGTATCAATTGTAGGTACATTATAATTATTACGACCGACAAGTAGGAGTTGTTGTACGTCAAGAACCAATTGTATCCTATTATTGTGCTTGCAAGACTGGAAATCGAACAGTAGGAACTTGTTGCCATGTAGCAAGTATGATTTAGTGTTTAGGATATGCATGATATGAAGCACACGTAAAACATCCATTCATGAATATCTTTGGGGTAATTGAAGATGCTGGGAACCTTGACGCAATGGACATTGTCGAAATTTAGTGACTAGACTAGATTTAAATTAGTTACTTACATTTATACGAAACTTATATTCTTAACCGTTATTTTTGTCCTTTTGAATCCCTATAAAGTTTTTTTGGTTTGATTGCTATTAATATTTAAAAAATAAAAATAATCACCTATGCAATTTTTGCTAAAAAAATAATAATAATAATAGGTTTAATGTATTATAAATAAACAAAAACTGAGTATTTCACTTAAAGGTCTCACAAATAATTAGTATTCCTTGACTAGACACAACTGTAATTTTATACCTTGACAAATAATTGCGTATTTAAACCAGTAATCTTTCTTTGTACCAAGTTGCAGATGGTAGCTAGTTGTTTTTGGCATATATCGCAAACGAAGAGATATCAAACGCATTTCGCCAAATTTGGACACTTTATTGTGACTCTCGTGCATATGGGCAATGTCTGCAAATTAAATAATTGCATATTTGAACCAATAATCTTTCTTTGTACCAAGTTGCAGACAGTAAATAATTGGTAAAATTTTTTTTACAAGTTTATAGAATTTAATGGACGACCGTGCACACTGGATTTGTCTGCAAATAATTAGTACAACAGTTTTGCAACCTAAATTTTCTAATAAAACTATAATTAGACGGTAAACGACTGTTCAAAATTGTAAAAAAATTATCTTGTTGACATACGCACGATATGGTGATGTGCATATCGTAAACGTCTGCGCCTTTCCCTTACGCGTTTTCATGAACCAGAATCATCATTTTTTACTGTTTGCAGACGGTAAATAATCATTTTTTTTACTAAAATTTGATACACTTTCGAGTACCCTGTATAAAGTTTGGTGCATGACAAGACTGTCTGCAAATGCGCTTCTGACATATTTTTATTTCTTTAATTTCGAATTATGAACTTTGCAGACGGTAATTTATTAGTTGAAAACATTGTTTTTTTATGCAAACCGGAAATCGTTTCCTACATCCCGTGCATGTGTGCAAACCTTGAAAGTACCCTAAATTGAGCTTTAATATATACATAATACTGACTAAATTACTTGCAGACGGTAGGCTATCAGTTGTGATTTTCTGTCACCATCTACTAGTCTATTACCTTGTAACTGTATTTATACATAAATTAATTGATTAATTAATACATTTTTTGTTTAAATTGAAAAGAAAGGTACTATGTCATTTTCTTTAAAATTTCATTGTCACATTTGTAATTAAAAGTTCAAATTTTAAATATCAACATATGATGGTTATTTATAAATTTTGTTAGGTATATTTTTTGTGTATGGTACCCAAGGTACAGATCAAGTGAACTTATATTTATTCATGATAACCAATTCACATAATTCTTTATTTAATTGTAGGAGGCTCAAAACCAAGTAAAGATGTTAACTTATTAATAATGTTGGTTTATTTTCTTCTACTATAAAATTTCTGTATCTATAACCATAATAAAGTAAGTATTGTTTTCCATAGTTTTCACAGTAGTTAAATATCAACTCTGAATATATCTTTTATAAGCTACAGTGGTGCTCAGAACTACATTTTTTTTAACACTTGATTTTCAAAAGATATATCAGTTAAACAGTATAATTAGAACCGAACCACGACCTTCGCTCCCTACAACCCAAAGCTGATGTTCACAAAGTTATGAGTACGTTTTGGTGAATTTATTTTTTATCAGATAGGTGCAGCGTTGCCAGTGGATAAAAAATTAACGTACTGGTATCGAAACAAAAAAGGTACCGATTTTTTGACAGATGTAAATAAAATTGATGAGCGGGGGGAGAAATCCCCAAAAAAATTTTTTATTTCGTTTCCTGAGTAAATTGTTTAAATTAGGAGTCTAAAGTTACAAAGTAAGCCAGTAAAACTTAATACAAAAAATGTACTGACATAATGAAAGTAGCACAAAAGTAGCAAATGTACTGATTTCAGAACGAATGTACTGACACTGGCAGCGCTGCATAGGTGCAAAGACATAGTATGAAACATGAAAATCCGAAGAATTCTCGGAGGGTGACTTCTTCACGATTTCAATACTTCGGTAAGCGAAGATTATAGATTAAAACCGAAAATAATAATTAGAATGCGATTTCTAAGTGACAGTTCGTATAATCCGCTCACCTACTATAGGCTACAAGTTAATAAAAAGTTATGGCAAACAAAATACAAATTATCAACTATGAATGCTTTTACCATTACTGTAAATAATCAATTTGTACTAGACTTGTATGATAACTGGGACATCAGCAGGGGCATACGAATTAAGCAAAGTTTACAATTAATGTTGATAATTCCCAACGACGCTTTTGAGTATTCATAATCGGGCGCGATGTGCCAAAATATGAGTCGATGTGGCACAGCATTAGCATATGAAACAGGCCCCGCTCGTGCTATAAAACAATATCTGGTGTAATAATACGAATGAATAGCAATAATAGTACACGCAATAAGGGTTTAGCATAACAAGGTGTTTCATCGGAGAACTCGTTTGCGCGAAACAGAGACAGCCACTCGAAAACCTGGATAATGGCGTAAATGGTTTAAATATGCTAATAAGTACACATGATCCTTTCATGTAGACTATAGAGCTATTTTTAATTAATTAAGGGCATTTGGGACGCAAGGGTGAAAATCGTTACGCAATATATTTTACAAAATGGCGGTCCGCCGGCAAAGGTCAAAGAGCTGCATTTCACTTTGAAACAAAGCGTGAGTACCAGCTAAACGTTTTGAATATTTAGAACTTCAACAAGTTGACAATTATTTCACCACAATTTTACCTCGAAATATGCATGTTAAAATTTAAATATAACGAGTTGCAGAAAAAATACTAGTGATCAATGATGGGTGGAATCAAAGCGATAAACGTCATTGTTGAAATTTAAAACGACTATACGCAGAAAAATGGTTATGAGGAGATTCTATTACTCTCTGAAATTCCTAAGAATACATTTTCCAGTACCCCCGAAATAAAACAAGTAATAATAATAAAAATTATATTTTCCAATCTTCTGTAAAAATTGACATACAAAGGTTTTCAGTTTTCAGTCTCATAAGACATTATGTCGCACAACAGAATATCATTTTGAAAACTGTACCAAAATGTTCCATGTCGCTCGATATCAAGGGAAAGTGTACTGAAATTTGATTTCGGAACTGTCCTAAAAACTGTCTATCAAAAATAAATGTTCGGTTAGAAAGTACCAACAAAACAGATTTTTGACAAAAAAATGCAATAGCATAGTCCCTTGCAATAACAATTGCAAAGAAGAATAACATTTTGAACTTTTCATTCATATAATATGATAGACTTTAAGTTATACTGCCTTGAAAATTGCGATTTCAGCTTGCGCAAAAAGAGGTATTTGAACACGGTTTTCATCAAATAACTCGAAAAGTTTTACATATAGCGAAAAAATGATAGAGACAAATAAGAAAACTACTAAACTGAGGACGAATTTCGTTTTGTTCTGATTTCTGTAGAATTAATGGTTTCGGAGATCTGGAAGTATAAGACGATGTATTTAGTTTAATGTAAATATTGGCATTAACTTCAAAAATGTTAACATCTTTATTTTATATTCAAAAATAAAGAAAATTTTTCAAATTACACAGCCACTCAAAAAAAGGTCTGTGCAGCGGACCAAATTATATGGATATGGTGTATTACTTCCACATCCACTGGAAGTATAGTAACGACAAAAAATTTTTTAAAAATTTTTATTGTCAAATAGGCTTAGAATGTCATAAAATGTCGAGATTTTAAGTTTGGGCGAAAAAAAAATGTCTGTCTGTCTGTAACTTTTTTTTGTGCGCACGTTTACTCTGGAACCGTTTAAGATATTGACTTGAAATTTGGTACACATATGTACCTTAACGAGATCTGGAACTAGATTATATTTTCATCTTGTTCCGTCGAAGGGTTGGGGGGTAAATTGGGGTAAATTTGGGGTAAATAGGTAAATCAAGCAGGTAAGAGTCCATAAAATTGGTATTTAGTATATAAAAAGAAGCTAAGGTCTCAAAAAAATTTTTGGCATTAGCCACCGCCATTACCCTCCCCATTATTAAAGGGGATGAAAAAAAATTGTGATTTAGTGTGTGTACAAGAACCAGAAATCTCAAAATATTTTTTACTTCATCCAACTATTTTTGTTTTCAGGCCCCATAAGGGCGGATTTCGGTTTAATTTATAGAAATAACTTACTGAGGCTCGAATTTATATTCTCTACACTCAACTACAAAACATCTACCATTTTTCACACTTCATTAAGAGTTATTACATTATTTCTATGATTTTTCACCGTTTTAAGGGATTTTTTTGACTAAAAAACAAAACTGACACTATAGATTTTTTTTAACTACGGATTCGGATTCAGCGTCGAAAAATACACTATATTCATATAATTTGGTCCACTGCACAGAACTTTTTGTTTGTGTGTAGCTGTGTTATCTTTTGACTGTTCCCATAGCATAAAAAACTAAGGAGTTATGGCAGAAAGAATGTGCTTATTCAGATTCTGTTTATGAAAACGTCGCCATTTTGTTACTGTACGTATTCAGTATTAAAAAAAAAATCATTCTCAAATACTGTATTTTAATATATAACATGATCTAGGTACTCAAATTTTTTCGTCCGTTTGCATTAGAAAAAAAAGCAGTTTAATCTGTAAAAGGATTTTCAAAAAAATGTAAAATATTTGTTTCTTTACAAATATCTCAATAAATATTATTGTGATTATTGTGAAACATTTTTTTGAAATAAAATATCGCCATTTCGCTACTGTAATTGTCCTAAAAAAACGGTTACTATATAGAGCATCACGTAGATGTTCAATTTTTGTACGTTTAAAAAAACACTTACTGTGGAAAAAAATTCGTAATCAGAGATCCCAATAATATAAATATCGTACGTTTTAAAAATAAATCAGACATACTTTTTAAAATATTAAATATATAAATTTAGGGGTAGTCTTCACCCCTTGATATATTACTAAATACGCCCTTGGGTAAAAGCAAGTGTTGGCACCATGTAAAAACTGAAGATGATATCTTTCACTACAATTTACCCATAAAAAATATATATAATTCATTACATATGAGATTAGTCCTAAACGTTACATATATCTTTAGTCCAGATACAGGACTATATACCAACAATCAAATAACTTATCATGAAGGGCCTCAGAACACCGATATAATATAATATTTTCATATAATTTGCATATTTCTTTGTATGTTTAAACTATGTCACCACAGTACCTAAACTTGAATTTAAGAGCGTGTTATCATACAAAATTAACGACTGGCGAAACGTTTTATTTCTCTGTTGATAAAATCTTACACGACAAAAAATTACGGCGCTTTCACCCGCAACCCTTATGCCAGCGGCGACATTTCCTAAAAATAACACCGTCGCTTGAGCGACAGCAGTAAAAAACTAAATTTCCGCCCTCGACAAATTGAATCTCATTTTTCAGGACGAGCATCTCATTCTGTTTAACTACACGACGTCTAAGACCTTTTTATCTTGGTTTATGCCATCAAGTAACACGATAACAGTTTTCGCAAATATTGCTGAAGAATAATTGAAACTCATTTTTGTGACAACTGCAGATTATGGCCTTGCAAATGCACGTACAAGTAATAAAGGAGTTACGAGGGTGTCAAACAGCGTTTCTACAGGCACCGAATAACATTTAGGTGTTTTGTTTCCAGTTTTTTGAATAAATATGTTCTGTGACGTCAAATGTTGATGGCACACTGAAAAAGGTACTCGTATAATTTTACATGCATCTTCATGTAGATCTGTGACCAGTGATAATGACTAGAATTTCACAGACTGAATGTAAAATTACACTACTGTTACCTATAAATTTAATAATAATAAATAAAATAAAATAGTTTATTGATTTATAAAACCATCATAGGTATAAAACAAGTCAAACAAAACGTCTTAGACAAACTACATATTTAAAATAGAATACATACAAATAAATATTAATTTTACACAATTATTGTCACAAATAGAAGTTAATTTTACACAATTATTATTATCATTATTACAATTGAAAGCAGTTTTGGATAGATTAAGAGAGAAACGGATCCTCTAAATTATAAAACATATTGTGTAGAAGGTATTTTTTAAGGGACTTTTTGAAACTGAGATAGGTAGGTTGTTCCTTTATAACGGCAGGAATTTTGTTATAAACTCTGATGCCACTACTTAGAGGTCCTCTTATAGTTATGTTAAGTACATTTTGAGGTGTGTGAAGTAAATCTCGACTTCTAATATGATGATCGTGTATGTCACCTTGTCGAGGAATAGTGAGTCTATTTTTAAATATATAACAGGCAACTTCTTGAACGTAGAGGCAACATAGAGGAAGTATTTGTATTTGTGCAAAAAGGCCACGACATGACTCTCTTTGACTTTTTTTTAGCATGGTACGTATACATTTTTTTTGAATGAGAAACAGTTTTTTTGCCGCTGGGGATGTTCCCCACAGCAAAATTCCATATAGTAGGTGAGATTGTATCTCTGCAAAATAAAAGTTTTTGATGAGTAGATTTTGCATACATCTTATTTGATAAATTTTAGTGTTTAGTTTCTTTATTGTATTATCTATGTGACTATTCCATTCAAGGGTATCATTTATAGTTACGCCTAAAAATGTCACCGTACTACCTCTGTTTATATTTATTTCATCAAGATGCAAGTCAATACTCTGTACTTTTTTTTGTCTGGTATGAAATGATAGGTATTCTGTTTTACTGGCATTCATATAAAGCAAGTTTTTTGTGAACCATAGTGCTATTTTTTCCAATAACTCATTACAGGCTAGTTCATTAAGTTCAGGGGATTCCCTTGAAATTAATATAGATTTGTCATCTGCATACATGGTAATTTTATAGTTTGATAAGAGTTTGGTAATGTCGGCGATATAAAGAGAAAAAAGTACTGGTGCAAGGACACTGCCCTGGGGCACTCCTACATCCACATTGGCATTATTCGAGCGGTGTTTACTGGTGCCTCCACCTCCATCATTGTGAGATATTTCTATATACTGTTTTCTGTTTGTAAGATAAGATGAGAACCAGTTGTGGGCGCTGCCTCTAATGCCCAGTGACCATAGCTTCTGGAGCAATCGTTGATGTGAGACACAATCAAACGCTTTGCTCAGATCGCAAAACAAAGCAACCGGACATCTCCTCTTATCTAGCTCTTCAAGAATGTATATATAGGATTCTGTTGTGGCCGATGTTGTTGATTTGTTTTTTCTAAAGCCATGTTGCTCATTTGGAATTAGGTTATATCTTTACACGAGGGCTAGTAAATTTGCATTCAGTGTGGATAATTATATTGTGATTTAACAAGGCAGTTGACGTAAAACCACATTAGAATAGGAATAAATTCGCAAGTCATGTATATTTCCATGTGGCATGTATTTTTGCGTGTATTTGTCTGTAGCGACTTCTTATTACATGATTCTGACAGTAAAAGTCCATGAATTCTAATGTAATGAGGCTGTAATTTTACATGCACTTTTTTCAGAGAATGTAGATATATTACTAAATACGCCATATTTCTGTGCTTGATGGTTCATCCAAAAATAAACGTACTCTGTCTTTTTTGCATTTACACCAAATGACAATTTTATTTTTTTCACCCCCTTTAATAATGGGGTGGGAGTTGTAAATGGGGGTAGCTAATGCCAAAATTTCAAGTCAGTATGTTAAAAGGTTCCAGAGAAGTCGTGCGCACAAAAAAAATTACAGACTTAAACTTACATTCTCGACGTTTCATGACATCCTAAGCCTATTGAACAATAAAAATTTTCAAATTTTTTTTTGTCGATATTGTTAAATGTTTTTACCTCCAGAGACATCCGTGGGGATTCCGTCTAAATTCCAATTATAAAAGTAACAGGAAACAATTAAGCTAGTCAGTTGGTTCGGCTTTTGGCCCAGAGATGGCGCGCAGTGCCATAATCTGGCTTTCTAGAACATCTAGAGAGTTGGTGACATCATAACATAACATTCTGTCCTCATCTTTGGGTATATAAAGACAAGGAGAAGCACAAAGTGTTAATTTTGATAGCAAGTTCAGTAGGATCAGAAAGATAGTAAAGTGATTAAGTGACTAAAGTAGTGAATTATAGTACTTAGAGGAATATTAGTAAAGTAATTAATTATTGTAAATAGTACGTAAGTTAATAAATTAGTGTTTAGTGTTACCCTGGTGTTATAATTTCCGGGTTCACGATACGTGATATTTACTGTTTCAGAAATGTGCCGATCAAATGCAATATACTCTTCGTTTTTGCGAAGAGCATAATAAGAGTCTAATAAAAGAGAGAGTCCGGTCAATGGGAAAGAATACAAAATAGACGACTGCTTCCTAAGAAAGACAAACAAATTGAAATACTTAAACTTATCTGACGAACCAACTGAAAAGGAGAAAAACTGTGGAGGGGTGGAATTAAAACGGCCCACAGAGCTACAAGAACAATTCTACCTTTCATCGAGAAAATTAAACTACTATGGAACCTGATTAAGAGGACGTACATAGCCATCATACTATCAACGATAACATGGAGTTAAAAATGAGGCAAGACCAACAGACGAAATCTGAGAAGAGCTACTATCAAAAATAACAGGAATAAAGCAACTACATAAATAGTCAACATAAACGTCACAAAAATGACTGAAACGCACTCAATGGAGTACTGGGTATATGCTCTCCCGGAACTAGAAAGAGGGGAAACAGAAGACTCAGAAAAAGAAGAAGGACTCTACAAGCAAAAACACAAAGAGATAAGTGTAAACACTCTTTATTACGACACAATGCAGAAACGCATTCCACGAACACCTACACTTCCCATTCCACATTCCTGTACCAAGCATGTGGCTTTCGCTGCTAACAACAAGCTTGATCCAAATCCAACCCAGCATAGACGTAGACAGCCTGGCGGTATGTTTCCCGGGAGTGGTAATAATGCCTATCGTATGCTGGTCAATCGATCAATCAATCAAGCGTACATTTATCTTTGGATGTACTATCAGCCACAGGAATATCGGAAGACAATTTTGGACCACCCAGTATATAACCGTGCATTACTGTATTTCATTATTTTTAATATAGTGACGGAACTTTTTACCTGTCCTAAAGGGTTTAAATCGGGCTTTGAACATGTAAAGAAAAACCGGTCTTTGCAGCGAGGCAGTTTCTTTTGTCTTCTTGTCGAGGATAGTAAATATGATGAGGAAAAATTGAGAACTGCCCTTTTGACTGATACGCCGAGTTACAAAGACGGAAATAATGACAAATAGCCACCGGTCAAAATTCTGGTCATCGCGGCGAGGCACTTCTGCTCATTATCGAGTAGTTTCGATGTCTCTTGACCACAAGAAGATTCGAACGGAACTTTTTGCTAGTTCAGTTACGGGTGGTTACATTCGCATGCTGTTTTATTTTGAGGGCTGATCAAGTCATCGCCGCGAGGCAGTTCTCCACTTCAGGCTATTCCAAATATCATTAAGAAGACGAAAAAAATAAGAAATGAAATTTTTCCCAGTTCACATTTGAGAAAAATGATTTCCGCCGCGACAAAAAAAAAGAAGCAAATTAAGGATGTTTGTAAGCACGGGCTCTCAGAGAACTTATTTAAATGGAATTGGAATTGAATTTCAAGGTTCTGTACATACAGTAATGATAAAAGAAGGATTCAAGTTGTCAGGTTCATTATTGTAGTTTTAAACATTAAATACCTCGTCATCTGATGAATTTCTTGTGCTTCATTACTATCTAAGAGGCGAAGTATCCTTCTTGAAATATCGCCGTATGTGCTACCAGCATCTTTCAACGGACATAGCAAAACAAACCCATCAATGATTATAATGCCCGGAGAATCGGGGCCTTCAGAATCCACTCTCTTCTCCAACAGCCGAAGCAGAGTCGCCTTCTCGGTCTTGTGATGTGCTCTGCTAGGGTGACAAAAAGAAAGTACAATGGGGGATATTGACAAAGTAAGAGCAAACTGCAGGTCAACCTGGGCATTCAGAAAAAGACTAAGCAATGTTCCAAAAATGTTCCATTGTAATCTGATTTCCTGAACCTTCCCGTTGATAATCGCTTTCGCGAGATCATATGTGAGTTCGGTATATGGTGATTCACAAGCATCTGCTATTTTTAATGCCGCTTGAAGAGTTTGATAGGCAGTAGAGGCTTTGGTTGGAGATTCGTTAATTGGAGGCAAATAATTTCGGGGATTGGTCAATAATGATCTTGGCATTGAACCCTATGCACATCGATTTCTACCAAAATTTTTAAATTTTTATATCGATTTCCCGCAACTACGGCCAACAGAAAACGACAGTACGCGTTTTTTTACGGTTTTATACAATCCACTCTATAAACAGAAAAAAAAATTTAGCCTCGCTACTTTGATTATTTTGACCTCCAATTTGATTGATATTATTGGAACTTAGGCCAATGATAAATGGCAGTTCTCGATTAATTCATGTCTTGTTCATCATTTTTAACGAGAATTAATCGAGAACTGCCTCGCCGCGGTATTTATTTCGCAACCGATCGGGATAATTTTTTTTTTAAATACTCGTTATTTAATTTCCAAAAAAACGTAAGAGAGCCGATTTCGGCATAAGCTTTAACAAAATATTTCATTTTTCATAATTTTTTAGCATTTTACAACCGCCATTGACTCCGCCATCTTGCAGGTAGGTTTATGACAATTTAAATATCAGATTCGTAATCAGCGACCTCAAAAACCCCCGAGTACCAAGATTTATGTAAATTGAATAAGAAAAAAACATTTTATTTGTAAGTTTTATTAAGATTTAAATTAAAAATGACCATTCTGGCTAAGCTCAATAATTTTGGTTAGCACAATTCAGAAATCGACTCTCTTACATTTTTTGGAAATTAAATAACTAATATTTAAAAAAAAATATCCCAATCGGTTGCGAAACAAGTGCTCTAGATAATTTTGAACGAAAACACCACGATTCGTACCACTGTGAGACGGAAAGTCGTTTGCCAGCCGCCCGTATCGTTTTTCGAACTTTTGTCGTATGAAAAAGTATCTTAATTTCATAATCTATAGAGTTTCCCTGCGATAGAGCTCGCTGTTATGATAGGGGTTTTTGGTAACGGGCTGCCGTACTAATATATATTCAATACTACAGTAATGCCAGTTGGCAATTAATATGACAACGGCGAATGTGACGGTGAGTATAATATTTTCAATGGACAATAATACCTGCAATACAACGATAATCAATAGTTAATTATCACATTAACACTCTAGACTTGATAATAATTTTCTGGCTATTACGCTAGTATAACTCATTAAAATTTATTATTTATTTTCATTCGCATTATTTATGTCAATTTGCAATAAATATCCTACAATATGATCAATTCTTTTTTATTTACAGTTTATGGTACCCTCTACCAGCAAAATATACATAATATCTGCTACAATTAGAGTTGTCACTTCTCTCACTTACCGAAGGGAAGTATTTATAACAGTGAAACATCACAATAAGATTTTTACGTTTCAGATTATGTTGATGAGGAAAATTAAGATTTTTCAGTTCCGTTAGTCTTTTTGTCGTCTACGGGCGCTATATGTAAAAAACTATTTGATGGAGAAAGATAATATTTGACCAATAGGAAAGAGTTTTCGTGGGGCCGTCGGCAACAGACGATGCGAAGCTGTCTGACGTACCATATAGCAAAGGCCAACTAAAATATTGTATGAATCACAAAGCGCCTGCTAAGAGACGTTGTGAATAAAAGGGAGACTAAAAGGGAATAAAAGTCATACAAAGAGCGACAAAAATGACTGGGTTGCAACAAGACATTTTCCATTAACTATCATAATCAACAATGATTATAAAAATTATACATCAGCAAGGAAATTTCTAGGTATAGTTACAGACATCACTTTATGCTGGACGCAACATATCTAAGAATTGGTGAAAAAAATAAATAGTGTCACCTTCAGAATGAGGGTGCTCAAAAAATATGTTGCATATAAAATATTGCTAAGGATATATTGCGCATGTTTTGTAACATGGTTAAGATTTGGTATAATATTTTGGGGCGGTACAGCTGCTGCAGAAATAAATAAATAATTGATAGTACAAAAACAGGTTGTACGTTGCATGAATCCCTTTAAAGGAAACTTGCAGAGGCTTCTTCAAGAAAAATAGATCATCTTTGAATGCTTAATGTTTAATTTTAAATACAGAAATAAATACGAACAACATGAGGTAATTCACAGTTATAACACAAAACATAATAATTATAATTTCCCTATTCACAAGTTAACCCATTCTTGGCCGTTGATGAAGTAGATGAACTTACAGACGAAGAACGGCTTGATGATAATTTACTGACAGGTAATTTTCCATATTTAACATTTTCAGAGTTTTCGAATAAAATAGCTAATTATACATATCAATTCACTTACAATCGTATACAAGGTGGACCATTCTAATCTATTATTGCAAATATCTCGTCGTGTAAGCCACCAATTAAGAAATGACTTCTACAAAAGTTATTGGATTCTAAGGGAGCCATTTGATTCTGTGATACCCAACTTTGTTTTTTTTTAAATAAGAACCCCTGTTCTTTATTGCAGAATCTAATACGTTCAAATATGATTTGCTAACAATTGAAAAATTACTTAAATAAAAGTTGTAGGATTCGATGGGGTCATCTAATGCTATGGTTCAGTACCCGGTCCGGGCCATTGATATGGCCCTGGGGCCCCCAACTTTTTTTTTCTTAATGGAAATATTAATTTTTTATTGCAGATTTACATTTTACGGAAAAAAATTCGTTCAAATTTGATTTTCAAAAATTTCTTTCAGTGGGCCGTAACCCGGGTCCAATCTGTAAAGTCCACTGGAAATAATTTTTGAAAGTCATATTTAAACGTATTTCTTTCCGTAGAATGCAAATCTGCAATAAAGAATTGATATTTCCCTTAAAAAAAAGTTGGGGGCCCCAGGGCCGTATCAAGGGTCCGGACCGGGTACTGAACCATAGCTTAGGTGACTACAACTTTTATTTAAGTAATTTTTCAATTGTTAGCTTAACCGGCGAGATAATTGGGTTCTTGTGATTTCAATTGTTGGTATTGGGGCCGAGACTCACTGGAAAAAATCACATTGGAAATTATATTTGAACGAATTTTTTTTAGGTATGTAATGAAGCAAATTCCGAGGCCCAAACAAGTACCCTATTTTTACACATTATAAATATTGTTATTTAATTTTGTACTACTTGTTTAAACCCAGCCGGCTACAAAGCATTTATTACCACGTAAAATTACATTCACACGAAACTTCCAAAGACAATCCCTCACATATTCAACTACTCAGTTTCAAAGTTCTATTCATCCACGATTACTAGATTAAAGCTAAACCATGGCTGTTTTCCCTCTCACTTACACAAAATTGGTGTAGAAAATTCTCCCCTTTGCATTTGTGATGGCGTTTCTATTGGAGACCTAAATCACATCTTTTTTTATTGCGAATATTTCAGACAACCTAGAACAATCCTTTTAAAAAAATTGATACTTAACAATGTTCAATTACCGGCAAACACTACCCATTTATTAGCCTGAGGTGTAAAGATATTTTCGATATCCTAGTTGAGTTTATCAGAGCAACAAACTTAAAAATATAAACTTAAATTACATACAAATTCTGTGGCTAAAGGACTATGTCCAATGCCAACCCCCTCCCCTCACCACCACCACTCACCATTCCCGCGTTAGACCTCCACCAGCACAGCGCCAAAAAATAAGCACACGCTCTCTGTGGCGTCAGGGAGTCGATCCAAAGCAGTAGTAGCAAGCAGAGGTGCCCACCCGTGACCAGCCGTCAAGAGTAAGTGAATATTTCCGTAAATTAATTCAAGTCCAACTTTTCGGACTCTGTCAATATTTCTTAAAATATACCATTTTACGAAACTGTAAGTCCGTAAAATATATTATAACGAAAATTTCACAAGTGCCGTCTACACCGCTCATTGCCTACGCGCATTCACTTCTCCCACTACCGGGCGAGAGAAGGGATACGAGCCTACTAGCTATTGAAAGCGACACCGAAAGTTAAGTTCCTCACGAGCTTCCGAAGCAGGTAGACGTGCCAGTCTAGAAGTCAGCAACCAGACGCGCCAGGAGCAACTAGGAGGAAATAAGTAAGAATAATAGTAATAATTATATTAGGTAGCGGTTTGGCTGATACTGTGAACTTTTATTTGTCTTTATACTTATTTTTCTGGTTGTGTCCTCAAGGTATCCGTAATATTTGCTAGTGCGGGTACTCTGTGGTCATAAAGTAGAGGTTCCTGGAGTCTTCGAAGTATCTGCTAATGCGGAGAAATCAGGTCCTTTAATTCTAATTGCTATCTGGTAACTCTAGTACCCAGCGTGCGTGTAATATCTGCTAGTGCACGCAAACTGTGTTCATAGAGAGAGCGTTTTGGAGTCTTCGTAGTATCTGCTAATGCGGAGAAAGCAAGACGCTCACCCAATTTCAGGTCCAGGGTACGAGCTCACATCCAGGTGCCAACCGTCGTGCTAGTGTGGCTGACTCCGGTGTACCCAGGGTATTCGTAATATGTGCTAGTGCGTTTACCCTGTGGGCACAGAGAAAGCGTCTCCGAGATCTTCGTAGTATCTGCTAATGCGGAGAAATCGGGACGTGGCCATATTATTTTTTTTTAACTGTTTTCAGGTTAGGAGCTGCAGAACGTCGTCTTGTCTTAACTAATCATACATCTCTTTCCAGCTTTAGGGTTCCTGGTATTAGCCAAGCCTGACACCTAGAGTAGCCATTTTTCTTATTGTTGCATTAGTTATTGTTTGCTTGCTCCTTCCTGGTATCCGACGACTGTACATAACCTAACCGCTTTTCGTCACCTGCATCGTAACCCGTCACCTGGTCATTTTCGCGCCGTTAACCACCCATCACCGCCATTACCTCAAGTCCACGTCATACCGCTGCTTCGCTCCCGCCTGCCATAAATAACCTCGCTGTAACCGCACCGTAACTGCACGATAGTCATATCATAGCCTGGGTACTGTCTGGTATATATATTAGTAGATTTAGACTAACTTAGTGTTGGTATTGTAACTTGTAGGAAATAAATAGACATTATTTACCGAATTATGTGTTTTACTGTGTGTGTGTGTGTGTGTGTGTGAAAGTCTGACACATCCCAATTGACCCACTGGAATTTTCTGTTCTTCTCCACTGTAGCTATCCCAGCCCTACTGAAACAGGCTGTATTAAGAGGTTAGTGTGGGACCTTTTCCCCACGTAAAAATTGTAAAGGTGGCGCCCGAGTAACCGAACCGTTACTAAGGTGCCAAAAGTGACACTTTCCGGCATCACCGGAAAATATACGTCACAGGTAGAATTAGATTCTGCAATAAAAAATAGGGGTTCCCATTTAAAAAAACAAAGTTGAGTATGACAGGGCCTCACCAAGGTCACGGACCCAGTGCCCGACCAGAGAATTGGATGGCCACCTTAGAACCCAACAACTTTTGTAGAGGTCATTTCTTAATTAGTGGCTTACACGACGAGATATTTGCAATAATAGATTAAAATGGTTCACCCTGTATCATGTACAGAAGATGATATACTTCAAGATCCTGCTGGCACAATGGAGATTATGACTGTGAATAGTTATGAAAAATTTGTACATCCTTCTACAAGTAGGGATGGCGCAGGGGATAGGGAATTAAATATTTCTAATGAAGATAAGAAAATTGCAGAGCCTTCATGTAGTAAGGGTATTGCCAGGAAACGAAAAAAAAATATAGTAGAAATACTAAAAAGCACTGAAAGTCAAAGGACACTGCCTCACTGCCAAAATAGGAGCGTTCAAAGCCCAAATACTCGATTTTTTCCACAATCAAGAGAACATGAACATACTGAATAAATAATCAACACTGTTGGTGGTAAGACTCCTCTCGAAGTGTTTTTTCTATTTATTGATGATGAAATCCTACAACTCATCGTAAACCATTCTATGAAATATGCAAGTGACAGCAACAGACACGACTTTACCCTCACCAACGCTGAAATTAAAAAAAATATCGGTATCATGATCTTGACTGGTTACCATACTCTACCTCAAATGGATCTCTATTGGAGTAAAGATGAGGATAAATGTGTATCATTAGTAAAGAAATATATGGGTAAAAACAAGAGAGAGAAGCATAAAGAGAAATATGCATCTTTCAGATAACGCTGTGCTTGATAAACAAGACAAGTTCACTGAACTTCGCCCATATTTTGACATGATCAATGAAAGAAGTTTACAACTTGGGATATTTTCGCACAATGTATCTATTGATGAAGAAATGGTGCCCTATTTTGGTAGGCATTCTGCAAAAATATGTATGAAAGGTAAATCCGTTCGGTTTGGGTATAAATTATGGTGTCTTTGTTCGTCAGTATTTATATCGATTTGTCCCTTATGGTGGTGCCTTAAGGTGGTGCTCGAGTTGAAAAAGTGAGCTGGGTTTAGGTGCTGATGTTGTGATAGACTTACTGACAGTACTAGAACACCCGTCTTATCACAGGGTATTTCTAGATAATTTTTTCTAGTCGTATAATCTTTTTTGTGCTCTCAAGGAAATGAGAATATTTGCAACCAGAACCGTACGAGAGACTGTAAAGTCTTTGGCAAAGAAAAATAGAGGCTCATATGATTATTCTTATGACCCAAAAAATTAATTATGCATTGTATGATGAAATGATAACTCAGTGGTTACAGTTATATCTAATACTTGTTCAGTAGATCCTATTGTGAAAGTAAATAAAAAAGAAAAAAAAGTAAATGTACCGCAGCCTAATCTTATAAAACAATACAATGAATCTATGAGTGGAATTGACCTACACGATAATGGTATCGCAAATTATCGAAGAAGAGTTAGAGGAAAGAAATGTGGTGGCCACTTTTTATCAATAATATTGGCAAATAAGAGGAAGATGCCTCAGTTAGAATTCCGTTCTTATTTAGCACTAGCTCTTATGCGGTCCGGCGAATTTCAAATGAAGCATCTTCAGATGAAGAGTCTAATGGCAAACTTGAAGAGGAGACATACAAATATATGCCAAGGAAGGGTCGACCATCAAAACAAGAGTTACCCGATGAAGTCCGTAAAGATAACGTCGGGCATGTTGTCATTGAACATCTTTAAAAAGCAAGAAAAATGTGTAAAATGTGTAAAAGTCAAACAATATGTGTAAGAAATGTTCATTTACATACGAAATGTTTCAAGAATTTTCATTTAATATAAAAAAAATATAGTATTCTAAACAGAGTTGATATAAAATATTACCAGCCTTGACTTGTGGGAAATGGCCGTTGATGCGTAAACCTAACATTATTTTTATAGGACACCCTGTATAGTTGATATAATTAAAAAAAAATTAAGAGAGAACTTTTTAATTTATTAGAAATTGAACCCTATAATATAAAAGAATTTGTGGAGTATAAGCACGCCCAAGGAACAATTTTAGTTTCTTAAATGTATACAAGGGTGCTATAAAACTATTTACAAAATGCCTTGAAAAATCTATTTTGCTGTAACAATATCCTTAATACCATCATAAAGCGACTTGTAGACTAAAAGGGCCCACTCTTATGAAGGTTGTTAAGGCCTTTTTAAATTCCATCATAAAACTCCTTAGTGAGGCATAGTGCTGCTCTTGAAAACCTTGTTCGGGCCGTTTTGGCCGTTTCTTAAAACCTATTTTAAAGCTGTCAGAAGCTATTCTATTAGCTTCCTGCATTTTTAGAAAACACCTAGAAGGCTACCTTAAAACTGGTTTTTAAAACCATATTAGAACTGAGAAGCTATAAGAATGTCCACGAAGGAATCCAAATAATTTTATTATTGCATTTATTTTTTCTAAACTGATTTAAGCAAACACACCATCAGACTTATTGAAGATAAAATGGAATTTGAAATGTATATAAAGCGTAGAGCACTATAACCTCTCTAAGGCCGATTTAAAAGGTAATAAAAAGCCATCAGGTATGACAAAAAAATTAAAACCAACGGCAGTTTATCGTTAAAACTACATAAGAAAGGCCCTCAGAAATAATAATGATTTTAATGTCCATACAAAATTTGCATAGACACACGTAATCAGCAAATTTAAAAAAGTGGGCTGCTTCTCAGTTCCCACGGTAATTTTCAGTCGTTTCTTGTAATTCTACCTTAATTTGCTAACGAAAAAGTGATAATTATAATTGTGAGATTGACCTTGAATATTTTTATATAACAAGAAAAACATGGCCGGCCAACTAAAAACCTAATTGTCATTTTACAGTCTTCTCCAGTGTTGCCAGGTCTAGTGAAATTTCACTAGATCTGGTGATTTTTTTTAATCTAGTGATTTAATTTAATGATTTTTGAATCATCCAATTTATTGCCCTCTACTGGTGGTAGACAAACATTAAATTCAAGTTGCGATCCATTTAATACAGAACTGTTCAGGTTAATCGCTACCACGGTCAGTAAACTCTACGGTTACCTCGATCAGCAGCTCTTTCTAGTTACAAACCATTTAATACAATACACAGTACGAAGTCTGGCAATGAAATAATCAGATAGAGGACGCTCAAAGCTATGCTGTGCTCAGAGAACTCAAGAAAATTACGTGTCCTACAGATATTGCAACTTTTGGATGAGAGCTTTAATTTCAAATCTAGTGAAATTTTAGTAAGATTTAGTAACTTTTTAAAGCGTCGTCTGATAACTTTTAAAATTTTGATCTGGCAACACTGGTCCTCTCATTAAACTATATATTCTAATAATGGTAATGACCTAGAACATTTACTCTAAGTGAAGCCCTTTTAGTCTTTTTGTATACTATCAAAAATAATCCCTTTCTTACAAAAATGCAAATGCACTTGGCGAAGATCACATGGACTTGATAGAAGCTGTAATAAAACGTTTGGGATGTTGACATTTGATACAAACAACTTAAAACTTAACCTCAAAATAATTTGTATGTGTGTGTGTTTTAACAGTCCTTTTAAAATGGCTAATCTTTTTTATTTTCTTCCACCTTTCCAAAAAATACTTAATTACACATCAGTAAGTCGTGAAATGCTTTTGATTACCACACACACACACATGCATCAACGACACTTAGGGCAGACATATTGTTTATTATTTTTATAATAAATGTTTTATTGAGGTTTTGGAAAGTGTTTTATGGAATTAAAATTTGCTTTTTAGATTTATAAAGGCCTTTTTTTCTTCATAACATTTATCAAGGATGTTTTAAGAGTCTAGTTTTGTAATGGCCTTTAATAAGTAATAATAGGCATTGAAAATATATAGTTTTAAAAAGGATTTAAAATGCATTTATTGCAAATATATTAAAACCATAAAGAATAATTTAAAGCCTCTTTACATCTAAATGGAATTTAAGACGTTCATAAAATTAATTAGCTTTACGGAGAGTTTTATGCAGGTTATGATAAATCCATTACAAATACATATTATCCTAGAAGCAAATTAGCTTTGTAATTAGGTTTTACAGAATGCTTTAAAACTTACTATTAAAGAGCAAGTATACTTAAAGCCTAAAAGGCCTTAACTACAACATCAATAAAGCACATGACTATTTCCTAATCCTGACAAACCTTTCTTAAAACCTCCTCAAGTCCAAATGACTTTTAAATTGTTCCTTGGGCGTTCATAATAGCTACTTGTTTAAAAATATTGTAACTGCCTTTTTTTTCATTTTATATCTATGTCGTAAATCAGACCTTATCTTTCTTTAGGCGCTGCTCAACCCATTGTTACTTGATTTTATCTTTGCAAAATGGCTGTTTGCAATGGAGTTATATTATTATTATTATTATTATTATTATTATTATTATTATTATTATTATTAAAAAAAAACAATTCCTGTAACATCCAAATTAAACTTACATAAGCATTCAGCGGCAGCGTCCTTAACACCACCTTTTTCCATTTTGGTACACTTTCAGGACTTTAGCCCTTTAACTAACAATTTACAGCATCTAAGACCATCTCTTCCGACTGCACCACGTCTTATACCAAATCTCGCACATACTTAACCCAAATCTGATAGAAACTTTAATTGATGTAAATACGTAGTTTCTTGATGGGGTAGACGACTTACTAATGACATAATAGCGCCGCATAATCCAGCTTGCGCTGTACAGATATAAGGAAGCGCGCGGATAACGTACATCGGGGGGTAATCTGTAATCTCCCGTCCCGTTGATTGATGTCACAGGGCAAGACAAGTGACAGTCTAAGGGGTGAAATAGTGGTGCGTGGCACGTTGCGCCACCCGCGATGCTCAGGTGGCGCACACTACAGTAATATTGACGATGGGCCCTCTATCATCACCGCATATTGTGCAGACGTACTTTTCAGTAATATTTTTACCATCTTAGGATTAAGGGAGATTTATGGATGGAACGGAGGAAATATTAGATTGGTTTTCTGCACAAAATGATACAAAAGAAGGTTTAATTGATGCTGGAACTGACAATGGGGGGAAATTGTGAACGTGTTTTAATATCTATATATTGAAATACAAAGTGCTTTCTGTTTGCAATCCGACAGTAACTTTCACTCGAGTCATTTTCAGTTTTTTTTTGTTATTAAACAGATTTATTCTCACCAATTCTTATTTTTTCTAAAATTGTTATTTCCATGTGTAAAAAGAAAAGAAAATTAGAAAAATTTCGCTGTTTGCTTTCGATTCAGCACCAGTTTTAACCATCTCCAGATGATGCCAACATGGTTGACGAAACGTATGTCGACTGATAGCTTTCGAGTGTTTAGTGTTTGTGGAAACTATTACGTAGGCACTGTTTAGTATAGACTCCACATTTTCTTGAAAATACAGTCCAGCCCGGTTATTACGAATCCGGCTATGTCAATATTTCAGTTAAAATGAACCAACCACAACGACGACCTGAGCTTATTTTGTGTATGCTATTTTAGCCCAGACGACAGAGAACATTTTATAGTGAAACCTGCAAAAACTTGCAAAATGAATAATTTTTTTTTTATTGACTTCGTGAAAGTGTATAGAATAATATCCTGAAAAGTTTACATTTCGCTCCAATACAGAACATTAAAAAAAAGTTAAACAAAAATTTTTTTTCATCTACTTTTTCAAAATTTTTAAATTAAGTCAGGCTAGGAAAAAATAACGAATACATGTGGATAGACCACGTGTCTCTGAACAAAAAACGTCCAAATAAAGTTTATCGCGAAAGCCACGGTATTCCTGGAAAAAAATAGTGAAGTAACTTTGTCACTTTGCGCGGCCAAGCTCAGGGTTAAATGCATACTATGGAACCTCTAAAAATTCTTAGCTGTTCTAACGAGTAAAATAAAGCTTTTTTCTCGTTCTGAATTCACATTTTTAACATGTTTCTAAGTTAACATAAGGATAAATAATGAGTATGCAAGGAAAATATATAAATATGAACGCATACACAGACACCACATATAGCCGCAGAATCGCTCGCATGAATTTCTACGTGCCTTTACTGTATTGTATTTATTACAGGTATACCTATCCACATTTCAGCTATATCCAATGGATTCCTTATACATTTGTTATTATATTGGAAAAGTTCCAGAATTTATATTCAAAACAATCAAAGATATTTTCATAATTATAAGGATAAGATAGTGAAAATCGCAATTTCTTATCATGATCTGATTAATCATATTTTAGAAAAAATGCATACAAGTAAACGAATTTGTGTTTGAACATTCGAACCGACATTTTTTCCGAAATAGTAATATTTCATTTTCTCCAATGGGTCAATTTCTCGGTGTCACGGTCATGCGTATTTAAGCGCGCGCACGCATATATCTCCCTCCGAGTTATAATGTTACACTTGATAATCTTTTTCCTGGAAAACCGTGGCTTTAGCGATAAATTTTGTAAGGACATTTTTTGTTCATAAATACGTGGTCTATTTATCTGTATTTTTAATTTTTTCCTAGCTTGACTTAATTTCAAAATTTTAAAAAAATGGATGAAAAAACATTTTTTTTTCACTTTTTTTATGTTCTGCATCCTAGAGAAATGTAAACGTTTTAGGATATTTTTTTATACACTTTCACGAACTTTTTTTATTTTGTGTGCCTGTGTTATGATTACCTCACTATTATTGCATAAAAATGGTCTTCCTAACTGTCAGCCGTAGGGCAACGTGTTTTAGAGGACAAGCAATTGAAATAAAACATTGCTGCATTTAGTAATCTCTAAGGACGTTAATCTTGCATTATTCAAAATTGCAGGTTCAAATGTATCTCGACATGATTATCTGTTATGGTGTTACGGTGATAATCAGTACAATTCATTACACAGCTCCACAAAATAAAAAAAGTGGTCTCTTCCTGGAAGTCCGTCAGCTAGAAGAAGAAAACATAACAGCCCAGCCATACACCAATGCTATGAAGAATTTACGAAAACAAGTAGAGGACTATGAAAACAACGGCATATCTGACCAATTAACTGAAAAGAGATAATTTAAATGACATACAGAGTTACAAGGGCAATTTATATAGTTTATCGAGAAAAATAAACCACTAGTGGGCTTGATCAAGAGGAAATGCATAGAGAAGCCAACAGAGAAACCTGAGAAGAGCTGAAGGGACATCATCCAACTACTCGCAAAAACAATAAGACTAAAGCAACGACACAACACATCAGCATTACCAGGAGGAAAGGCGATTACAAAAAGGATAGAAACGTTCGCAATGAAGTACTGGGGACATGTTTACTGAAGAAAGCGCTAATACTGAACAGTAACAAACTGAAAATAGGGAGACCATATAGAGAACAATCATCGAAAGGATCATAAACAGGCTAGAAAAGTGGTGCTAAGGCTTTCGCAGAGCTGGTAATCTGGCTGCTGGTTTCCGGGTCTTCTTCCGCGTAGACTTAGTTGAGTGCTTGACGTTTCGACCATCTTGTCGTGGTCTTCTTCTGAAGAGAAGTGAGCTCTGCTGGACTGAGCTCCTCTATTTATACAGGTTATCAGGAGGCGTGTTGCGGATCATTGCTCATGCGGAACATTGACTTCCATGTTATTGGTAGTTGTAGTCCGGTGTCACGGTTATAGTTATTCGGATGTTTATTTATTTCAATGGCTTCTCTGTATCTTCTTGGTCAATAATTCTTGGTGTTGGCTAATTTCTTTGTTTTGTCGGATTTTATCAAATGGCCGGTTTCTTCTGAATGTTCGGCAACTGCTGATTTTGTAGAATTTCCCTTCTTTGTATTTCTAATGTGTTCTCTGAGTCTGGTGAGAGACCAAACGACGTATAAATACCAGACCAATGGAGTTCCAGGAACAGACCACCTTTTTTATTTTGTGAAGCTGTGTTATTTAGGTGTCATCTTTAGAGAGCCTTAGCTCCTTTAGAAAGCATTTCTAGGTATACATCATATGTACAGGAAATCTTCTTACTATTTTTGTCTATGGAATCAACTACTAAACCAACAAGAGTATTTCCGTAACACCCCGTATAATAAACAATTTCTTAAATTTTCTATATATTAGCAAGAACCGAGAAAAAACGCATTAATTCGCATTAATAACGCATTTTCGTTTTATTCCTAGAAACCATTTTAAAGAAACCTCGAATTTAAATCACGATACAAATCTTTTCAACCGTGAATCAACAATATGACATTCATTTTACCAAACAAGAAATATTTCATCACGCTCGATTTCAATATTACGAATGACTTTCTGTAGCACTCGTTAAGGCGTCTGCTGAAAACGCTAAACTACTGCAGCATAATAGATCACGTAGATGTTCCCTGGGAAAAGTACGATTTGTCAATTTCACACGTCAAACTTTCCATCCAATACTCTTTTTCAGAGTTCATCCACGGAATAACAAAGTAAGCTAGAAAATACGTCAGTTTCGGCCAATTCTACACATCATTAAATCAGGAAAAGTATTCTGGATATCGACAATCTGTATACGGCTTTCTATTTAAACAAGGCGGTTTTAGGGTATTTGCCTAACTGAACAGTAAGTAGCCTATTTATTATAACACAGCATAACATAACACTCCACACATAGTAGACAACTGCCAGATCCAAAGTAAAGACTGTTCGGTTGTAAAAACGTAGACAATACACATTACCCACTAATTCTTTTAAAACTTTGAATTTTCCATGTCAGACAGGGTTGTTTGAATTTGTCCAAGAGTACAAAATTGGACGATTTTGTCCAATTATTTCCGATCGGACAAAATCTAAAGTTATGGACAAAATTGAACAAAATTTAAAAAAATTTAAATCTTAAAAAACATTTATTTAGGTATGTACTTATGTCAAAATAGTGAAATACAAAATCAGCCATTGTAAAATTAATCTTTATTGAATGTTGTAAATTAATCAGAAGAGAAACAAAAATACCTAACCTAGCAAAGTAAGCAGTTTGATATATTAACACACTTAGACCAGGCAACAAATGATTATAGAGGGACATTTTAGGGACAGAAAATTTGACTTCGGAACTTTGTTTGGACTAGTCTGGAGATGAACTTATCAAAAGTCCCCACTCCTAGGTGGTGAGCGGCGGGGAGGGGACACTTTAAATTTCCCATTTTTTTGTTTTTCGCTTATATCTTGAAAACTATGCGTCGTAGCGGGTTGACCATTCTATACCAAATTGAAGCTGCTTGCTACAAGAATCAATACTTACATGCTGTTCGAAATTCGGAAATTGCCGCTACGACGCGACGCATAGTTTCCGAGATATAAGCAAAAAAACAAAAAAAATGGGATATTTAAAGTGCCCCCTCCCCTGCTCACCACCTAGGAGTGGGGACTTTCGATATGTTCATCTCCAGACTAGTCCAAACAAAGTTGCGAAGTCAAATTGTCTGTCCCTAATATTTCCCTCTACACCCTTTTTTGATCGTTGCCTACAAAAATCCTACAAAATATATATTTTTAAATACATGTAACCGTAAAAAATGTATACCAATGTATAAGTACCTATATTATAAAAAAAAACAAAAATAAAAGCTCAAAAAAAATAATGACAAAATTAAAGATATTCTGAATAATTTAAATACTAAGAAAAAACATCTTTCATATTAAAACATAAAACATGAAAAATATCACATTTTGAAAGGTTAGAGTTAGATTACTCTTAATACTCATTTTCAGGTAAAGGTTCCTGTTCTTTTCCACTCATGTAAGCAATTTATACGCTATGACCAGTTTTGAGGCTTTTTCCAAACCTAACCTATTCCTGACTTTATTTTGAATATGGTCAATCGGGCCTAATATGATACAAAAATCAAAACCTTTCAA
Source organism: Rutpela maculata (assembly GCA_936432065.2). Lineage (NCBI taxonomy): Eukaryota > Metazoa > Arthropoda > Insecta > Coleoptera > Cerambycidae > Rutpela > Rutpela maculata. Next base: position 345,154,503 of record OW386285.2, read on the forward strand.
ATAAAATTTTGTTTTTTGTCTCAGATATTTTTGAAAAAATACTGTTGTGTGCTAAATTACCTTCTTTTTAAGATTACAATGCAGAAATTTTACTAAAATAAAGATTAGATCAACAAAAAAATGAAATTTCTATATCAAAATAGCCCCTCGTTTTTTGGCTATTATTGATACACCGCGGGGCTATTCAGATACAGTACTGTAATGTCGTTTGTCGATGGAATTTGGATAAGCGACGGTAGTATGACACATAGGTGTCCTTGATCTGTCAGCTGTAAAAATGAGGTTTTTGTGGCTATAATAGTTTTTGAGATATTAGCGATTTTATATTAGCGTGTTTTTTCAGTCTCCTGAATAATTTTTTTATGATAAAATTCCGAAAAAACTTGAAACGTGAAAAATAAGTGATTTATATCAAACAAAAAATTACTTTAGAACGTAAAAAATAATCTAACGTTTAAAAATGGTAAATGTAAAACATTGTTTAATGAAAAACTTTTAATGATATGAAAAGACAAAAGAACAGTTAAATGCTAACTTTTCAAAAAAAACCTGTATCATAATAGCCCCTGAACATTGGTAGCTCTTATGACATCATCAACAAAGAGTAATGTTAACAAACTATACATCAAAATACTGTTAGAAACACCCTCGATATTTACATCAGGAAACATCAGGATAACAGTCGTGAAACTTTTCCAGAGTAAAAGTTTTATCAAAGAAAAAAAAGTTTCTGGAGCACAAAATCACATAACGCAAGCTATTTTTTTCCGCTGAAACTTTATTTTTAATCTGTAACATGGCATCATATATAGGTATGGCCAATCTAACCCATTTTTTTTTTTCATATAGTTTTGTTGCAGATTTACATTTTTTTTTGTTTGTATACCCATATATTTGGGTGTTGTATCACATTAACCCCGGTTGACCCTATAGCTAAAGTTGTAAATTAATCTTTCAATACCGGCAGTGAAACTACACATCTGAATAAATGTAGAACAAATTGGCAGAACTTTTTATTAGGAACTTAATGTTTATAAATAAAAGTTGATTCTGTCCAATATTGTCGGGTTTTATCCAATTTTGTCCAATATTGTCCACGTCCTGGGCAAAATCAAAAAAAGTGGACAAATTCACAACCCTGATGTCAGAGCTGGGGATCGAAACCAGTATGCGATATGTGCAGTGTGACTAAGTGTGTTAGTCATATAATACACTCTAGAAGGTGCACGTGGTATTATTTCATATTCTGATGATATGCTAGTGTTCTGTCATATAATCAGTAAACACTGATCTGACTTAACTTACAAGACGCTGACGCATCATTTATATCATTTAAACAAGGAAGTAAATGAGGATGGGTAATACCACCCGGACACCAAAGAAGGGGTATCTGGGTATGATAGTGTCTAGTCGGACAACGAAAATCAGCTCAAGACGTGACCCTATTGGTAATTCCCTAAGAACAACGCTGCGCTGTCAGTTCGTATACTGTAGGGTAGTGAACGTCCATTACCTTTAATATTGTTATAGGTGAATAAATATTTTTGTGGTTATAACCGATTGAATTTAATTTGTTATATTCTTTTTGGTACCCTAATTTTACATTTGAAACACATCTCAGACGTGACATATGGTGGAGACGTCGAAATTTACTACCTTTCTAAGATGCCCTAACAGAATAATTTTATATTTCAACAGTCTCTGCGTAACAGTACCCCAGAACTCGGACCGATCACAGACCACTTTTGGGTTTATTAATGAAAACTTTGGATGAATCGTTAACCAGAATTCAAGGAGTAGCTATTAGGATTACTTCAATATCAGCTTCATGAACTTCAACTGGAATATGTATGTCTTTGGAAAACAATATGCAGTTACAGTTACTTTGAGTCGTCACCCAATTTCAGATGCTTCGACATGTGAGTGGCGACGGTTTTTTGGCCACCTTCGCACCAACAGCTCTGTAATTCAAGAATTACACCCACTATAACGTCTCTCCGCCATCATATTCTCTCGAATTCTACCAATTTATTTATTTTTATATCCATGTACTTTGGGCTTTTATCATAAAAGGATAAAGAATGCGTAGGAATTAATGAGTCAGATTGCCCTCGTGCGTCATAACAGGGATGTTAATTGTTTCTTTATTTGATTTTGTACTAATAACAATCACCAAAATGTATACACATAAAAGTGGCAAGATTTTTGAAGAACATTCTGCATGACGTTCTATTATTAACTCATATTGTATACCTTACTGCTTTTTTCTGCATTTTAAAGACTCATTCGAAGTGACTTGAAGTACCCCAAAACTCTATACTACAAAGTACTCTAGAATAGAACTGTGAAATTTGATAGGACAGTGAAACCTCATGTCAGTAACAGAAGATCATTTTTGATGAGAATTGTCTAAATGAACACCCAAAGATTTGTTATAGTTCAACACTCTCGATGTGAAATGTGTGAAGACGATTTTATCCTCATTTATCAGCAATTTGTCGTTACTAAACATTGCAACAAATTCGTTTATTTTGGTTTGGGTAATTTCTACTAGATTATTTACATTATCATCCATAGCTAAGAGTGAATTATCGTCAGCAAACACAATTAATAACCTATCGTTGACAATAGCAAGTAAGTCATTTATAAAAAGTAAAAACAAGAACGGCCATACTATTGAGCCTTGTGGGACTTCACAGGAAAGAGTCAATGCACTTGACTTAACACCCTCTATCTCCACAAACTGCTTACGATTGGACAAGTCCCATCCAAATTCGTTCTAGAACCACATTTTTTCAATTTTCTTGTAATTAAAACGTGATAAACCAAATCAAACGACCAATCAGGCGACTCGCCCTTACGAAGTCTATGCAGCCCATTGTAAATAATGTTATATTTTGACCAAAATTTCAACATTCTGACATAAATGGGTCTGTATTATCAATAGACTGTTGTATCATATTTTTTATACAATAGTATAATTTTTGCTACATTTAGTATTTCTGGAAATACTCCTACCAAATAAACCAGTTTATGGAAAATGTCAATGATATTGTCCACGTCGGAAGAGCGTGACTTCTTTAATTGAACGATACTAAATATCTCCGTTTCTGTTACCGGTTCAATATACAGTGTGACGTACGCTCTACTTATATTAATTATCATCATCTGCATTTCTAAATTTTGCCATTAGTTTTGAAAGCAGGTTTACGAAGTACTAATTCACTCTAGTAACTACTTCCTATGATTCTTTTATTAATTTATCATTGATTTTCATTTCCCTTAGATTACTAGACTTACTTTTGTTTTACCTAGATCTGTGTTGATAATTGACCAAGCAGCCTTGGATTTATTTAAAGATTGTCATTATATAACCGCTGTTTCCAAGAATTGCCCTAGTGAGAACTAAATATTAGCTCCGGATTATTCTCGTACTGCTAGGGTTAACATCAGCATTAACATTCCTAGTTGACATTCTACGCCTAAACGTTCGCCTGAATTTTTTACCAGGGCTTTGTCCTGATTACAATTAATGGGAAAAAGTGTAGTATGTCTAACGTGCAACCACGAACATAGGACGTGATGCTTCCATACGGCAAAGAGAGTCCATCTAAAATAACGACACAAAACATTGAGAATAAGAAGATGCACCAGAGGTTTCCGCATAGTACTGGGACATGTATAAAAAATAATATGTCTGAATTCGTGCTCCCACGTAACATTTAAATAAACATCTGGCCAATGTTCGTTAAATCCTACGAACGACGAATGAATTTGTTTTAGTATCTGCCACATCTACATTTTAATGGGTTTCTCCGCCGTAAACATAATAAATACTTATTTGCAAAATGAGATATTTCTATCCTAGTCGATCCATGTGATCATGACTTATAATGAAGTTGTGTAAATAACAGTGGTTTCCTGGTTGTATATCTCACATGTCAAATACCGTTTTGCTTTGAATTCATTAACAGCGAACTCGATAAGGAAAATAGTAACAATGTGGTATGGGTCACATTCTTATACACCTTTTGTTAATTGTTACACATTTTTAACTGAAATTAATTAAATCCTGTGCTGAATTGATGTTAATTAACTTTGCCAATGGTGTACTAGCATATCTCTAGTAAGAATAATTTCTCGTATTCTAGCTGTTTAAATGAAATGGTTTAACATTGTAATGTTCCATATATAATTTTAATTATTGATATGGGGGCGAGCGTAGAGGCGACTTCAATGTGAATATCAGTCGATATTCCGTTGAAGCAACGTCGAGCGCGGTTAGTACTTGGATGGGCTCCCATCTTGGGAAATACAGCGTTCTCGTCCCACCTTCTAGAGGCTTGTATATCAGTGTATACTTGGAAGTTACGTAATTTCAGACGAGGATTACGTAGTGGATATACCATCCTTCGGAGGGGATGTAAAGCAGGCGGTCCCTTGTCTATTAAATGTTAGGCAAGTAAAAGATCCCTACTCTTCTTAAGGGAAGAGGTTCGGCAAAATTTCCAGGTTGAGGGTAGCTCGTCTCCTGGCGTCGGTAATAGGCCCTGGTAGCGGAAATAGGCCGACGTTAAACAGTTAAAAAAAGAAAAAAAAAATTATTGATATACCGGGTGTCCCGGAATTTCGTTAACAGGCGATACCTCCATTATTTGAAAAGATAAAAATCTGCAAAAAACATGAAAAACTCAATCTGGTAACACTCCTGGAACCAGGTTACTTCTTGCAACCCCTAAAAAACCACCTCTAACTTTTTTTTCAAATGGCATCCTGAATAGCTAGAACTTAAAATCGCATCCCCCTGAGCACAGTAATGTACCATACTTGATATGTTAGAATTGTTTAATAGTTCCAAAATCATGAAAAAATACGCCGTCTGTTTGCTTTCCTAATGGTCCATGTCTCAGAGGCGCACAGTGGGAAATTTTTCAATTTTTTTAGACAAAAATCCATCTACAATGCAATTATTAATGGATTTGAAAATTTTTTTTTTTAAATAATTGTTAGGTATCAGCCGATGTTTGAGCACTGCCCAAATTTTAAAAATGTTCTCAAAAATTTTCATTTCATTTTAAATATTTTTTTTTCCTTTCAAATGTAAAAAATGCGATTTCTAACTTACGAGCCTCTTAAAAACGTTGAAGAACTTAGAATTTGTTTCTACTCACATTGAATTGTTGTTTATTCACATTGTCAAAGTTATATACTTTGATGACTCATTTAACCTTTAAAATAATTTTTATTTATCAAACGAAGTTCGGAGACTGATTTTAGTGAAAATATCGAAGAAGACGTGATTCTAAAACTTCAAAAATTTCGAAACCTATCTTCAAATTCTACAGCCACTTAAGGGTGGTTTTCACCCTTAAAGGGGGTTGAGATACACTCTCATAGTCTTACCCTATTTTGAAGCAAAAACTAAAAAATAACCATTGTAACTATATTTTTTGTATTTTTTGTCGAAACGGGGGTTCTTTTAACAGCTCTGATTAACCCTTAGGGTAAATGTTTACTGAATTATTATTTGAATAACTAAGGTTTTATATTTATCATATAAAAAATACACTTTACTAGACTATTTTACATTTTTAATAAGAATATTTCGAAAAAATCCCTATTGGGGGTGTTTTTCGATATTTTAAGGGTGTTATATCAATTTCTGGTTAACGGGACCCCATTTTTCTTAATCAACGAAACAAAAAACATATAGTAAAAGATATTTTCTGAGTAAAACTTTTAAAAAACAGAAATTCGCATTTTTACTTAAGTAAAATACACGAATTTCATATATTTATAGGATTTTTTGAGGTTATGTTGAACGTTTTTAAAATTTGGGCAGTGCTCAAATATCGGGTGATACCTAACAATTATTTTTAAAAAAATATTTTTCAAATCCATTAATAATTCCATTGTAGACGGATTTTTGTCTAAAAAAATTGAAAAATTTCCCACTGTGAGGCGTAAAGAAAGGTGGAGGAAACTAGGACGTTAGCGAGTCTGATCTTTGTGCACCTCGTGATATTTTTATCACGCCAAATTTTGGTCAACTGCCCAGATCTTAACCCATTGGGTTTATTTTGTTGGATCGTCTTAAATTCCTTTTTTCTGAAATCGATCGGGAATGTCTACATTTTCGGTGCGATTTTAGAGCGAAAAATGCACAATTCCAGTATTTTAGTCCGTTGCTAGGAAACTATCAGAAAACAGACCGGAAAAGATCCGTTGCTAAGCAACGATCAAAAAAGCCGTACGGGAATGTTACTTCCCGGCCTAGGCCGGGAAGTAACATTCCCGTACGGTTTTTTATATATTTTTTAATATGTTAATATTTTTGATTTTTATACGTTTAAAATAGTATTTATTGTGATTTCAGAAAAAATAGTATGTGTACTTCGGTGTGAAAGCACATTCCCAGACTTCGATGCTTGTTGGCCTCGGCTAGCGCCTCGGCCAACAATTGCATCGTCGTCCGGGAATGTATCGCTTTCACACCTAGATACACAATATACTATTTTCTGAAATCGATCGGCAATGTCTACATTTTCGGCGCGATTTCAGATCGAAAAATGCACAGTTCCAGTATTTTAGTCCGTTGCTAAGAAACTATCATAAAACAGACTGGAAAAGATCCGTTGCCAACCAACGATCAACCCAACCGTACGGGAATGTTACTTTCCCTGCCTAGGCCGGGAAAGTAACATTCCCGTACGGTTTTGTATATATATTTTAGACAATAAATAAATACACGCAGAAAAATCATTAAAACTGCATTTATTATTAAGCAGTTAGATTGTAATGAAGATATGTTATGCATTAATACAATTCCTTAATTTATAATAATATTGATTGTGATTTCGGAAAAAATGGTATATGTACTTCGGTGTGAAAGCACATTCCCGGACGACGATGCAAATTGTTGGCCGAGGCGGTAGCCGAGGCCAACAAGCATCGAAGTCCTAATGTCCTAATGTATTGCTTTCACACCTAAATACACAATATACTATTTCCGCCAGATAATCTAGCTAGTTTTTGACAACAATTGTAAACGAGTGGTGCTGAGGAGTAAAGTAATATGTGAAATGTCTCTGAAACTAGACTTTACCGTTACATGGAAGTCAACTGACATATTTTCCAGGTAAGAGGAATATATTTTGCTGAACGTTTCACTACGCCATTGCTCTGTGTTTTTATGACTTTTCTAATGTGTTGAGAAAGATATGTCGCTATTAAAATCTACAGAGAACTATTGAATAGCGGTGAACGGTACAAAGATGGATTTTGCGCTAAAGTTTTAATTCAAGTGTCTAATTAAAGAACTGTAAATTTAGGATTACGACATTTCAATGAAGTAGATTGAAGATTGATTATAATTTGTCAGAACGTCATGCCCAGAAGCAGTTAGACAGGTAAATGGTTTCTTTACAATTTACCGCACTGTTTTAACAACGTACAAATTCCCCTACCCCTACCCAAGTAGTAAAAGAGATTTGATCTAGAGGACCGATTGGCATATCTTCATTTCTTGTAGCATGCCATGCTTTCCTACATATTGAGCTGTTATTGCTGATACCAAAAAATCGGTTTTATTAAAAGAGCTAAACATATTAGGTGCTTTGCAAATAAAAATCCAAAACATATTGTTTCTAAGGTGGAATGTGTAGTTAACATATAATATACAGGGTGAGCCACGGTGGGTGGAGTATTAAAAGTATATGGAGAACGGATCAACCGATTGCTTTGAAATTTTGGTTACCAAGATAACCGAGTATGATCTCTCCAACTAAAATATTTTCAAAAATGCGGTGTTGCCGCTTATACGTAAAACTGGCAATTATTAAGGTTGTCCGTAAAGACTAATATGTTTGGTGAAGTTACAGAAAAGTAGCTATAAATCGAAAACGGTGCGCATTAGGTATAGGGTATACTACCTTTTTAAATAGGTAAGTGTATCACCTTTCCGAATCAGTAATGATATATAGGGCGTTCCATTTAAAAAAATTGACTTTCGTGCATTTTTCTAAGTCACTTATAGAAAGCGTTCCTTGACTCACCCTGTATGATATTCGAAACATTTGATTAATGGAGGAGATGCCCCCAGGTCTTGCCTAGTCGCAACTAAAAAATTATCTTTTAATTGCTGCGTAGGTAGCAGAAAACACGACTTACTAAAAGTCAAATTTTTAGCAATAAATTCAGAAAAGAATTATTATTTCGAAAACGGCTTGAGATAGGTATAGGGAAATATAACAAAAGTTACTCAGAAAGAGACGAGGATCCAAAAAATGCAAAAATATACAGGGTATTCCATTTAAAATAACGAAGATGTTGTCAGTTTCGAAAATATTTTAGTTGGAGAGATCATACTCGATTATTGTGGTAACCAAAATTTCAAAGCAATCGGTTGATCCGTTCTCCATATACTTTCAATACTCCACCCACCGTGGCTCATCCTGTATAATAAATTAAAACATCACACAAGATATTTGAATGTAATTTAATAACATATTTGCGATCACTTTCTGCCATTACTGAGAGTTTGTACAATTGTCTCATTGAAGATAATCATCTGATGATTATCATAATCAGGGCGATGAATAACATTTGCAGTAAATAACGGTAGATGGAGCCACCGACTTGATTTTCTAGTTGCTGCCTTAGGACTAGTCCGGTAGGATGAATGAAGGGCGCATCGTCGACTTTGGGTAATCTAATTCACATTGACGAGAGCCAAGCTTGAAACCAGTTCGTGAATGACTGAAGACTTCCTAATTTTAATCCGACATTCACGCAGATGCTTCTTTACAAGCGTCTTTTATGATTATTTCACATATCCCGGGACGCCAACACTTCCGTAGAGCAGTATAGAGAGTATTTACGATACAAATTGTTTATTTGATAGTTCCATGAATTATAGAATAATAAATTGAACAAAAGTATACAAGTTTTGTAGATTAAGTTGCACTATTGATATCAGACATTTATTCTACAAGTGAAGTAAAAATGTTGTAATTTTATGCAATCGTAATTCAAATTTGCAAATAATTCAATTTATATGATTTTAAAATTGTACAAAAATTTCAAATAATATTAATTAAACTGTACAAAATCATTGCTCCAAAAATATATTATTTATTTGCACAAATTGCTCCTCAGTTTTTTAAGACCAATTTGGAGTGTAATTTTTTACAATTGAGATAAAAATTTTCACACATTTTTGTATGTGTATAAATATAACACTGTATATTCCTTTAATTTTGAAAGGGTATGAATTAACCTAGCACTTAAGTATTCCAATTTTACTTCCACATCCAACGTAAGAATAAGTTAAAAAAAAAATGTTGAAAATTTTTGTTGTTCAAATAGGCTTAGAATGTCATGAAACGTCGAAATTTTAAGTTTGAGCGAAAAAAGAATTTCTCTCTGTCTGTCTAACTTTTTTGTGCGCTCGATTACTCTGTAATCGTTTAAAATATTGACTTGAAAGGAATGGTCCATAAGGCCCCTTTTTGGCCCCAACAATGTAGCATGCATATTGCTGCTTCATAAATTATAACATAATTTAACTCAAGCGTGAAAGACCGCGGAAGTTGTTTCTTAAATTTACTTCATAAACAAACACAACGGTATGCAACCAGAGTTACGTCTAAGCTGTACTCAAGGTAGCTGGGTATTCTAACTTAGCTTTAAGAGTGGAAAGGGTAAAGAGACGACAGGATTTACATACTACGAGAAAGGGAAGTCAGCACTAAATATTTCTCGGTTACATGAAGGTACTTAGTACTTCGATTTGTTGCTAAATTTTTGAATAGTGATGTGTCTTCATTAAGTTTCTTTTTACGACTTCAACATCGAAAGGGTTGATAGTCCTTCTTTTTTAACAGGAAGCAGGCCTAATTGTTTTCACCACTTTAATCCGTAAGTAATTTATAAAGAAATAATTTTTTTTGTAACTTAGATTTGGCAACGGCCATTTTGCAGCAAGTCACGATTACACTTCATTTCTTTCCAGGGTTCTAAAATTAGATGCAAATCTTCGAAAGTTATATGCAAATCTTCTAAAGTTAGATGCAAATCTTCGAAAGTTAGATGCAAATCTTGTAAAGTTAGATGCAAATCTTCTAAAGTTAGATGCAAATCTTATAATATTAGATGCAAATCTTTTCAATTAGATGCAAATTTCTTAAATTTGGATACACATCGTAGATATGCATTTATTTTAATTTGGATTGGAAACTTTAATTTTTTTTTAACCATCCAATGGGGTTGTTCTTCTCTACGTTATTAGAAGATGGAATGTATATATTAGTCTAGGACAACTTTTTATGGAGATCGCGACGATAGTATGGTAGAATAGATGTGATTTGTCCTTATGGAATTTCTGAAAGCGTCAAATATAGTACTGGGACCTTCTTGACTTAATATTGGGCTCATCTAGAAGTCAGCGATTACGTCAACGTGGGTTGGATTTCACCATCATCATCTCTCACTTGGAGTCACTACTTTTATTCACTAAGAATTCCAGATAAGTGTCGCAAATAAAATTTTTATCTGATTTTTTTTTATATATATCTCATATTTTTATGCTTTAATATTTTTAGAATTCTTTGAATTATCAAATTGCAAATGTTTTTTTTTAAACTATTTCAATTTTATCTTTAATATGTTTTCAACGAGCAATTAGTATTTTCAATTATTATTTAGATATAAATTATCGGCGTAACATCTAACTGAAAACAAATATATAAAAAGTTCTGTAAAGACTTTGTCATCACGATTTCTACGAAACGCTTATATTTAATATAATAAATTTTGACCTTTAAACACCATATTGTCGGTTCATGTTTTAGACAATATTTTAAATAATATCTACATAACATATTATCGTCCATTCGTTTTCTCTTTTGTACATAAATTTGTTTAATTTTAAGGCCTCAGTTTAGTTGTTTTCTAACAAAAACACATCCAGTTTGATTGGTTTATAATAAAATCAATTTTATAATCACAATGTCCACTTATTTCAGGTATTTTGAAACAAACTATTTTTAAACAAACTATTTTTATACAAACTATTTTTATACAAACTATTTTGATACAAACCATGTTGATAATATCTTTAGGATTATTAATTTACACCTTTTTTTTAGTCAACAATTTATACTTTCCTTATAATTTGATTAGTTTATCTTTCTTGTAATCAAACTTCAGTTTTAGTGTAAATTACAAATATAGAAAGATTGGCGCCCCGCCTCTCTGGGAAAATAATCTTTATCTAAGTCAAATTAACATCTTTTTAAGAAAAATTATAAAAACACCTGTCATATATTAATTACAATCTATCAAACATATAAAACCATTTGTAAAGTGTTTTCTGACCCATGACTCATCTGCCGAGTCTCTGAGCTACTGGGGTAGTAACATTTTTTTCTCTAAATAACATAAAGTTTAGTCTAAATCTCGAACACGTTACAAAAAATAATTAATTTATTAAACAGCGAGGAAATAATGTTACAACACTTTTTTTTTAAATTCGGGGCAAAATAATTTTTTCAAACTTCAACATTTGAAGATACGACAAATAATATACATTTTACGTAGTTCGATTTTTTACCATTGATAAAGATCCAAAAAGACGTCAAAATCACCATTTTTTGTGCTTTGGTTGGTTGTTTTACACTGAGCGCAAGAGTACGGCAAAAATTTTTAAATATGAAGTGTGAAAACCTAAAATCTTTGACATATGTAAGAATCAAAGTGGTACTGGCTTGTGCTCAGCTTGGGCCCAATAAAGGGCTTATGAAAATTATGTAGGAGTAAACTACGTTCAATTTTAGCGATATGAAAAACTGCCACTTAGGGGCAAAACACTATTTTTTTTTAAACCTGAGGATGATGATTGCACATGGAAGGGATACACATAGTATCACCACAAATATACAAAAATCTTAAAACACGCCAGCTATCATGGAAAAATGGCCATTTTATAAAGTATATATATTTTACTTCTTTATAATGTTCACTTTAATAATTTTACTTCTTCCAGATCAACATAAATTTCAACATGGTTTCTGAGAATGTAGATAGCTTTTTAATGAATTGACAACAATGTTTCGAGAAGCCAATAATGTTCTTATCCAATAAATTATTTAATGAGACACCCTGTATAAGTATTGCTGAACCAGTTATCGACGTTTATTACAATAATAATAAAATCATTATAAGTTTCATTGAATCAATGTCTGATAGTTATTATATTAACGAACACGCTCATCGATATAATCTGCTAGCTTCATTGATCATTTTCGATGATACAGTACCGTTTATAGATTAATAAGCTTATTTAATCAACTAATGTACATGTACGTTATATTAATAAAATCATTCGTCCTCAATTTTACTAAACGGTTTCTTCACATTAATGTATTTTTTATTAATTATATTTATGGTTCAGTGTAGCTAATCGTTGACTAATTTAAAACAAAACAGTAAAGATAGGAGTGGGGTGGTATCTCTTAAACGAGGCATGAAGTACACAAGGAAATAATGAATTATCTGAATTATAAAATTCATTGTTGCATACTTTACACAGCATTATTAACGACTTGTGTCAACCTGAGCACGTCAAGGTGTGTTTAGTGAGGACAAGCCCTTATCTCGTTGATCTAATTACCGAGACTGTCCCGGTTGTACATAGCAGAAGATATACAAAGGGGAGAGTTTCAGAAATATCAGCTAGCATCTCTCTTGGGGACGCTTAAACATTTATCCCTATATGCACGTTCCCTGCTGAATGTCGAACTCCCGTAAAGACCATAAATGATTATTTGTTGATGCCTCGCGGCCATAGAGCTCGTGTACAATAGAGCATTGTGGGAATTTTCGACGATAAACAAAACCAAAACTTTTACTGAAAATACCATTGCGGTACGATTGAATGGATAGATTAGAGGCTAAATTGTGCCTTTTTGTACGGGAAGTTTGTTAAATCGGACGACGAGATAAACCGACATGATATAGAGTTCACTTCATTAAAGTGACAGCTCAACGCGTGCACATGGTAATCGAAAAAGTATAAAATTACAAATAAATCGTTAAAGCGGAATATTTTTAATATAATTTTGTAACTGCAATGTAATACTTTCCAAATTTGAAATAAAAATTCTAACTAATAGAAATTATAGTGTTAAGTAGTAATTCGCAATTAGTAACGTCCGACTACAACTTTCATTAATAGCAATAGCCGTATTAAATATACTTTGACGTTTTAAAGCAAAATTAAGATATAGCCTAATCTACCTAAAGTTTGTTCTAACGTGAGACACACATTGTGCATTATTATCTTGTACATTTTCGTATTTTCGTGTGCTTAACCAAAAATATTAATAATATTTTGCTCTAAAACTAACATAATTTATACAAAATAAGACAGTTTATACGTATTTGGCGATCACCCTGTATGATGGATATGGTCCAATTTTAATAGGTACGTTCCAAACTTGAAATAACAATTTTAAGACTAACACATGTTGTGTTTACAAGAAACGGTCTGGTCTACACATATATGGACACAGACATTGTTTATTCGATATTTGTGGTCAGTGTGTTGTAAAACGGATTTCTGCACAATTTGTTTTTCTACGATGATTATTAAAAATGTTATAACACTTATTTGATTAAAGGAATTAGGTATAATAATAAAAGTGTGCTAAAAGACTCAAATGAAAAGAAGACGAAAGTGAACTAAACGTATCTTGGTTTTATTAAAGTCTTATCAAGCCCATGTGATCTTCGCTAGGTGTGTTTGTACTTATATACATATAAGGAAGTAATTATTTATGATAGTCTACCAAAGGACTAAACGTGATTCATTTAAAGCCAAATGTTCTAGGTCATTACCATTATTAGAATAATGTATAGATTAATGAGAGAACGTGAATGACAATTAGGTATTATTTAGTTGGCCGGCCATATAGTCCGGCGGATTAGAACCTAACTTGACAAGAATTATGCACAAGTGGTTAAAAGCGATTTCTCTTTTCTGTCGTATCAATAGGGACCTAAGGACCATATTCAGAATGGGAGCCCATCTGATCAGTCACTTTTAACTTCTGTACAGCCGCGCAAAGTACCTAATGTCGTTTTGGACTAATAATTCCGTTTCAGTCGTCGCAGCGAGATCATTTTTGGGTGTAGATCTATGTTTTTGAGAGCGAGAAACCTGATTATAACTATCTCGAGGCCCTGAGGCCCACAGTACTCCCGTTTGGGTACCTAGGGTTTGAACGGGTATGTATTGAAGGTGTACCATGGGTACCTGAGGAATATTGTGATCAGTTTCTTTACCTCCAACCATGAGTTGACGTTTATGAGACTCAAAAAGGTTAAAAGACTATTCTTTAAATGAAGCTCTATATAATTTTACTGAAATAAATTGCATATTTAGCACAGAGAACACACAAAGAACATTGAAGGTTGTCTTCATTCGAAGATGTGTCCGCTGCGAGCTTTTCTGACCTCTACATTAATTGCAAGTTATGCCAATTCCTCCTTGTTCCAAGCACCTGGAGGAATAAAAAGAGTATTATAATAATTATTATTATCATCATCGTGGTGTCAGATTGTATGTTGTGAGGTTTTTGTTTTTACCTTCATTGAACTTGTAACTTTATCTACTCTTGCTCACAACTGCATTTGCACAGGCTGGTGCATGGCAGTTGGGATTTTCCGCAGCTACACCGTTTTCCACATGGAGTTTTGCAGAAATAGAAGATGACCTTGCGGCACGCCCTTCTTGCCGGAGGCAGGGTCGTCCTCATGCGGATCAAAATATGTTTGTGTCCTTCCCTGTAATCATCAGCGATGTGGAGGATCATTCTATAATCTGCTTCTTCATGGACGCAGGGCATCAGATTCGTCAGGTCAGACTGAAGTGAGGAGATGATCTCCTGTTTTCGGGTAACAACTTTCTCTCTGTAAGATGCAGAACCAATGAAATCAATCGAGAATAAAAACAGCTCTCGTTTATTCTCATCGCCTCTCAAAAACTCACTTCAATTTTCAGGGGTTATTTATCCCCTTCTACTCTGCGACCAATGCCAGTTCCTCGCTTCAAGCGTGCGGCAGCCTTCAGAGAGTCAGCATGATAGTCATCAAAAACTACGTCAATCCGACGAACTGATCCAGTAAATTGATTACTTTTTTCATTTTTTTTAGGTTTATTTTTTACGATGTTTTTTAGGTTATTTTTTAGGTTGCTTTAGGTTGTTTTTTTTAAAGTTAGTTGAAAAAAAAGAGAGTTGAGGTTTGGTTTGGCTACGAGATTGGTTTTTCCGATTTTATTTTTTTAAGGTTATGTACTATATACCATGGCCTATGTACTATGGGCCTCAGTTATAATCAGGTTTCTCGCCCCCAAAAACATAAATCTACACCCAAAAATGATCTCGCTATGACAAATGAAGCGGAATTAATAGTCCAAAATGACATTAGGTCCCAAACTGTACTTTGCACGACTGTACATAAGTTAAAAGTGACTGATCCGATAGGCTCCCATTGTGAATATGGTCCTTAGGTCCCTACTGACACGACAGAAAAGAGAAATCGCTTTTAACCGCTTGTGCATAATTCTTACAGCAATCCGCCGGACTAATATCCCAAGTAAAAATTTAAATTCCCTTTAGGTTTATTTAGGTTTTATCAGTGTTTTATAATGGCCACCTCATAAACCAGTGATTTATGCCAGATTTATTAAATGCCAAATTCACTTAAAGATAGTTTTGTCTTAAAAAAGTTTTAAAAAGGCATTCAAGGATTTACATTAAAACTAAATTATCGTGTAGTATTTACTGATTTATGACTATCTTATCAAGGTATTTGTCAAGCTTTTAATAATACCCTATAGCTATTAAGTCCAACTTATTGTGGATTTATAATCGCTTTATAATCGCTCTATGAAAATATGATCGTAATTGTTTTTTTTTTTTAGTAAATTCAAATTTTTTAAAAATATGCATTAATATTATCGGTAGTAGATTATAGCGGGTAATATAAGTTTTTACCAAAAAAAGTTCTAAGCTCTTTCTTTGATATCAAGTTTATTATTATAACGCTGTTTATTTTTATTTCTTCAACCAGTTATACATAGCATAGCATTGAGATTTGCAATAAATACATTCATTTACTTTGAAACATAAAAATAGGCGAAAACCAAGAAGGATAAAGAGAAAGGAGCGCTCAATCATCGCAATTGTTAGACAAAGGTAGCAAGTATTCTGTGACGTCACTGTAGACAATATTATTTAACACATTCACTGCTCGTGACTCGAAATCGCATTGTGCGTACTAAACCCCATTGGCGCATGACTCGATTTCGCGTCATTGTAGAAGGAACTAAAAGAAAATATAAAAGACTCTACCAGAGAGAAGGACGAGAGGTGCAAGTCTCTGTTAAATTTCTCTTCACACGATTTCCATTGGGCCACTGTAAAAAGGGGATGAACGCAGATGGCGCTGGAATCTGAAATGCGGGAAATATAAATGCCGCCACTGTCGTAATTGTTGTTTTTGAGATTTTTGTATTAAATATTTTTCAATTAATGTCAAATATTCATCTTTAGCTCGCAAACTGGATGAACAGCAAGAATACCTTTTTCTAGGTCCTACAAGGAATTCAAACTATTCACCTTAAATGTTGGTAACGAAAGACAAGTATTCAACATTAAAAGAAAATTATTTTGAAATGATTTGTGGAAAATTATAATAAAAAATGCCCCCGTTTCATGGATTCAATTAAATGTATTTAATAAAATAATGTATAATAAAAATATAAGCTTCAAACATCAAAAAAACACTAATGATGAAATTTTTTTTGTTTTTCTGGCGGTGACAATTCTCTTCCTATTTTGTCGCTTGCACCACCAGGGTATTGAAAGTAAGCACACCGATTTTATTACTTACCACCTGAAACTCTTCTTATTGAAGAAAAAGAGTATTCGCTGTATAATAAGCAATAAACAATAAAAACAAAATAACCTAACCTGTCTGCTTACGTGTTGTCCTCTGCCGCAAACAGCAAATCTGGTTATGAAATTACATCACAAATATTGGGATTTTTTTCTTGCTGCCTGGTGTTGCCAACATTACACGACACACGATAAACAGTGCCTCTATCTTTATTCCCCTTTTTGTAAGAAGAGAACGACAAAATACCAAAATCAATATGAGCAATAAAGACGGAAATATAAAGTAATTACACCAAAAAGCGAAAGATTTTCATATCTAGCTTGCGCCTCTCGTCCTTCTCTCTGACTCTACTGAAAAAATTACACCTTAGTCTAGGGGGGGTTCGCTACCAATTGGCATGAGCAGTGAATGTGTTATAATATGGCAGAAAAGGGCCATAAGATAGTAGTGACAAATTTTATTTTATTCATAAACTGCATTTTAACTGTTGTTTTGTTGGAGAACTTTGTAATTAATGTCACAATATGCTTGCTGCCTTTGTCTAACCATTGTAATGATTGAACACCCCTTCCTGTTTATTATTCTTTGTGCCAAACAAGTGATGACAAAAATCTCTAATGTTTGATATGCTGAAATATATTTCGATATATAATATTAAACAAATATTAATCATACGCAAATTCCAACAACACTGGAATAAACACAACACACATTGTAGACAATCCCCACTTCCAGAGACAAGGCTGTCTATAAGGGTGTTACATATTTTACAAGGGGCAGACAATATCCATTACCGACCAACATTACCACATGATAAGCGGTACTACCAAAACAAATACCAAAACAAATGTGACAAAATCTTAAAATCAAACCGAATTTTTAAGTTGGGTTTTACAGGCGCCATAAACCCTATAGGTCTTAAAACGTTACCAATTTTTTACCTGAACACGTCTTTTTTCCTTTTCTTTTTTTGTACAGCAAACAAGCTGTTTGCATAGCAGCTCGATTTTGTAAAAGAAGTTCTAAGCGGGCAGCAAAAATCAGAAATAACTAATGCCTTCTTCTAGAATACAGATGAAAATGGTACAAATAAGTAATTACGCTCTATGGAGTCATTAACAGTATTAGTGTAATGAGGTAATGATTCAAAATTTCTAACAGTAAATACTGACAGCATTATTGATCGCGTAAAGGGTGCAGCGCAACATTAAAAGTCCCATACTGCAATTTCAGTCTAACAGCTAAATTACTTTTCTTTGCAGCAATTTAACGGATGAACAAAATCCTCACTTAAACCGAGCCCCCTGTATTCGATACAATCAAGGCGTTGAAAGCCGTTGTTGATGTACACAAGTACGTCGAGTGCAACCTGCTAAGTGTCCTGTCCAACCTCAACCTCGAGCCGCATCTCTACCTTACAAATGAAGAACACCAAAACCGCGTACAAGAATCCGCTTTGGTCCCGTATACCGAGAATATCAAACGTCGAAGTAACGGGGAATGCAGCGAGATTACGCCTAGTTATTTTAATGAACGAACCCCGTAAAATTCTAAAGAGTTATTATGGTAGGACGAGTTAGTAAATCAGAGTTGTCTGTTAATTAGGAGGCTAAGAGAAGTCAACCAGCCTTCTGGATTAGTTGGACGGTCGGATTCACTTTTATCGATGAGATTCGCTGCTAGTTACAGAAGATACAGGGAGGAGGCTTCCTAGTAGGCAGATCACTGAACGTTATAAATGAGCTTCTTGCAAAAAATATAATTTTAGTATTTTTAGAATCTTTACTTAATACAAAACACAGTATGTAAAGAATTTTTTCTTATATTTTTCTTTTACAAACGGTATTGAACATCCGTTGAATAAATCCGTTAGGCGCGCAAACAACGCCAGTCGGGCAGACTGGTGAGGTGACGTCATCTAGCGTACATTTTCAATTAATTCCATTTATGAACGTTGCCCTTGTAATGATTTCTAGTAAAATAGGAACTCTCCAAGATGTCTGTATTTTGTGTCATATTTTTCGTATACCTACATAGTTCATAACTAATTCTCAAAATATGTTTAATAAAATAATATACTAACCTACCGCAGACTCAATTCAATTAAGAATTATAGTCAGAATTACTTAAATTCGACCTAGGTATTAACAGGTCAGAATGGAGACTACAAAGATCCCTATAGGGGATTGCCTGTTGGAGGATAAGCGCCTTTTGTTGAATTGAACTAGACTTTGAACTGTTTAGTATGCACTTAATTCTCAAAATATGTTTAATAAAATAATATACTTTACTTTAGCTGATCGCATATATATTAGGAATTTAATTGCATAAGTACTACCAGTTTTCAGTGATAAAAATGTTATGTTCTGTTACAAATTAAATTAAGCAAATGAAAAATAAGTACTTGTGTTTTACCGTCACCTTTAAAATGTTATACTTTTTTCATATGTTATATTTCGTAAATGTTTTCTTTCCTTATCAAGCAATACTAATGTATTTATTTCGGATTTACGAGCATACTACTATTATATCTTTCTTGTAAACCTATAGATTGGTCTACACACGATCCCGCGGTAGGGACCCAGCCATGTCGGCATGCTTTGAACTCATTCGTAAAAGTGAACTGGTCCGCTGGAATTCCAATTATCTTCAAAGCGTACCGACAATGTCGGGTCCCTGCCGCTGGATCGTGTGTAGACCCCTCAAGGGCATTTAAAGTTAAGATTAAAGAAAGGTACATGGATGGGTCAATTAAGTTTATTACAGTATGCTGGGTTTTGCCATCAACCTAAAAGTAAACATGTTTAATGCAAATTTAGAAACCATATTTATATTCAAAAATATGAATCATATTGTGTTCCGTTCTACTATAGACTCGACGCAAGAAACATCTTGCATAAGCAAGGTATATTCATATCTTGTATCAGTAGTATTATACAGTCGTTGCAAGTAATATCTTGCATGACCAAAACATAAACTTATAGTGTACATAATTTGTATAGTAATTAAACGTTGGTATTGTATTCTGAGTTTAATTTATAGGCATAAGCCTAAGCAACCTGTTTGCTTTTACTCCTCTAATTTCTGCAGAAGAATACAAAACACTCTGTGAAAAAAACTCTGCGATCATCATGGAAATGACTCCGGGTAAATTATCCGATTGACCCGTTTCAGTTATGTTCAAAACAATTTAAACCCTTTTAAATATGGTACACTTAAATACACACTAGAATTTAATATCACAGACCGAATAGAACTAAATAATTTTAGGAGATAACCGCAAACTGCACGAATTATATGTCTGAATCGTTGCACTCGCAGAGATATACTGTTAGATGACGTCACGTCCAATAGGAGTGTGTCCTCAGACACGCCCCTAGTATCTGTTCGTCCCGGACATTAGTCGGTGATTTAGATATTTTCCAGTTAGAAAGTATGAAAACGGATTTGACAATTGCTAATTTATATACATATATTAATATACATAAATTAATTTAAAATATATATGGCACATGCAAGGGCCTATTGAGTGCATTATATACTTCTGACAGTAACATAAATGTGTTAAATTTCACGGAGAGAGCTCTGGGAGGGCTGTGGTGATCCTAATCCTTCATATTGTTTTCGTAACTTTAAAAACACTGTGTATATAGTCCAGTCAACGAATGACTTAAAAGGTGGTGTAGAGTGCGTGAGCAGGGACCTAAGCGATTACTTTAGAAAGTTGCTCAGGGTGTTTAGGGAATGAACATACTGAAAGTTCTGACGTCTAGGGGGTGAGCCGGTGGGGAGGGGGCACAAAGAAAGTCCCACTTTTGTTTTTTCCCTTATATCTCCAAAATGGTGGGTCGTAGGGAAAAATTTTCGGAATACAGAATGAAAGCTCATGAAATTCTCTACAACTTTCGTTTTATATACTTTTTTCTAATTCGCAACTGTTTTTGAGCTACACGCTGCGGAAAAGTGAAAATTTTTGAAAAACAGATTTCTACCTCTTCAACTTTAAGGAAAAGCAAGGTGGGCTTCTCAAAATTGTACTTAAGTCAGAAATCATCAAGGAAGCGGCAGTGATCTTTTAGAACCTCTCCTCCACTCAAGGAGAGGTTGAAGAGGCTGGGAAGATTTGCTTCCTCAAATGGTATGGGGCATCAGCAAGACAGATTTCCCCGAACCAGTACTGCTCCGGTTGTTCACGAGGTCAGTGGGAATATTAAGCCTGACATCAGCTCCCTCCCACCAACTGAGAGCGCAGCTAAACAGCATTCTCGGCGCACCTACCACCAAGTGCAGTAGTGGCTCGAGAATGAGCTGCCCCCTCAAGAGTGGAGGTGGAAACATGTAGGAGACACCCTGGTGCCAATTACAAGCATCGGAAGTCCTACTTTTTCTTTATCATCTTTAAAATACAATTTTCTATTTTTCAGGTAAAAATCTGTTTTTCGCAAATTTTCACTTTTCTGGAACGTGTAGCTCGAAAACGGTTGCGAATTCGAAAAAAAAATATTAAATGAAAGTTGTACAGAATTTCATGAGCTTTCATTTGGTATAAGAAAGAGATAGATATCACCTCCTAGACGTCAGGACTTTCAGTATGTTTACTCCCTAAGCACCCTGAACAACTTTCTAAAGGAATCGCTTAGGTCCCTGCTTACGCACTCTACATCTCCTTTATTGACTGGAGTAATAGTGAGTATTCTTTATTTGACGCAAAAAAACTTTGCATTTTTACTAGACAGAGGCAGAGAGAGAGAGCGCGCGGCGTATAGTTGAAAAATAATCACAGAGTAGTAAAAATGTTACAACCCGTTCAACGCATATTTATTTATCAGCAATTAAATAGTGTTAAACATTGTTTAAAACAGAAAATAAGAAACAAGAACAGTGTTTTGGCTCATTTCCTGTACTGTCCGAAGTACCTTTTTTCCATTTTCTTTTTTACTCGAGTGAAATGCATATCAGAATGATGAAACTGCCGCTGACGAGTCATTTTAAAATTGATTTGTTCTCCATACAGTCTACTTAAATTCGTCAAATACCACTCTGATATATTTTTGATAATTATTAAACTCTTCGCAGAAATGACGACACAACTAAGAGTTATAGTCAGAATTACTTAAATTCGACCTAGGTATTAACAGGTCAGAATGGAGACTATAAAGATCCCTATAGGGGATTGCCTGTAGGAGGATAAGCGCCTTTTGTTGAATTGAACTAGACTTTGAACTGTTCAGTATGCACTTAATATGAGTTTCATAGGATGATGGGAACATGGTTCAAATTGGATCCAAAATTCAATGAGACTAACGACTTTTGCGATCGAAGCAGATTGACGATAAGTTACGTTAAAACACTGATGGTTTTAGATGGATCATCATGTGAGCTTTCAAGGGATATAGAGCAATCCGAGAAGAAACGTTAGTTCCGCAAAGTAGTATTCTCAATGTAGGTCGGTAACCCATTACCTCCGAAGAATCGACAGGTCACCCGCCAAGTACTGACTCGGCTCGAGATTGCTTAACATGTGGATTCGCTGCAGTCACTTACTGCTCACTCCCTCTTTACAGGCCAATTTCTGTAGTCTACTTATGCATAAATCCACCAATGTGTGGAAAGAAATAAAGTAAATCCGAAGTCGAAAACAGGCAAGCGAAGGCTTTCAAGAGATTAAGGTAGTGAAATGTTATACAGCTCGATTAGTAACTTAATTTATGGCACTTTTAGGGTAATTATTTCCTATTTATTACCTGGATAAAGAACTATTTATACCACAAGATAGAGGAAAGGGTAATTAGAATTACACGTTGGTGAATAGCTGAATAATTATTGGGATGAAACATATATAGGGTGATCTACCATGACACGCGGAAAATTTATCAGTAGGTTGTCCCCACCGAAAGGAGTTAAAAAAATGACCAAAAAAATTACCTTATTTTTTTTGTAGAAATGCGCCAATGACTTTAACCAATCTGACGTATCGCGGTACAACCATATCACTTGATCAGACTTGAGATTAACACTATTGACAGCAAAGCTGGAGAGGGAAGAAGTCACTTTTTGGTTTTAATCAAATCACACTACAAAAATAGCGAAATAAATCGAAAAGACATTGACCCTATGCTAGTGAACTCTGCAACAAGTAGATATAAGAGATATTTATTTAAACCCGTCAATAACACAAAACTTCGGCGGTGCTTTATACCTGCCAGTGTCCTGATTGTTCGACCGAAAGCAAAAAACGCGGCACTTTGATCGCACCCGCCCGCTTCATTTTTTATGCCAATTAAGGAAATATAAACATATCCAATATGTTCTTTCTCAAGTAAGTTCGTCGCCCTATTAAGAACCTAAACAATAACAGTAGTGTATCTTCGTAAGTTTTAACCATTTTTAATAAACTAAATTACCTCGGAGCACTCTAAAATTTTGCAGGGGTTTTCCCACATTGAAGACTGGTACACCATTTTATTTTCCGCACATCATGGTAAATCACGTTGTATTAGAAGGTAATTTTGAACACATGATGTCTTTAAAAATAATTACTGTTATAGATTTTGGTGTGCTGTTCTCTCATCAAGGAAGAAACTTAGTTGCCAAAAAAAAATTGTGTAAATATATTATTGCACTTCTAAAAAATTAGTACCTTCGTAAAAAAATAGAAATGAACAAGAAACCTGAAAAATGAAAATTATTTGTTCAAATAAAATTAATGATCTATCGGCTTAATATGTTCATCGGGTTCACAAGTTCATTAAGTTTCCTAAGCATCTTTTACTAAAATAATCAATTTAATCTTTAATCCTAAGATAATAACATATTCTTCATCATGGCGGAATAAATTGTAACAATAAATATGGAGTATGTTATAATTGAAACTTAAAAATATGATAGTTTTCTATTATGAATCTATAAGCTAAACCTTAGGCCGAAAACAAAATTACCAGATGTTTTCGACTTTGAGATCCATAGTCCCTAATTATATTAATATAACAGGGTAATTAACTTTTTTTTTGCCCTTGGACCCAGTTTGGTCATTTTGATGCTTAAGAATTTGCCGTACAACCTAAATATTAGTTTTACTGGGCATCCAGAGAACGATTGTCCTATATTTTCATCAAGTACACCTTCGCGACCATTGTTTAACTCAAATTGACGACTCAGAAATACAATTAGGACATACATCAACACGTCCTGCTGGGTGGTTATTTTCTTCACATACTCATGTATCAATCTTATAATTTCTTCTATATTCAGCAATTATCTTCTTAACTCTATAATGGTTTGTAGAATATCTACATGGTTTGAACTTCATTTTGATATGCTGCATACTTTATTATTGGCAATTGCACAAATTGCACTCCTGAGTTCAGTTGATAATGTTTGCATAGGATTTTACAGAGTAAGGGGGAAATATGCGCTTATTTTCGGTTTATTATGAATATTTAAAAAATCATAATTGGTATAATCTTTAAAATAGTTTTAGATACTTCCCACTGCTCTAAGAAATACCATAGTTTTTATAACAAATTTTGTATATAGTTAAATGCCATGGTCTTATAATGCAATTAGGAGACATTTTCATTGACAAACTACAATATTCAAGTACCAGAGAAATTAACAATAAAACATATATACAGTAGTGGCATCTTAAAGTATTGAGTCGATGCCAATATAAGGTAGAAGACAAGAGAAATATGCTGAAAAGAAACAGATTTAACCTACGCTGTTAACACTTTTCTCTTAGCTACTTTTAGTCGTCGGCGGAACTCTTAACAAGCTGAAGTGCCTGGCATCAATGTTAATATATCGCTTTCTTTCAGGTACATTATTCTGCTATTTATATTTCACTCTATCTTATTATAGGGATCGACTCAAGATTTCTAGGTGCCATTAGTGTATAGTTACATTCGTTAGAACAATAGCAAGTACCTAAAATAGTTTTAAATATTTACAATAAATCGAAAATAAACGCAAAATCTGCAAGATCCTATCCTTAAGCAAATAAATTCAAA
Organism: Rutpela maculata; assembly: GCA_936432065.2. NCBI lineage: Eukaryota > Metazoa > Arthropoda > Insecta > Coleoptera > Cerambycidae > Rutpela > Rutpela maculata. Next base: position 345,179,474 of record OW386285.2, read on the forward strand.
TCATTATGACCTCACAGTCAGTTATTAACACAAAATCAAGTAGAAGTTTTAGAACACGGCCCGCTAGATTCCCTTTAAGGTTCACTTGCGTAACGACCACCGACATAAAAATACCTGGTATGGTGAGTTATTGCCGAGAAGAGTCAATTGAATTCTTGCATGACGATACTGGTCCAAATTAAGCACAATTTGTTTTAAGGAAAACTAATTAGTGACATTATTTCTTACAAAATACTTTTAATGACTAAGATCTCACAGACGTTTTTTTACGGTCGAACAGTATGAGAAAGTAGAGAGGCACGCATGTATGCTGAAACGAGAAGTTTGTGCTCTTAACAGATTTGAAATTGAACAAATATTTTTAATTGCGACAATTGCAGTACTCTATATGACAGCTAGCTCCATAAAAGGACACCACCATTTTATAAACAGATTGCCAAATTATCTTGGTAAAAAATTCCACTTCAGAACTGATGTATCTAAATATTAGATTTAAATAATAATAATAATAATAATAATAGTTTATTATCCAAAAGACCAAATACAATGGTATAGGATTAGTCACACGATATGGACACTAATACATTTGTGCCCCATGATTATCCTAAACTTAAACGTCTAATACTAGATAGCAAAACACAATTATTATACTACGCTACAACAAATATTCTTAATAAAAAACAAATTAACATACAATTACATTGTCACAAACAGCTTAAAAATATTAAAAAAAAAAAAAAATGCATATTTGTGTCAAATTTTTAAATAAAATAAATCAATATCATTTACTACAACATCTCAAAATATTCTTCTATTGAATAGAAACAGTTAGTAACCAAAAAGGTTTTAACTTTTTTCTTAAAAGTTCTCATATTGTTAATATTTTTGAACTCATATGGTAACTTATTATATAAGATTATTCCCATATACCTTGGATTTTCCTCATACTTCGACAGACTATGTAGAGGAATCATCAAGTTGCCACCTTCTCTTGTATTGTAATTATGATTAAAATTATTTGATAAAAATGAACTAATATTATTTTTTACATAAATAAGTATTTCTAAAATGTAGATACAAGGTAGGGGGGTTAACAGTTGTAGATCTTTAAATAATTTTTTACAAGATTCATATTTAGATGCTCCTAAAATGTATCGAACTGCTTTTTTTTGTAATTTAAATAATCTTTCAGAATTATGAGTCGCACCCCAGAAAATAATACCATATGATATTCTTGATACAAAGTGGGCATAATAGTACGTTAACAGTGTCTGTCTACTGGCTAATTTTGACAATCTATACAATGCGTAACAAGTAGAAGATATTTTTTTCGCAACAGTTTCAATATGCGTATCCCAATTTAGAGCATTATCAATATGTATTCCTAAAAATTTTGTAGAACTTGTTTGCTGTATAGATCTACCCTCTAATTTAATTAAATGACTTTTAGTATATGTAGAAATTCTAGGTGAAAATAAGATAAATACAGTTTTTGAAATGTTTAAGAACAGTCTGTTTGTTTTGAAATAATCAGCATATCTCTCTATGTTATCTTGCAAAGAAGTTAACGTATTTTGCATGGATTTTCCACAACACAAATAGGAATTATCATCAGCAAACATGATTAAATACTCATCAAAGAAACTCGGTAAGTCGTTAATGTAAAATAAAAACAATAAGGGTCCTAGAACTGACCCTTGAGGTACGCCAAATTCTATGTTTAATTTGCTCGATTTAGTACCATTAACTTCTACTAATTGGAATCTGCTTGTTAGGTATGATGTCAACCAATCTTTTGCTTTACCTCTAATACCATATTTCTCTAATTTCTTAATAAGGATTGAATGATTTATTAGGTCGAAAGCTTTACTTAAATCCATAAAGAGTCCAGCACATTTATTATTTTGATTTAAATTTTCGTAAAGTTTCTCTAAGAATGCTAGTATTGCAGTCTGGGTCGAATGTTTTTTACGAAAGCCATGTTGAGCATTTGATAATATTTTATTTTTTTCTGCAAAATTCATAATTCTGTTAAATACAACGCGTTCTACTATTTTAGAAATAGACGACAAGAGTGCCACCGGTCGGTAATTATCAGGTAAGGTACTATCTCCTTTTTTGTATAGAGGAAGAACTTTGGCTATTTTTAGAATAGATGGAAATATTCCTTCGGTTAGAGAAAGATTTATTAAATATGTTAGCGGAGCCACCAAAAACTCTGCAGATTTTTTAATTAAATTAGTACTTAAATTGTCTACTCCAGATGCGTTACTGTTTTTTAATTCCATGATGATATTAAAGATTTCATTTTCTGTCACAGGTTCTAAAAAAATTGAGGGGTATGTTGATATAGAATTTAAGTCTAACTCGGGAGTGACACCAAGCTCATCATTTAATGTAGAGGGCAGATCTATAAAATATTTATTTAGCTGTTGTGCAATAATAGATGAGTCAGTTATGGTTTTATTATCAATTTTTATTTCATTAATTTCATTTGTCATTTTTTTGTCACATGTATTTTTATTAATTATTGACCATATTGCTTTTGTTTTATTACTGGCTTTATTATAAAAAGAGTCGTTATACATTTTTTTTGCATCCATGATGACTTTCTTGTAAATTCTTTTATACTTATTGTAATAATTTATGTCATCTGGGTTATTTGTTGCCGATTTAATTTGGTATAAAAACTTCAACTTTTCTGACGATTTCTTTATGCCTGATGTTACCCATTCATTTTTTGCCTGTTTATTATTTATTTTTTTATAGGGAAAACATGTATCATGGTGATACGTTAATATATTTATAAAATTGTTAAAACCATCATCGACCGTCACTGCATTAAAAACATCCCTCCATTTTTCGTTCCCTAACTGATAAAAATAATTTTTATAATTTACCTCACTGTAAATTCTTGTATAATGATCATTTTTCGCAAGAGATTCTTTAATTAAATATTCACATTCTAATATTTGAGAAGTATGATCTGACAAACCATCATTCAGAACTTTACAATTAACTTTTGGAGTGTTTATAAAATTTGTACAGACATAGTCAATACAACTTTTGTTGCTCAAAGATATTCTTGTCGGTTCTTTTACTACCATATCTAAATTATATGTTTGAAGTAAATCACACAACTCATTTTTATTAGTAGAAGTAGTGAGATAGTCAATATTTAGATCACCACAAATTATTACATCACATTTTTTTACAGTTCTTTGTAAAACCCTGTCTAAAGTAGACATGAATTGGTTAATATTTCCTTGTGGTGGTCTATATATTGCCAAAAGTTTTATAACATATTTAGAAAATTTTATTTCGACTCCAGTAATTTCTATTGATTTTTCAATAGAGGAATCGGTTACATATGTAAGTTCACTTATATTAGGTATTAAAAGGTAGGTATTAAAGGTATTAAAAGTTTATTACTTCATTTCATAGAACATAAATATTTTAAATGGTCGTTTATTTCCCAAGTAACTAAAATATGAAATACTATTCCTGATTTTCTAAAATACTATCCTCTTTCCGTAGTTAAACGGAAGTACAAAAAATCTGTATATAAAATGTCCACAAATATCATCACTATATTTTATATTTTAAATTGTTATTTTCATACGTAAAAACGAAATACAGGTTCAAATAAATAAATCAATAACTGCGTTCGAACTATATGCGTTTCGTACATTTGGTGCCCTCTACATCAAATTTCTCATATTCGCGAGAAACTAAGGTCACATTTTACGATAGATATTAAGGGCACATTTTAAGGGTTGACTGAGAAGGTCCGAGCAGGTAAATAGAAGCGACCATCGCTCGGGCCGACCTGTGTACCACGCATTGCAATTGAAAACATCGAATTAATTTACGCTTCTTCTCTTTTGTTTTATTCATTTGTAAGATAAAGATTTTCGTTTATATTCCAGAGAGTAACTATTTTCATCATGGAGCGATATGTTATTATCATTTTAGATGACGGCAATTATTTATTTGGCGCTGTTTCTCATTGTTTAATAATGACGAACATTCGAGTCGTCGAAAAAATTTGAAATGAATGGGAATATTATAATGGAAACTTGACCAGGGTTCGGAAAATTTTATTTGTAGCTAATTATAATTGTGAAAAAGTCCAAAATGTCTTTGTATCGTGGTCCAGATTATGAAAATTGCGAAATCTAAGGTTTTCCGTTCCGTTGTTACTTAGTCCGAGACTTATAGGCCAGTAATGTAAAACCAAAAAATTGGACGAATCGGAAATAATTGCTACAAAAGGTTTTATTGTTTTAATAGCTTCATTTGTTGCCTAATATGACTGTCCTAGGTTTCCCCCCCGGCGGAGTTGTGCTTAAGTGGTGGGGGGTAAAAATGTATTTTTGCGGTTTTATCTCGTAAAGGACTCAAAGGACTCACAATATCGAAAACATAGTCCTATTAAAAGTTGTAGGGCATTAAATTCTGCATTGATTGAGACCAGATGCATATTTGGATCACCCGTTCCCATACTAGTGCTCATCAAAGTTGGACAAATTTTACATATTTATGAAAAATGTGTTATTTACACTATATTAAACATAGTACTATAGCACTACATTGTACTAGTCTTGTATTTAGTAAATATATAAAATATTAAAATTGTAGAATATATAAAAAGATATTATTAAAAAATGGTTTCATATAGAATATTCTGAGATCCATTCAACTGACATAACGATGGAGGCAGGATAAGATATACAATTCTTGAAATCGAAGCAAAAGACACACTACTCTGAGGTCATCTTTACCGAGTTAAGAGTGGTGACCATGACTCAGGAGCAATTCCTTTCTAATGACAGAAATAAAGCACGTCTTATTAGCTTGCCTACTAAGAGGATTGAAGGTGAAGGCTTCTCAGTAAAGCAAGCTAATGAAGATGCAGACCACCTGATTGTTGCCACGGCCCTTGAGGTATCACAGGCGCATGAGAAGGTTGTGGTAGTTGGTGAGGATACGGATCTCCTCATCATGCTCAATGCCCTAGCCACACCATTAGCAAACATATATTTCTCAAAACCTGAAAGAGGACCCCATCAAAAGTATTTGGTCCCAACAGCTTCAAACTGGCTGGCAACATCAGAAGGTCACTCATATTTCTCCACGCCATAAGTGGATGTGACACAAATTCAGCACTCTTTAGGCAGGGTAAGAAGAAGGTGGTCAAGCTGTTGGTCGAAAATAAATATCTTCTCGAAGAAATCAAACCTTTCTTCGAGCACGACACTCAAGCTGAAGCTATTGCCGAAGCTGGCCTACGATTTTTAACAACAATTTTTGTTATTATGAAATATAATCCTCACTAATTGATTTCAAAAATTGTGTATCTTATCCTGCCTCCATCTTTATATCAATTGAATGGATCTCAGAATTTTCTATATGAAACCACTTTTTAATATTATCTTTTTATATATTCTACAATTTTAATATTTTATATATTAACTAAGTACAAGACTAGTACAATGGAGTGCTATAGTACTATGTTTAATATAGTGTAAATAACACATTTTTCATAAATATGTAAAATTTGTCCAACTTTGATGAGCACTAGTATGGGAACGGGTGGTCCAAAAAATATGCGTCTGACCTCATTTCATGCAGAATTTAATTCCCTACAACTTTTAATAGGACTATGTTTTCGATATTGTGAGTCCTTTACGAGATATAACCGTAAAACCGCAAAAATACCCCTTTTGGGGGTACATTTTTACCCCCCACCACTTAAGCACAACTCCGCCGGGGGGGGGGGCTAGGCTAGTCATATTAGGCAACAAATGAAGCCATTAAAACAATAAAACCGTTTGTAGCAATTATTTCCGATTTGGATTTTAAGCCTACTGGCCTATAAGTCTTATTTAAAGACATATTTAAAAAAAAATTGATGGACATAAATAATAATTGACAGATATTTCACGCTGTTACCAAGAAAGAGACCTGACAACTTTTAATGAAAAATATACAGGTTGGATACCTAAAAAAATAAAACGACAAGAAAATAATATCTGGGATGTGATGGACAAGGATGAAAATCTGATAAAATTTTAGTAAAAAAAAGATACAAATTGGTCACTGAAAACAAATAGAGAGGGAAGATTTTTGCAAATAAGTTTACAAATTCTATTCCTCGCTTACCGAAGAGAAATATTGTAATAATTGTGAAAAATCACTGTTCCATATTACTTAGGATTTTACATTTCAGATTATCCAGATTATGAAAATTTAGGACTTTCAATTCAGTCATTGAATCCGTCTGTCGGTCGGTCTGTTGGTTCTATATCTAAAAAACTATTTCACTGAGGAAAATAATTTTAGGCAGGTAATTGAGTCTTATTGGCATGGAGAAAATCTGGTATGTTTTGATCGAAAAATATAGTGTCGGAACACCCCAAAAAAATAATCAAGGAAATAATGTTACGGAAAGCAATAATACTTAACATGTAGTTTACAGAATTGCTAGGGAAGAAACCGGTTTTAATTTTAGTGACAAAGATATACAGGGATGGTCACTAAAAGAATAAAATAATTTACTGAGCTACACCCGTCGACATGCGGCGGAGGATGTTTAGGGCACTCCTTTGTTTTTATGAGATTCTCTAGGAGACCATTACATTGAAACATTGCCGCGAATTTTTTGAAAATGTGAGTGCTGGTATAAGGTTTTTATTTATTTATTTTTTTTAACTATTTATTTAACGTCTGCCTATTTCCGCTATCAGGGCCTATCACCGACGCCAAGGGACGAGCTACCCTCAACCTGGAAATTTTGCCGAACCTCTTCTCTTGAGAAGAGTAGGGACCTTTTATTTGCCTAACATTTAATAGACAAGGGACCGCCTGCTTTACATCTGTTATGAAGGATGGTATATCCACTACGTAATCCTCGTCTTGAAATTACATAGCTTCCGCGTATACGATGATATACAAGCCGCTAGAAGGTGGGACGAGATCGTTGTGTTTCCCAAGATGGATATCACCTATGCAAGTACTAACCGCGCTGAACGTTGCTTCACTGGAGTATCGAAATACAGCACAGTTAAGACACCTCTACGCTCGCCCCAAAGGTGTGCCTCTAAAGAATAATATCTGGGATACAGTTTTATACAACCCTACTCCGTTGAATCTCGATGGGATCATTTTAGTATTTCCTTAGTATTCAAAATAATTCTTTGAATTAGGCAATAGTGTGTTTTACGTAGGTACATAAAAAGTCCATTTCTAATAATGCTTTATAGTCCAATCAATGAATGCCCAAAAGGGGATTGTAAGCATTGAGGAGAGGAGAATTTTCCTCTTCAGGAATGTGTTGGGGGTAGTTAGGAGGTAAACATGCGCTAAGTCCCCTCCCCTAACCCCGCCGCTTCAGGGGCGTGGGGGGGTGGAAAAGTTCCTTTTTCAATTCATCGCTTAAAACTTGGAAACGATGAGTCGAACGGAAAAAGGTAATCTATGAAAAATTAAACGTAATTAAATTTTCCACAAGAATGTTTATATTCATTTTCTTCCTATCTGTTACAGTTTACGAGATACTCGCCAGCGAAAATCGATGATTAATACAAAAAATCAATTATGTACCCTGAATATTTCTATCAAAGCGGTTTACCGTGGTCTGCTAATAAGTCACAGTCACAAAACAATCTTTATTTTACAACACTCGACGTATTTACTAACGTAATATTTCGTCGAAATCTATACATTTCCTTAAATATACAGTGTGACTCATTTAAAATGAAGATACCCTTATAACTTTTTTATTTTGTTTCCGATTTGAATCAAATTTTACTCAAGTATAGAACAAATTAGAATCTACTTATGACTAGAAAAACATTCGGCTGCTACAAAAGCAAAGCCACCTGCGGTACCAAAATATGCTGAAAAAAACACATTGAATGTTAAAAATTCTAAAAAATGCATCCGATCGGCGCCACAAACATACATTTGATTTGGTTATTTAGGGATTTCTCATGCATAAGCTCATCTGGCAAAGGGGATCCTCAGTTTCCGCAATTTGTGGTGGCTTCGTGAAGTTCGTCAATATGATTTTTAATCTTTCTCCTCATATTTTGGTACCGCAGATGGCTTTGCCTTTATAGCAAGTGAATGATTTTCTGGTCATAAGTAGATCCTAATTTGTTCTATACTTGAGTAAAATTTGATACAAATCGGAAACAAAATGAAAAGTTATAAGGGTGTCTTAATTTTAAGTGAGTCACACTGTATATTTAAGGAACTGTATAGATTTCAACAAAATATTACGATAGTAAATACGTCGAGTGTTGTAACTGTTTTGTGACTGTGATTTATTAGCAGACCACGGTAGACCGCTTTGATAGAAATATTCAAGTTACATAATTGATTTTTTTTTATTAATTATCGATTTTCGCTGGCGAATATCTCGCAAACTTTAACACATACGAAGAAAATGAATATAAATATTCTTGTGGGAAATGTAATTATGTTTAATTTTGCATAGATTACCTTTTTCCGCACGATGCATCTTTTCCGAGTTATAAGCGAAGAATCGGAAACTCCCCTCTCCCCCTGATGCGGCAAGGGCTAGGGGCGGGGATTTTTAGTATGTTTACCTCCTAACTACCTCCAACACATTCCTGAAGAGAAAAATTCTCCCCTCCTCAATGTTCTCTACAACTCTTTCATTGATTGGACTATTAATAGCCAGTATAATAAAAATACCTATAAAAGTCTAATGCATTCATTCATATTAATTATTCAGTGTGTCTCTAAAATATACGACAAAATTTTAGAGGTTATATTAAAACAACCAATTTTTGTTGACACACCCACGCTCGTACAGGAGAAGTTAGTTAGCTCTAGGGCAAAGGAGAAGGGTAGCTATTTTATTTGTAGATTCAAATTTTAAAAAACCATTTTTTTATCATCGGTCATCAATATTTAATTGATTTCACCTGAAACGGACCCCCCCCCCCCACTTGCACATATCTCTTCTGCCCCTTTTAAATATTAGATAACCAGAATCCAGCAACGGTCTCGCTAATTTTATTCAACCAATGTACGTACTTACTTATTTACTGAGATAGGGAATTTTCATAAAACTGCTTATATATAATTTTATTTATGATGTATTAAATTCAAGTAAACGAGTGTTGTGCATTCGGAAAACGTGATTTGACGTCATTTCCGGCAAAACCGGAAGTTCGGACACATCAATCTGAGACCAAATAATTGTAAACAGTCTGGTTATTCATTTCCAGCAGTTATCATTTCAATACCTGTGGTACGTTTTGAGAAATCGTTTTGAGAAATCGTTGATACAGTATCGAGAGAGTTTGGAGCCATCTATCGGAGAAACTGTCCATAGTTTGAATTTTTGCCTAAGGAACTTTTTGTTTAGAATCACATTCATATCATATTGTCACATATCAAAAATAAATAACTATTTTTCTATGCAAATTTGGCAAATTATCTTATTAGCATATTCCCTATAAATAAATACAAAAATAGAAAACCTAAATTAAAGGATTTCCAAATTTAAATCTATAATAAATAAACTAAATTCATTGCCATTTATTATTTTTCAATATATAAAACATACAGTAGTAAAGCATTTAAAATGTAACAAAGGATATAGAGTGTCGGATTACAATTACTAATTAATAACATCAGGCCATAAGCTTCGGAACTCTCTATTACGTATGAAGGGAATATGCTGATTAAACATTTCTCAAACATATAAATAGTCCAGAATGAATGGACAGTGGCAGTCCATTCTGGGGACCCATCTCCTCCTGACATGGGCTTGTGGTAAGAAAACTTTATTTGTTATTTAATTCATATTCTGTGACTTTGTTGTTTGGCTGCAACCATTATTTGATTAATAAATGTTATTGACTATTTAATTGTGTTTAATAATTTTCTAACAGAAAAACCTCTCGCAGGCCAAGTGGCCCTTATTGTCGCCGTCTTAATTTGGCGGTCGTGACAATATTTAGAATAACATATCAAAAATTCATCAAATTTGACAGGCCACCAATTTATCTATAAAACGTGCGGTGTCCTTTGAAGATAATGTTCTAAATGGGCTGAAATAATATGGCATTATAATGATGTATTTTTTTCTGAAAACATCTTTAAAAACATCAGCCGAACTTTGAACACGTCTGAAAAAGGAAAAAGCAATTGTAAAAATAGTCACAAATTAATGTACATAGTAACTATTTCTGTGAAAGTCAGAAGAAATTTATGCAGGTGATTTTCTCATGATTACATATCTTTCTTTATGCCAAAGCATGGGAATTAATTATTATTGATACAATTAATTTTTGTCCATTTTATAACTGTGGTAAAAATCAAAGAAGGGATTGGCATCATAAAATTAACATACATGTTTATCCACTGCTTATCCATGACCATAAGAGTTTTAATTTAATTTAAGAAACAGGTAATTATAAAATAATGATCTTGGCACCTACTTTTCAAGAACCGGGTACCCGATTCCACTTGACGGCCCAGGTTTATTAAGTACCCAAATATACAATATAATGCATGTATAATGCAAAATGAAGCACATTTCAAAAGACCTTGAAACGCCTACGCCGTTTTTATAAGTTTAAGGTTTCTTTAGGCTATGTTTTTTTAAAGAAACTTTTGAGTAGCAGTTGCGATTGCAATTGATTTCAATTAATTTTGTCATACAGATTTTAGGTCTCAGTTTGCGCCTTTCGAATCTCTTTTCTCTGAGAAAAGGGGTTTTAGCGATTTCCAAAGACCTCGCCAAAGACTTACTGTAACTTTTCGAGATTTTTTTGCACATAGCTAGGAGAAAAAAAGTAGAACAATTTTGTTGCCCCGCTTGATTTTCCATCACAATTCTAAAAAAAATCATTTTTCAAAATTACAAAAATCAATTTTCCCGACCATTTTCCAACGAGGACTATTGCAGTAAACGACATTGTAAACCAATTGCACCACGTGAATATTCAGAAAAAATTAAGCTGGATAAAAGAAAGTTTATGCCGACGGCTCCCCGGAGTGCGCCGGCTTATTAGTCACTCTAGTTTCTTGAAAAATAGTTTACGGAAGTCAAAAATATTTCAGAGGAAGCAAAGCAATACTTGCGAAATACATTGAATCAAGTTTCGTGAATAATATCGAGAACTGTCAATTTGACAGGCGTCTGAAAATAAGGAGTACTCCACCTGGCGGTCTTTAGTCAAACTAATTACTGGGCCATTCGGCCATTGTCTCTTTAGTATACGATGATATCAACAATAAGTAAAATGATAAACAGATATTAAATTATTAAAAATATGATAGCGTTTAAGGGGGCTACACACGATACAATTTGCTGGAGCCAACCTAATCGGCTTTGTAGATTGCAGGGGCAACTCCTGAAAGTTGAGTTGGCACGGCAATGTTCAAAGCATACCCTCTTTGGTGTAAACACCTTTAACCAGGCATTGACAGGGAAAAAGCTGGTGCAAATAACCGTGGCCCCGAGTGGCAATAATAGTGGCCTGGACAAGAACACATTGTAAGTGAAATTTATGAAATAAATAAATATATGTACCCAATTCATCCAGAATGTTTAAAAGTAATATATACTATTGCACCGTTATGTTTTACCCCTGAATATTTCTATTTCATATTTTACAAAATGCCGATTCACTTATTTTATTTAAAGAATTAATAAATATCTTCTCAGTTATATTCAATGTACTACTAAATTCATTGGTATTTGAATCTGAGACACTTGTTTGTAAACATAAAGCACACACATTTATTAAGTTTTGTATTGAATGGGTTGTACCACACAAAATAATACGTCCTGCATTTAAAACATATTCCCCTTCATACACACACTTAGAATTTTTACATTTTTAGTGCTTCCCAAATATTCCATACATTGCAATGTGCTTAACCTAAATGTCATTCATGTTTCCTGAAAAAAAAAAAATGATTTAAACAACAACTGCACATAAATTTAAAAAAAAAATTAAGTATATTGATACTTAACTAGCCAGACACCGTTTATGTCGAAGAAACCAACCTACTACGTACTTTTCAAGGGAAAAATTAGGTAACCTAAAAAAATATGAATTTTGCTGAATAATGCCATTAATATCTTGCAAATCACTTAAAACAAAATCTTGAAAACCATTAGGTCATGTATTATTAAAATTATTATTTTTAATGCCAAAAATAACAATAAACAGAAAGAAACAAGGTACGCAATTCGCCACATAAACAAAGAATGGCCCATTAATCAGTTCACGGGTTCTACGCTTTGGCGCTGACAACTTAAATTCGGATGCGTATAGCTCCGCCATTTTTTGACCAAATGCCGCTTTTTAAATTACCACTTATACGATGTGTTTTTCCAATAATCCTCAGCGGCAAATTTCCGGGAAAATCGATTTTTCTTTTTGTAATTGCACAAATAATTTAATTAGAAGTCACCTTCTCTCAGATAAAGAGTTACAGTTGAATATTGGTGAAGATGTTTACAGCATTTTAAATAGCTGAAGGTAAAATCTGGAATACGGATATTCGGATTGACGCAGTACCTAATTCCAATAATTATAATTGTAGGAGCCAACAGCGAGAGTGACAGTGATATGTTAGTGATTGTGATAAGGTTAATTATTACTAAATACTATTTTTGATAAGTTTGATACATGTTTCGTTTGTAACAATTTAAGAATTTTATTTATTTACTCTAGGAAAATGCTAATAATGTTCTTAGTAATTTAAAGTTTACTGTATTGTGTTTGTTGAGCTCAGCTATTTCTTTTACTTGAAATGTTGTTCATAATAAAAAAAAAATCGTAATCGGATGCGATTAAGGCTACCACTGGTAGCCCCATTTCTATCGGTTTTCAGCAAACTGTTGTTTTTGTTTTTAAGTGTGTTACTTTAATAAGAAAGTTAAAATATAATAATTATTTATTTTTAACTGAAAAATGAAAGTTTATTTATTTAGTTTTGCTTAACCAGTTTATTCCCTAATTAACAATCCTGTCAATAAAAAAACTGGTATGGAAAGAACAATGTTAAAAAAGGGATTTTTCGGCCCATCTGTGGTAAAGTGTGGAAGCCATATTTTTTTACTAATTTTGGGGTGCTACAAACGAATCCGTCACCCGTTTTGGCGGAAAATCTCGTGCATATTAAAAAACAACACTTATTTGAGTGCCGTAAAGTGAAAATTCTCATTTTCCTAATCAAAAGTCAATTTAAATAATTAAAGAATTTAAAAACCGCTGCCCAAGGAATCACTACTTCCACATCCAAATTTTTCATCCAAGTCACTCACAACGAAAAAAATTTGTATGTGGAAATAACTGTTTATGGAACTTTAATAATATAATATTTGAAATCCTCTACCCCAAAAACCCATAAAACGATACACCACATCGGTAGCGGGGTGGGGGTGGTGATGGGGGGGTAGTGGGGGTGGATGAAGTAAAAAAATATTTTGAGGTTTCTGGTTCTTGTACACACACTAAATCACAATTTTTTTTCATCCCCTTTAATAATAAGATGGGGGTGGTAATGGGGGTGGCTAATGCCAAAACTGTTTTTGGGACCTTAGCTTCTCTTGTATATACTAAATACCAATTTTATGGACTCTTACCTGCTTGATTTACCTATTTTTCCGAAATTTACCCCAATTTACCCCCCAACCCTTCGACGGAACAAGATGAAAATATAATCTAGTTCTAAATCTTGTTAAAATACATATGTGTACCAAATTTCAAGTCAATATCTCAAACGGTTCCAGAGTAAACGTGCGCACAAAAAAAGTTACAGACAGACAGACCGACAGACAGACAGACCGACAGACAGAATTTTTTTTCGTTCAAACTTAAAATCTCGACGTTTCGTGACATTCTAAGCCTATTTGAACAATAAAAATTTTTTAAAAATTTTTTGTCGTTACTATACTTCCACTGGATGTGGAAGTAAAACAAGTAATATTTTCTGCATAGTGATATATATGCACACCGTACACCTCAACCCCAACAGGGTGAGAAATATTCACCTGAATTGACTAAATCATCTTATTATTGTCACGACCCTCGAGAAGCTGAGGCGGGGTTCCTTTAAATTACTCGCTTGCTTGCAAGAGGATTTGAATTTAATGAATTAAATGAATACTTGTAAATAAAACATTGTGGTAGAAAACAAGGTACAGGTTTATTAACCCAAACATAAAAACAGAACAAGATAAAAAAAAACAATTTGTACTTACATTTGTTACCCTCCGGGGGCTGCCCCAGAAGGGGAGTTGGGGCACGCACCAAGCCACCACCAATTCGTACCCTGAACCAAAACCCAACTTGTAACATTAAAAAAAACTTAGGAAAGTACAATATTATTTCATTTCTTAAACAAAAAAATACATTTTATATTAATGAAAAGTAAATAAAATGGGAGGGTTGTGAAGAACCACCCCCTAGGAGCGAGGCTAAGCACCTCCACCACGTGTCACGTCTACGGGTTGGGGTTGGTAAATAATTAATCCGACATGTGTTATGCCCGGCGCCTCCACCACGTGTCACGACCCTCGGGCCGCTGAGACGGAGTTCCTTTAAATTACTCGCTTGCTTGCAAAAGGATCTGAATTTAATGAATTAAGTAAAACATTGTGGTAGAAAAGAAGGTACATGTTTATTAACCCAAACAATAAAAACAGAACAAGATAAAACTAAACAATTTGTACCGAGGGGTATTCCGCAGAAAAATATTGTGTACACTAATTCCCAAAATGGATAATAATTCCCCTAATTCCCTACTAATTCCTCTAATTCCTTAGTAATTCCTCTAATTCCCTAGTAATTCCCCTAATTCCCTAAATCGATAGCTAGCTAACACCGATAGTATCACACTGCCTAATTTTGAACCCGAAAGACCTAGTTACAAAACTTGCAAGTTGAATAAAAGCTTGTAAAAAAACAACACGATTCTTCCTGCATTAACTAACCTTCCAAATTCCAACACAATTGGACTTTCAGTAAAGTTATGTTGCTTAAAAGAAACGTGACGGATGGACGGACATTTTGAAAGTCGTTCAGAATTAAATCACTAACACAATGATATAAACATTTTTTCTTTCCAAGCAGTATTTCCTGCTTTAGAAATGTGCCGATCAAATTGCAATATACTTTTCGTTTTCGTATTTGCAAAGAGCATAATAAAGGGAATTTATCTCCTTTGACATTTTTCCGTAAAACCCTCGGTAAAACCAATAGTTTGGCAGCAAAAAATGTCCTGTTTCTCTCGGAAATGATTAAAAATATGCCCTTTTCGAAAACATATTTCGACAAAATGAGCAAATAAAACCATGAATATTTTTTGAAAAATTTGTATATTTGTTTGAAAATGATAAATAAACTAATTGTCTGGTCACAAAAAATTTGTTCATAACAGATTGTACAAGAAACCTTGACTGTTGTCAACCAAAGGGATTTTTGCTAAAGATATTTATTTTACAAAAACTGCATACACTGATGAATTTATCTACAAAAATTTAACAAAAATGACTCCAAGCAATTTTTAGATAGCACGCATTATTATATACGAATATTCATTCAATATTTATTTTTCTGGATTTTTTGGGAGTTTTGAATCAACTTAGTCAATTTTCATTTTAAAACGATAAAAAACAAATTAAAGGTGATTGAATAAGCTTTTGATTTTGTTTAGCACATTTTTTACGTATGGCCCACAGTTTATGGCGGGCGACAAAATACGCTTCTTCGAACACAGTGAGACTGAGTTTTTTTTTTAAATTCCTGTTATTTTTCGCTAAATTCAATCTTTTTTGACATGTTTTATTAAAAAAAACTTCGAAAAAAACCTGTTTCTTTTAAGTTTATTTGTTAAATAAACAAATGAAGCAAATAATGAGTTATACTTCTCGTATAATTATTTCTTAAACTTTTAAGAACATACCCCAGAATTTCAGTGACTGAAGGTTGTGATTGTTTATAATTTTTGAATTGCTGGAATGGATTCTCCTCACGGCCTAATTGCGAGATTGGTAAATAAACCAGTGCATTAACTTACCATGATTTGATTTAATTAAGCTTTGCTCACTGTAGTCACCTGTTTGTCACTGTGTATAAAATTGTTAAGTTTAGTTTTGCTTAAAACTGCGAAATTGGTGCACGTGCAAATCACATAGAGATTCGGCAAATTTAGTGTAAGAGAGAAAGCAGGAAAATAGAAAAGAATGACGGATACACTGCTCCCAGCACACTCCACACTTCGTGAAATCTTATTTGTATCACCTTGTCGTGTGTCAGCGCAGGGCATCGCTTCTAACAGCGAGCGCATAGTACTGGGATAATATCCGTCTTTCTTTTCTAATTTCTCTGTTTTCTTTCTTGCACTCATTAAACTCAGGATTCAAATATAAAACTAGAATTGCCGAATTTGTAGATGATAGAGCTAGAGAGCGCGCACGTCTCGGCGCATGTTATTATGTACGAGTGCTACCATGTCTCAATTCCACTCTCATTGCCTACTAATTCCGTACTAATTCCCCACTAATTCCCTAATAATTCCTCACTAATTCCTCTAATTCCAAACTAATTTCCTACTAATTCCCACTAATTCCTGCTAATTCCTGCTAATTCCCACTAATTCCTACTAATTAACTACTAATTCCTATAGCTTGTACACCAAAATTCCCCTGCGGAATACCCCTCGATTTGTACTTACATCCGTTACCCTCCGGGGGCTACCCCCAGGAGGGGAGTTGGGCCACGCACCAAGCCGGGGCTACCCCCAGGAGGGGATAACATGTGTTGGGAGTAATTATTAACCAACCCCAATCCGTGTTCATAACACGTGGTTAAGGCGCCGGACATAACACGTGTCGGGGTAATTATTAACTAACCTCAACCCGTAGACGTGACACGTGGTGTAGGCGCCGGGCATAACATGTGTTGGGAGTAATTATTAACCAACCCCAATCCGTGTTCGTGACATTATAATAAAAAAAAACATCAAACTGGGTGATTAGGGATTTCTTTTGCAATTAAAACCAATAAAACCTCTAAAAAGATAAAATCCAGCACCTTAATTGGTGGGGATGTAAGAGTGTTCAGAAGTAATCACATTATAATGTGATAATAGCTATTTAACGAGGATTTTTGGTGTTTTTAAAAATAAATAAATAACCGTATATTAGATATTGTAACTTACACCGTTCTTATGGGTGGTGAAGTGTGAGGGAGACTAGGGGGAAGGGGGACGAATTTATAATTTTTGCTTCTCTTTCTACTTACCTAACGAAACTGAAAAAATTTCCCGCACGAAAGAATCACTTTTTGTTGCAAGTTCTAATATCAATTTCAATGCCACCCCCAAATAATGGTTGTTTTTACTGTCTTCTCGATGTTTTTTGCCAATTTGGATGCCAGATAAGTATTCAGCACCCAAAAATTAATAAAAAAAAGATGGTTTCCACACTTCACCACAGATGGGCCAAAAAAGTCCTCACGATAATAAAGTGATTTAGTCAATTCAGATGAATATTTCTCACACCTGAATATTTCTCACACTTTTGGGATTGGGGTGTACGGTGTGCATATCACTATCCACAAAATATTACTTGTTTTTCATATTAAATAATTCTGTAATTATTTAAATGACTTTTGGTTTGGAAAATGAGGATCTTCACTTTATCGCACCCAAATAAGGGTTGTTTTTTAGTGTGTTTCGCCAAAACGGGTGACGGATTCGTTTTCAGCACTCCAAAATTAGTAAAAACAGATGGCGTCCACTCTTTATCACGGATGGGCCAAAAAAAATAGTAGATTGTAATACAAGTGTGGCAAGGGCTTCATTGCAAAACGATGTATGAAAGTAGGAACACTCGCTGCGCTCGTGTTCCTATCATACGAGTTTTGCAATGAAGCTTGCCACATGTGTGTTACATAATATTTTTTCTACGGTTGTGAAGTTATTTCCCTTTTTTAGCCTTTCCAAAATTTTAAATTTGCTGCCTGTCAGATTTTATTTAAAGTGACATTTTCCTCAGTCATTCTGAAGTTAGAAAATTTGACTTTGTAATTGCAATTCATGTGTAATTAATGTACATTTATAGAATTTAATTGTTATTACCAGTAAATAATATAAAATTCTTTAAGGTAAACACACTATTTTATTCGGGTGTGCGAAGATATAATCAAGGCGTGTGGTAAATTCTTGTGATGTTTTCTGCAGTCATTTTGAAGTTAGAAAATTTGACTTTCAGCACAGTCGTAGAAAAACCTTTTTTAACATTAATCATTAGGTCCTTTCCTTTGCAATAAAAGTGTAGCACTGGTGCAGGTTTGTCTCTCTTTAACTTGTCCTATAAACACTGATTCTATCTCTGTCACTGAGGTTTAGTGCCACTCTTTTTGAGCAAAGGAAAGGACCTTTGTGTACATTTTTGTAAATATCCTTATTTAGTTTTGATGTTAGATTTACTATTAAAAATATGCCTGACAATAAGAGTTTTCTTAAAAGAAGACCAGTTTTTATTATTAGCTAAGATGAGCGTCAAAACATAGATTTAATTACATTCATTCACAGAATACACAAATTAAGGAGAATAAATATTAACTCGACTGTTCAGAAGCATAAAATAACATTAAACCGGACCCCGAAACTCCAGCATTCCATTCAGTACAAAAATTCAGGCAATTATTACATGAAAATTTGAAGGAATTCCACCCTTCAGTAACCTACTTTTTAATTTTGATAAAAATCTCAAGCATGCCGCACGCACGTATTTCCGGCCCTACAGTGCCGCCATATTGTATCGCGTTCCGCATTCCTGCGCTCGCCCCGGGGTACCTCGGATAAATCAGGCATTGTGCCAGTTAGTCGTTAGCTAATATTAATGCGACCCAGCCATACTCGACTTACTCTTAGTATTTAGTCTTTTAGCCTTAGGCGTC
The DNA here is from genome assembly GCA_936432065.2 of Rutpela maculata. Classification (NCBI taxonomy): domain Eukaryota; kingdom Metazoa; phylum Arthropoda; class Insecta; order Coleoptera; family Cerambycidae; genus Rutpela; species Rutpela maculata. The sequence continues at coordinate 345,198,442 of OW386285.2, forward strand.
TGCAGATATTAAAGCAATCCTGGCAATAATGCATTGTCTCTATTCAGCGGCGTAGAACCTTTCTGATATATGATCGAATTGTTGCATATAAAAAGATGGTATAACATTATGGAATCTCAAAAACAAAAAAGCGTGTTTTGTCTCCTTTAAGAATATTTTATTATATAAACATTTATACTTAGAGCATTCGTTTTCAAGACGTAGAGCAAACGAGGATTTGTGGATTAGCCACCACATTTCTTATAGCAGAAAAAAATACGAACCAAAAATATCGAGCGTCATTCTGGGTGACTCAGAAGTTTTTAAAAAATCATAACCAAAATTATTTAAACAGTTCAAAAAAGTTTATTTTAAAATTAAGATACTACATACATGCAGATTTTATTTTTTAAACACTACGTCATCCAAATGTAGACCATCTTGCCTTCGGCACTCCTCCAATCTGGTTCTTAAATTTTGGAAAACTCGTCGAACACATTTCAACAGGAATATTGGTAAAGGCCTCCCGAATGTTGTTCTTTAACTGGTTCGTGGCCGGGTTCGTGGCCGGGATTGATGTAAACAATACTCTTTAAGTATTCCCACAAAAAAGCCGGGGGCGTTAGGTCCGGTGATCTCGGGGGAAGGAGATATCACCAAATTTCTTCAAATTTCAACATGCCAATAGCCAAAAATTGATTCCTAGGATGAAAATCGAGTAAAATTGGGGTACAAATGAAAATTTGACAAAATACGTAATATTCATTCCAAAACTATATCTAGGGGTTTTTGAGGTTGCCAATTTCAAATTTCAGGACGCCAAAAGCCTGGAACTTATTATGAGCCTTTAGCGAATAAACAACCCTGAAATAGGGTAAATCATCCCTAATTTGTGGTAACCATAAATACATGCAAAAAGTAGTTAACAAGCGCAAACGTATTTTATTTAAATATGGATTTGTGGTATACCGCAAAGGATTTTCTACGAGGAACCACCACAATATAAAAATGAAGTTCATGAGAGGGATTAAAGTCACTTTAGTTTCTATTCAAAAATTTACAAACCAAAAACTTCCACATTTTCCATATTTTAATGGTAATCGTGGATTCTATTTTTATATAAGGGTAGATTTTACACTCATATGTACTTTGATAATAGGGATGAATTTTAAGTCACTCTAGTTCTACGTAAATCCAAATTTTCAAATCTTCATTTTTGTGTAATTTTTTAGCATTTATATACTCTATGAAAGTATGATGGTGTATATTCTTTGCAAGAACAGGGGTATTTTTGGCCTAGTCTAAGAGTAGTTGTTCCGCCATTATTCAGGGAGATGACTGCTAAATATAGAACATAACCCTCTCCCCTGTTTTGATATTCTTTACCATTCATTCACATCAATTTATATATCCTGAAATATAGGGTAGTTTTGCCTCGTTTTTGAATCGGTGAATGAAGTGAAAAAAATTCTTGATGACTGGTTCTTGTGCACACATTAAATCACAATATTTTTTCACCCCCTTTAATAAAAGGGTCGGAGTGGTAATAGAGGTGGCTATTGCAAAAATGTTTTTGAGACCTTAGCTCCTCTTATATTTACTAAATACCAATTTCATGCACTCTTAATTGCTTGATTTACCTATTTATCTCCATTTACCTCAATTTACCCTTCAACTCTGCAGCGAAATAAGATTAGTATATAATCGTGGATTAAGAAAAAGAAATTTTTGGGCCCTTAGGTTCTTGTATACACGCTAAATTACAATTTTATTTTTTCACCCCCCTTTAATAATGGGGTGGGGGTAGTAATGGGGGTGGCTAATGACAAAAAATTTTTTGAGACCTTAACTTAACACTTTGGGGCCACTGTGCGGCGTTATATGCCAGCGCACCTTTTAATTTTTTCAATAAAAAATAACACCAAAGCTAACTAAAGACACCGCTTTAAAATTTATCGCGTCCAATTTAACTTTTCAATATAATCACCCGTTCTCAGCATTTTTCGCCATCTTCAGCCTTTATGAAAATTACAAAGTACTAGCAAGTCAATGAACTAAAAAACAGAGCAAGGATGCCTAGAAAAAGTTAGTTATCGCACTGCGATTTACATAGGTCAACCGAGACAAAAAATAAGAACATTACTTAAACTACATAAATAATTATTTCTAAATAAGTACCTAGCTATTACATCAACTTTAGATAACAAATCAATTAATTGATTTAGATAATTTAAATTTAACTCACTCATGAAATTATTAGCTTAGCGAATTAAAGTAATTATATTTTAATACTTTGTATATCGATGGAATATCTAAAGTGCAAATCCAATGATGATAAATCATCTCTATCCTGTTCTGTTTTCAGTGAAATTTAAAATCATACAAAGAAGTCTGATAATATATATAGACGCCTTGTATACGTGCATGAGAAAATTTATTGCCATCTAGATTAAAGTTTTATATACATTATACTTAGCGCGAGATAAATAATTAATCCTGAAAAATGTGTAGCAGTTGTAATTTATGTAAAATATAATCTTCGCGAGCAAAGGACGGTCTTATCTGCCATCAACCATTTTAAAGAGAACAAACAAGCCCCTACGTTCTGAATTCACACTACAGGATTAGTGAAATTCTGCTTGTCACGATCATTATTCATAAGGACCAGTTTGACGAGGAGGTCCTTATGAAATTTACTTAATTCTGTCTAATAATTGCTATTTATTATGAAAAAATGTAATTGACCACTTAGGCTATGTTAACAAAGCCTTTATTCTTTAAGTGGCAAGGAAAGAGTGACCTTGTCTGACAGGTTTTTATGAAGGTGTGAACTTATTGCAATCAATTCCATCTGCGTGTTGATTGAGAAATAAAAAGTCGTTGTTCGTAAAATCACTGCTCAGCTTAACACGGATGATCCTGACTTCATACTAAAGGCATCAATTTGAAGCAAGCGGCGATAACAGCGGAAAATTACGAAAATGCGGCACTGGTAAAAAAACTAGTTAAAATTGTTTGTAGAAAATGTAACAGGTGACGTATTGTAAAGACGAATGAATAGATTTTTATTTGTTTTACAGATGGAAAGAATTTTAAACGTCAGATCGCCATGCGTCACCTCTATCATGCGTACAGAGTGATCTACGTAAGCGAGCGAGGCAAAAGTAATAGTTTGGTTTAAAAAGACTATACTTGACTAAGCACTACGAGCTATCACTGCCCAGGAGTCATACTTATTTTTAAATAAGTTTACCGTTGTAGCACTATTAGGTAACTGAAACTGGTAGAGAGTTGCAGGCGGAAAATATTCGATTTGGAAGGAAAAATTGGCGAGTTCTCGATATAAAATTATCCTTTTTTAATTTGAAGTTGTGACCACGTAAACGAGCGTCGTCGTTGCGACCAAATAAACTCGATAGATAGTTCGGACGGTAACCTTCACGAATAGATCCCACCTTGCATTTCATGCTCAAGCATTGAAATTTGGTATACTTGTTCGTCCTGTGATATGAGAAATGTTGCCATGGTCGGGGTCCCTGCGGGGCCCTGTTATAGCATGGTTGCAAATCCGCATTTTTGCTTGTTGTGGAGCTAAAAGTGACGTAGAGGGCTGAAATTTGGTGTACATGCAGCATTTGGGATGTTTAAGCTCACAAGCAAGTGTTCCGGTGCCCACGGTCCTTTTTCTCAAAATGGCGGCGGGGATAATCAGTTATGTCATAACCGTATATTAATGAAACTGGCTAGGTGAAAGAAACTGAAATTGTTACCTGTTACCTGAATTTGTTATAGGTGTCTTTTGAGAATGTTGAAAAAATTTAAACTGTGTGACGTTAACTTAGTGGAAGATGATAATTCGAAGGAGATTAATTGGGAACTGTGTATACTATGCCAGAAAGAGACACAAGAGGAACTGTCGTATCCAGGAAGGGTCTCAAAGCCGTCAAGTATGTTGAATACCCGAAATTGGCTGAAATTTAGATGAATTTGAGAGGCTTGGGCGAGTGCCACTGGGCGTAAATGTTTTGGCTCTGGATGAGGGTGTCGGACTTAAGGAAACCTTTTTAGCTAAAGGAGCAAAATGGCTTAAAACCTGCTACTTGGAGTTCAGCAGTAGCAGACTTGAACGGGCAAAGAAAAGGCCAAACACAAAAGTTGTTGACCCAACAACTATTTCGCCTATCAAGATTCGTACTAGAAAAGAGTCTTTCTCCCCCGACTGCTGCTTATTCTACGGCTTGCCTGGTACCCGCACCAATATGTTGAGCGAAGTATCTACAGTGCATTGCAGTACAAAAATTTAGGAAACGGCCAAAAAACTCAAGGACACTCTAATATTAGCGAAGCTTGCGGGGACCAGCGACTCAATGGCGCACACACACTAAAGGCCATGTATCACAATAGGTGGCGTGTCAGTTACCTAGACCGGAAAAGAGAGCCGCACCTTCGCCCGATAAGACGAAGTATTTCGCTCTTTTACCAAAAACGATCGTCAGCTGGCATCCTTTCCACCAACAAGGTAGAATAGCTCGCCAGGTGCGCTTCCCTTCAAATCCAAATATGCAGACAGTCGCCTCAGCGGGTACAGCACCTTCCAGATCCATCAGATTTGGGATGGAAAAAATGTGACAGTATTTGGGGATCCGTGTGGCGCACAAAGCCTGTAGCCTCGGAAGCGTGCGAAGCCTTAGTTAAGTGCAGTTGTAAAAAAAAGGTTGCGTTGCAAACCGCTGTAAATGTCTCAAAAACAATCTGATTGATCTATGTAAATGTAGTTGTGACACATCTGAAAGTGTATAGTAGTTCTATATGTGCCACTCGGATTAACGCCCAATGCTCAGGTACTATTTATTTGAAAAAAAAAAAAATGTTTTTTCAAGATCTCTGGCGGCTTCCTGCGCTTAATAATTGATGAGCGAAGGGAGAAATGTGCAAAAATTTTTCGTCCAGGTGTCATAATTAATGAGCGAATATTGCGTTCACTGGTCTAACCGGACCCCGGTACCACGGTATCTACTGACCCCCCCCCCCTTGTGGGCCCTCTTGCTGTGTAAAATCTATCAGTATATGGAGGTATTCTATGACCAAACGGGACAGATGTACAGATTTCACGCAGAATTTTCTATTTGTGAGAAAATGCATACCAGCGTTTTCCAGGTTGTGTAATAGCCTTGGCTTCGGAACGCGATCGAAAGCTTTCGCAAAATTCAAATAAATTACGTCACTGTGTTTCTTATTATCTAATGCTGTCATCCAATGATTGACGCAACGTAAGGAATTGGCTATAACTGATCTTCCGGGGACAAAACCTTGCTACTCAGAAGGAATAACGCCATGAGTTTGCAGAAAAGTATGCATTCTTTCTCTTATTGATTCCATAACTTTACTAACAGTGGGTACCAAACTTATCCGTCGGTAACTATTGCTACAGAGTTTATCTCCTTTTTCTCTCTTTATTATCCACTGAGCTTGAGAAAAAAATTACAGTCTTGCCTTGTGGCAATCTGTTTTGTCGAAAAAGAACTAAATGGAAAATAAATAAACAGACTTTTATAAAGTTGTATAATATTTTTACAATTGATTATTTTTTATTTATTTGCTTTCATCATGATTAGAGAATTTATTACACACTTTCTCTATTTATTTTGAAATTACCTACTTTCTGTATATTGTTGCCCTAATCTGGGCACGCTAGTATATTAGTTAGGTAAATATTTTAAAACACTCATTATTGGAGAACCAATCAAAACAACTCATCTTCTAGCTAAAAAGTTATAGAGTTTATTGCAAACCGTTACACCTGTAAAATGTTTTATAAAATGTCAAATATCTCTAAAAAGGCTAGGTTTAGGGTTAGAGTATGCTACATGTTTTCTACTCAGAATTTTTCGCTCTTTTCGAAAACTTCGAAATATGTGGGGTGTTCCATATAAAATAAACAAATTGGTATTGACTTCCGGTATAAGCGGAAGTGCCAAATGCTTGTAATTATTTTCTTTGGATTGGCCATACTAACATCAGTAATTCCCTAAATTTTCACAATTTTCTGGTGCGTACTTTTCCCTGTATCGATCGATGCAGTTCTCGGTGGGAAACTCTGTATAGACCTGGTCCCTAAACTTACCAAATTCAACTTAACGACTATATGTCGAATTAGAATGTGGTTACGCAAACAATTGATTATCCGATCGATCAGATTATTGACTGGTTAAATAATCAGTTAACAAGTCAGTCAGATAATCAGAGTCGATTCATTAATTCACCGACAGATTAGATTTAGTCTATTGAGAGAGTGAGTAATCTATTGTCGAAATATAAATGAATGATATAAACACATAACCATCTAATTGATTTATTGTACAAATGATCAATTATGGGATGGAAATAGTTAATAAAAAATAAATGCGTAATAAATTCTTGCAACATCAATCTTACAGCAATGAATTATTATTATTACAAATAATTTTAATGTAAGAATAACTCCAGAAACATCAGTTGGATTCTATATGACCAACAGTCGTTTTTAATATTTCATATGCTATAAACTAAACCGCTGCTAAATTTAATTTAAAATAATCGATACTCGCTGCGGCGTAAAAAACCCGATGAAAAATAAAACCTATAGGCATAGTATATTAAAATATACCCACCGATGCGATAAAATACGGATAATATGCTATCGCTCGACGTCAAATATCCCTGAGCACGCCATAAACCTATTGATTCTTTAATATATTACATGGTAACATAATTTCTTATTTCTGGAAGTAAATTTTATTTCTTTTACAGATGTGCAAATGGGAATTCTCCGATTTGCGATGCTAACAGTAGTCTATGTAACGAAGGTAGAAATAGTGTAAATATTTCGTACAAAGACGAGATTACCTACCGTCCCCCCGTTTTCGAGGGTGCTGAACACGATGCAAGTGGTGGGGAAGTTTTTGACTGCCGCAACCCACTGAAACGGCCTAAACCACTTCTTTTATGGATCCCTTTATGTTTTCAGATATAAACAGGTCTGAGGAGTTATTTATCGACGGGTTATACTTGAAATAACAAAGAAGGGGGTTATAGAGTAAGTGGAATTCAGACAGCAGGCCTATGGGTTCGAATAAACCCTTACGAGGGATGGAAATCATTTTTTTTCAAATGATTCGGTTCAAACGCGTATCCTCCCGTTCTCGAGGTCGCTGATCACGGGAAAAATATTCATTTTTAGTTCTAACCCTTCCTCATCTCTTAAAAAGAGAAGAAACTCACTCACCAAAAATCATGCTATCCAGGATTTACAAGTTTTTCGACACATGATCCCTTTTCCTGTGCCTAAGGGATATGCATAGGAATAGAAGATGGTAGCGACCTCGGGGGTTGCTTCACCCCTTCTAAGGGGTATTAAATTTATTAGCTACACTCTGGATCGTCCTCCCCCATTTCCGCATGCGCTGATCACGATAAAAACATTCACCTTCTTCTCCAACTCTCCTCAACTCCTATAATGGACGGAAACTTACCATAATCCATCAGTTATCGCCGGGGCGATGATTGTGTAGGTTGCTGAGTAGAGTATAATGATTTCTTCATCGGGGAGGAATGAATAATAAATTTTGTCGTCAATGGCAATGTTGTTTATTCAAAGAATTACATGAAAATATTTTTATGACAAAATAAATTATTTGCTTACGATTAATTAAAAAAAACTAGGTCGTTTATAAATAGCATAAAAATCCTTATACTCCTCAAAATGCACATCGCACGTGATCTCTTCTTCTTCATCATCCGCCACTTCAGTGAGCGAATCTGAATCGGAATCATTTAAACCAATTTCAGGGGTTAAATTAAAATAAACATAATGATCATTAACGTCATCGTCATCTCTTCTGTATATACATCTTTATCATCTGGGGTATTAGTTTTACACATTTCGCCTTTGTAGTTTTTACAGAAAACAGTACATGTTAACCCTAATTTTAAACAACTGCATCGCTCTGAACAGACACTTAATTGACGATCCAAAGTGTAATTAGTGAATTTTACATCCCTTGGAAGCAATCTCCAAGGTCGCTGCCACCTTCTCTTCCGCTAAAAATGAAGGGATATGCACAGGAATAACGATCATGTGTCGAAAAACCTGTAAATCCTGGATAGCATGATTTCTGATGAGTGGTTTCTGTCCGATTTCCAATATATGACAATTTTTAAGTGCTGAGTGCTGAATTTTATCTTTTATCTTTACAATAATTACTATATGTCTAGCTTATACTTTTCATTACTTAACCCTTATATTTTCGCTGACTTGTTTCATACATATTTTTCTTTTAATATATCAAATGAAACTAAATAAAAACTACTGTCAACTATCATGCTCTATTGCGAGTTACTAAATAGAATAGCTATAGTATTTACATTGACAATGTTTTTTTACTATAATTTCTTTGTAGGAGCTTTCCGGTTGTGTGTACTTAATTCTCTGTCAATTAAAATATGAAAATTTCAATATTTGCAACATTGATGCCTGTAGAAATTATACGTAGCCTCATTACTCGTACAAACTGTTAAAATAAAAAAAAGTTATGACAGCTCTTTCTTCCTTTGCCCGTATAACTGCCTGCTTACATAATGAAAGCTACTCAGAGCCAGATACATTATAAACGATTCGAGTAAATAGAAGTTTTAATGAGAAGGAACAATTACGTGATGTTATTGACTTTAAAGTCAAGATGTTTAGCCTAGCTTTAACTGTTTTCACGTAAATTACGAAGCGTAACTCCGCAGCATGTCGCATCTGAGAAATAAAGAACACGTTTGTAAGATCACCAATGGGTATTGTCTGCCTTTACTTGGAATCTTGGTTCTACGTTTTACAATATTTCGCTATTCGAAAGAGTCTTGTATGCGATTCTATCACATTTTATTTAAAAACAATTTATTTCTACAATGATACGGCTGTTGTAATTGAGTTGGCTATTACTCAACGATGTCTAGGAAATGCAGAACCTTATTCAAAGAATGTATTACAATAGCACACTGATAAAAATACGCGTTTTTTTAGAAACAATAATAATTTACAAAAAACTTACGGATATTAAAAAAGGGAAAATATGTTTGTTATATTACTACTTTTAATGAAATAGATTCAAGTCTAATCCAATTCTACTTCTGTTTTTCAGTTCATTGAAAAATATGCCTCAAAACAATTATATAATATGGCTATTCTTACAATAGGTGGGAGCAATTTGGGGAAACACAATTTAAAAGAAAAAAAGGTTTTGAAAAATTTTGGAGAAAAAGTATTTGTTAACTTATAGGCCGTAGAGTAGGATGTGATGATTTGTAAAGCTCAACATTTTATTTTTAGTTTTTTCAAAAATTCATATCCACGCCAATAACCAAAATGACACGCTACTGATTAACTGACAAGTATATTGTTTTAAGTATTCATATTCAAAGTAAAAACATATTCAAGTACTAATACAAAAATAGACAACATATAATTTCAATATAGTAAACACATTTTGTTAGCTTCTTCAGAATTTGGCACTTTCTTTGACATACAGAAAATGTATAATTCTAAAATAAAAAAATTAAATATTGGCGTGGACGTAAACAAGAATTAACGCTAATGACGATAAGAAATATCCACGCCAATGACGAAGTAATCTTCAAATTTTTTTTTGACATTAAATGGATTTATGTAGATAAATGAACAGCAAATGCATAGTTTATGTAGTCAGCACAGGTTATCAAATAAGTTCAATATTATCTTTATATATTTTATAAAGAAAGAATTCTCACTAACACGCTAATGATGCCGAATAAACATACGCGCACAAATCGCCTAATATCTTTACACTTCAAAATTTATAGATCAGCTGGCCACGCTAAACTCGTAACTTTTTCAAAATGGTTTATCTAACCAATGCCAATGTTACCAACTGCTAAATTTCAGGTAGGCGGGAATTTTTGAATATTTAATTTCAATCCTCGCTAATGATTTTAAACCCAGGGACAAAATTGATGATTGTTTTTTAGTTTGGTTTAAATATTTTAATTTGAATCTGGCTCTTAACATGCCACAATAAGTGTTTTCTACAATTGACTATCACTGGATTATCCAGATCAAGATCGTAAGTTGCAAAATAGTGTCACGCATTAGGTGGAAACCTGTTGGGGGACATCTTAATGACATTTTACATACAAAAGGACAAACATTTATAATATACGAAATTTTTTTATCATTCTATTATGTATGAATGAATACCAGCATCTCCCTAAATATAAACATATTAAAGACCGAATAAAAGCCACGTGGTTTGGCATTGCAACTTGACAAGAAAATTCCTCTTATTGTAAGAATAACCCATATTAATCCAGTAAATAACCCGGAAAAAAGTGTAAAATGTGGAAAAGTGGTGGAACAGCACCGATTTGAAAAATTCCTTTTTTCACGTGTTCCCTAAACCGCCAGGAACATTCATCAGCATTGACCACTGCATTACCTCCGAAAATGAGAAAGTTAGGGGGGTTTGAAGTGCCCCAAAAAGTAGCTGTCATAAAAAAATTTTATAAAACTAATATTTAGCCTCGAAAATAGGTTCTAGAAGGTTTTTTCGGTCGCTGATCACGAATCCGAGGTCCAAATCGAGGAATTCCATATTCCAGTATGGAATTCGTGCCATTTTTTGATGAAAATTCCATTTTTTCGGGTGGAAATTTAAATATGAATATTATGCTGCGGAAGTGTGCTCTAGGGAGTTTTTTGGGTCGCTGATCAAGATCACGAAATTGAGCAATTCCATATTCCAGACTGGAATACGTGCCCTGGAAAATTCCATTTTTTCAGAAAACATTTAAATATTAACTTTTTTCCACGAAAATGTGCTCCAGGAGGTTTTTTTTGGTCGCTGATCATGATTTTGAGGTCCAAATTTAAGAATTCCATATAATCGGGGAGCCCCCCCCTAGCTGTACGAGCACCCCCCCCACCGATCCTTGGGGACAATGTTTTTCATAAAGATTAAAGTCTAAGGAACAATTTAAGACATGTCACCCCAAAAAAAAACTGGCCGTACTTTCACAATGGCGGCCATATATTAAAAAAACTGTTGCCAATGTTGTTTTTGTCATTTAACACAAAAACTAAAAAATTTTCTACAATTTTGTACCTATACAATATTTTGATAGGAGTTACCATTTTCCAGATAAATGAGTCTAAAATTAAGAAAACATGGAAATTCATATATCAGTAAATCACCTAGAGGAAATAACTGTGACAATTATTATAAGGCGCATAATATAACTTTATATTATTAACATAAAAATAAAATAAAATAAACTGAAAAAAATTAATAACAATAATAATATTATAATTTGCAGACATTTATCTCGAAAACGGTAACAGTGGTATCTGGAAAACGGTAACTCCTATCCAAATATTGTATAGGAACAAAATTGTAGAAAATTTTATGCACTTTGTTTTTTGTGCAGAAAGTTTTTCTCCATCTTTTTTAGTTTTTGTGTTAAATGACAAAAACAATATTTGCATTGTTTTTTAAACGGACGCCATTTTGAAAGTACAGCGCCAGTTTTTTCTTTTTTAGGACTTGTCTTAAATTGTTCCTTAGGCTTTAATCTTTATGAAAAACATTGTCTCCAAGGATCGGGGGGGTGCCCGAACAGTTAGGGTGGGCTTCCGTAGTGTTACGTTTTATGTTGAATTTTATATTTTACTTTAAGAGATGAATCATTTATCTGGAAAATGGTAACTCCTATGCAAATATTGTATAGGAACAAAATTGTAGAAAATTTTATGCACTTTGTTTTTTGTACAGAAAGTTTTTCTCCATCTTTTTTAGTTTTTGTGTTAAATAACAAAAACCATATTTGCAAATTTTCTTTTTTTAAACGGACGCCATTTTGAAAGTGCAGCCAATTTTTTTTTAGGACATGTCTTAAATTGTTCCTTAGGCTTTAATCTTTATGAAAACCATTGTCCTAAAGGATCGGGGGGGGGGGTGCACGGACACTTAGGGTGGGCTCCCGTAGTAATATTCCATACTGGAATAAATGCCATGGAAAATTCCATTTTTTCAGAAAAAAATAATATTAACGATTTTCCACGAAAATCAATCGATTTGTCCGGCTGAAATATCGGATGAACAGGAAGATGAAAGTGACACTGAAGAAGAACCAACAAATCCTGAATTACCAGTTCTCGAATATGATTCAATTTATGATTGATGTAAATGGTGTAAATTATATAAAAAAAATAATGATAAATTAATTACTATTTTATCACACAGAATACCACCTTTTGTACCAACACAATAAATGCTATATTTTTATAAAAATTGTTACCTTTCAATCACTTACCTCACTTGAAAGAAGAAAAAATTTGCATGCATTCCTGCAGTGTTTATAAAATTGCCACGTATATTAATTTGAAATACTCGTAATATTTATACATAACTTTTTTCTTCAAAGTGAAAGTCGACACGAAAAATGGCACAAATTCCAGTACAGAATATGGAATTCTTGAATTTGGACCTCAAAATCATGAGCAGCGACCCAAAAAATCCCCTAGAGCACACTTCCGCAGCACAATATTCACATTTAAATTACCGCCCGAAAAAGTGGAATTTTCATCAAAAATCGTCACGAATTGCATACTGTAATATGGAATTTCTCAATTTGGATTCGTGATCAGCGACCAAAAAACCTCCTAGAGCCTATTTCCGGGGCGAAATATTAATTTTATATATTTTTTTATGACAGCTACTTTTTGGGGCACTTCAAACCCCCCTAACTGTCTCATTTTCGGAGGTAATGCAGGGGTCAGTGCTGATAAATGTTCCTGGGGGTTTAGGGAACACATAAAAAAGGAATTTTTCAAATCGGTGCTGTTCCACCACTTTTCCACATTTTCCGGCTTATTTATTGGATTATATGGAATGCAACCTAATGATTTCGCATAAAATTTCATTGCAGATTTTATAATATTAGTACCCTTTATAGTCCATTTCTCACCCCCCGATACAAGAAGGAGGAGTGTTAGAAATTGGACTTGTATATTTGTCTGTGGTTTCATATCTCTTCAATGGATGATCCGATAGTGATGTTTTCTTTATTTGAAAGTGTATACTGTTGAGAAGGTGGAGGTTTTTAGCAAGGTTTCATCTCGGTAGACTTTCAGGGAGCTACATACACACCATCAATAATGAGTTAATAATTGTTATTAATTATTCTCACATAGCTCTCTAATGTTTTAACCGGCATCGATGTGATTTTCTTTGAATATGAAGTACATTAACGAGATTATTACAGGACAGTTTTAAAAAATTTTAATTTTATTTGTCCATAAGTTTTATCCGAAAAATCCATAAGTTTTATCCGAAAAATAGTCATTAACTAAGTCAATTTTATGCACACAGGTATTTTAGATAGAACATAAGATTTAAAAGGCGTGGCATCCCGGCTTTGTGGTTTCATAAATGGTCTTCTTTATTATTAATCATTTTTTATTTATTTGCTTTCATCATGATTAGAGAATATTATTTTAACCCAGTGAAATTAGACTTTTCTGATCTAACAAAATATATCCTTAATTTTTTTTTAATCGATTTATTTTGGTGTTTTAAGGAAAACATTAAAAATCGACGAGATCACTACAGCATACAAAATTATTCAAGGTCAAAGTTCATAAAAAACGTTTTTTTGTGAATATGGCTCGGAGGCCAATTGAGGTTATTATAAAAATGGGAGATAATGAAATTCCGCACAAAAATGATCTCTTTCATTTTTTATGTACAACGAACGGTTTAGGAATTGTATGTAAAAAATGAATAAAATATTTTTCGTTCAAAATTTGTGTATAATGTGTAAGCATATTATACAAATTTTTATTGTAATTTTTATTTTATTGTGTTTTTGTTTTACAGTAATTTTGATTGTATTTGTATATATTATATTAATTAAGGTTATTATGAAAATGAAAGATAATCAAATTTTGAACGAAAAATATTTTATTCATTTTTTACGTACAATGCTTAAACCGTTCGTTGTACATAAAAAATGGAAGAGATCATTTTTGTGCGGAATTTCATTATCTTTCATTTTCATAATAACCTCAATTGGCCTCCGAGCCATAGAAAGCGCGATATTCACAAGGAACCGTTTTTTGTGAACTTTGACCTTGAATATGCCGTAGTGATCTCGTTGTCGATTTTTAATATTTTCTTTAAAACACCAAAATAAATCGATTGAAAAAAAATGAAGGATATATTTTGTTAGATCAGAAGCCATATTTTTATCTAAAATAACGAGTATTTAGGTATTAAGCAAATCACAACTTACACACTTTTTTTATTTATCATGAAATTACCTACCTTCTGTATATTGTTGCCCTAACCTGGGCACGCTAATATACTAGTTAAGTAAATACTTTAAAACACTCATTATTGGAGAACCAATCAAAACAACTACTTTTCTAGCTAATACCGACGAAGTATTGAATTACGTGATAGGATTCTTAGCATTTTGAACCAAAAATATATTCAAAATACTTAAATCATTTATTTAAATTCAGTCATTCACACTTTTTTATTTAATTTTTATTTAATATGAAATTTTTACTTTACTTTCTATATATTGGTACCTTAATCTGGTCACGCTTATATACTGCTGATGAAAACATGCGTCTTGTTTACTTTTGAATTAACAAATAGACAATGACAATAATTCATTTTAGAAAACATGAATTTTTATTGGCCCATACGTTATTATTCCTAATTAATTACTATAATAATATTTTTGTTAGAGTAAAACACAAATTGGGAAAAGTACTGGAAATAATAATTTAAAATTAAAGCAAACAAATTATTCAATATTATGGCGAATGCGCCGTTGTCAAGAAGAATTTATTATCCTAACAGGTTTTAGAATGATCTCGGTTTCTTACGGGTCATTCAATATGTTTTTTTAACTCTGGGCCTCCTAGAGCTAAGCTCTATTATTTCAGATTTAATGACAATGATTATTTTCTGTAGATTTCAGTACAATGATCAATTTTCAAAAAAGTGTAAATAATAAAAAATACAAAAGTATACAAGACAGCCATTTGCTTACTTTTAACCTTTTAATCTTTAAAATCATCTTTATTTTTGTTTCATGTAATTTACATTGTGAGGTTGTATTTCATTTTTATCCCATTTAGTTTGTACTATATAATAAACAAAAGCGTAACATTTGCGTGAAGCATGGATGCCCTAATGTTAACCGATGACAAATCAAGAGATATCAGACAAGCCACATTTTGTATGCACGGCATTTTCCTTCCAATAAAATGCATTTCTAGTTATTATGCTATTTAGCTTAAAATAGTGACAGGAGAGCAGTATGTTGGAGTGGTATGGATGTTACTAAAATCATCGGAAAAGTTGCAAAAACCTGCTTAAAGAAATTCGTCATGAAGGAAAACTGGATTTTATATGTTTAGTTAATTTGTAGGAGTGTGATCTGGCTGCTGGTTTCCGGGTCTTATTACGCGTAGACTTTGTCGTGGTCTTCTTTTGAAGCGAAGTGAGCTCTGCTGGACTGAGCTCCTCTATTTATACGGGTTATTAGGAAGTGTGTTGCGGATCATTGCTCGTGCAGAATATTGACTTTCACGTTATTGGTAGTTGTAGTCCGATGTTATGAATTACCCATAACGTGGGAGTCAATATTCCGAAGTCAATATTCCGTATGAGTAATGATCCGCAACACGCCTCCTGATTAACCTGTATAAATAGAGGGGCTAGGTCTAGCAGGGCTCACTTCTCTTCAGATGAGGATCATGACAAGACGGTCGAAACGTTAAGCACTCAACAAAGTCTGCGCGGAAGAAGACCCGGAAACCAGCAGCCAGATCACCAGCTCCGCGAAAGCTTTAGGCACTAAGGTTGTAGGAATTAGTTTACCTGGTAATTCATGTTTTTCTGCTCCAGGATTCCTCAAGATGTGATTGGAATTGGAATTTGCGGGATGTATATTGTCTATGTGGTGGTTCGTTATTGCCTTCGTTTATGATTGATGTCTAGTTTTTCGTGGAGGAGGCTGTGAGTATTTGGGATATTATCTTGTCTTCGTTGATGTGCAATGTCGCGTGTAAGTTCTGAAGATGATATTTTCGCAGTAAAACACTTCTGGACGGTTTTTCTGACAAAGTGCTTGGTCCTCGGCATCTCGGCAATGCGATGGAGCTCTTCTATTGCTATATAGTGGTGAAAGTCGT
The DNA here is from genome assembly GCA_936432065.2 of Rutpela maculata. NCBI lineage: Eukaryota > Metazoa > Arthropoda > Insecta > Coleoptera > Cerambycidae > Rutpela > Rutpela maculata. The sequence continues at coordinate 345,214,688 of OW386285.2, forward strand.
TAACAGATGGAGCATTTTATTTTGTGTAACGTGTATACGGTTATTCTGTGTATTTGAGGAGCCAGTTCAGACAACACAACCGTACAACAGTATAGATCGATAACTTTGTTTAATGCAATATTATTTTCTTGCGTAAGTTTATTCCGTCTGTTAACGAGCGGATACAATGAGGTCACATAATTGTGCAACCTCTATATACTACTGTCATGACACATGGGTTGCCTGCCAGGCCCACTGGAACTTGACATTTAATGCATATGTTTATAATGCGACATTTCTGAGGATAGAAACATAGCGTAGAATTTAATTTTATTTCTCCCGCGGAAGAATTATTTAAGAACTTTCAGTTACTATTGTCACGTGTTTCCACCCTTAGGAAACCACCCTCGCAAATTCCGTGGGTTCCAAAAATTATAACAAGAGACGTCCACTAACACACTTTATTAAATATTTACTGGATACTTCACAATACTATTATTATTAATTTAAATACACTTTACTGACTAAAATCACAATGTTTATCACTTTGTTTATCCTTGAAGTCTTAACCTCACTTTCTATACTTTTTGAACTTTCTGAACTACTCGCTGAGAATGCGGTCGGTCTTTTATACCTAAAAATGACAGATCTCGATTTTTCTGTGATGACGCCACCATTCTCTAGATAATTCCAGATGTCACCAGAACTAACTTCTGGTAGGTTTCTCAAGTAGGTGCAAATACACTACATTCATTCAGACATTCGATCTGTTGAAGTCTGCCTACTTTTTAGTAACATAACCTTAAATTTTAAGGGGTGCAACATATTACACTGCCCCCTCCTTAAGCCTGAACGTCCCGGTCAGGCAATTCAGCCTCTTTCACATACTTCGCCAGTCTATCCAAGTGTACGATCTTCATCTTGGACTTTTTGTTTCGTTGAATACGATAGACGACATCATTAATTCGGGTAATAACAGTATAAGGTCCTTCCCAAGGAGGTTGAAGTTTCGGTGACTTCCCTTTCTTCCGCTGTGGGTTGTACAGCCAAACCAGATCTCCTGCCTTGAACCCTTCTGAACTACCCTTACGGTCGTATCGAGCCTTCATTCGGTCACTGGCTATGGTGATTTGGTCTCTAACCAGCTCATGAACATTTCTTAGCCGTTCACTCATTTCATCCACATAGCTGTTCACAGGAAGCTGTTCTCCGCCTGGTGTTCCGAAAATCAAATCACACGGCAGTCTGATCTCACGTCCAAATACTACACGGGCTGGTGTTTGTTTTGTAGACTCGTGGATAGCAGCTCTGTATGCCATGAGGAAGAACGGTATGTGGAGATCCCAATCGCGTTGATTCTTATGAACCACTTTAGAGAGATGTTCTTTCATGGTCTTGTTATGTCGTTCCACCATTCCATCTGATTGTGGGTGAAGGGCTGTTGTCCGTGTTTTGTGTATCCCCAATAACTTGCAGATTTGCTGAAACACCCCTGACTCAAAGTTCCTCCCTTGATCTGAGTGCAGCTCCAGGGGTACACCAAACCGACATATCAAATTATCTACCAAGACTTTGGCTACAGTGACTGCTTCTTGGTTTGGAATTGCATAGGCCTCTGGCCACTTACTAAAATAGTCCATGGCAACCAGCATGTACTTGTTCCCATCCTTGGTTACTGGGAATGGGCCGGCTATATCGATCGCGATCCTCTCGAAAGGAGCTCCGACGTTATATTGCTTCATTGCACCCCTACTTCTAGTCTGTGGTCCCTTACTGGCTGCACAAATTTTGCAATTGCGACACCAAGCTTCCACATCTTGACGACTATTTACCCAATAAAATCGTTCTCGAACTTTATTCAGGGTCTTATTAACGCCGAAGTGCCCACCGGATGCTCCATTATGCACTTCCTGAAGTACTTTCGGTACTCGACACCTGGGAATCACTAGACGCATAACAACTTCCCTGCCATTCGGGCTTTCCCAAGCTCTCTTTAGCAGCCCGTTCATGACTTTAAGTGAATCCCATTGGGCCCACAAAGCCTTCAATCCAACTGCCTTATCCGAAACATCCTTCCACGCTGGTCGAATTCCTTTCTCCTTTGCTCTCAATATAGCCCCAATTTCTGTGTCATTCAGTTGTTCTTGTCTCAGGGCTTCGGTCGTCCAATCGTCCGGAACCTCTATTTTAATAGTGTTGACGGCCACCGTACCCTGCAATTTCTCAACGTGGCGGCAGTGCTTGCAATCTTCCTTGCATGGTCTTCTAGATAAAGCGTCTGCGTTCTTATGAGATCTTCCAGGTCGATGTTCTATTTTGAAATCATACTGTTGCAACCGTTCTATCCAACGAGCCAGTTGACCTTCAGGGGTTTTCAACTGCAACAGCCATTTTAATGCAGCATGGTCGGTCCGAATCTTGAAATGTCGTCCATAAAGATATTTATGAAAATGGTCCACTGATTTAACGATGGCCAGAAACTCTTTCCGGGTTACACAATAGTTTCTTTCCGGTTTGGACAGCACCTTGCTGAAGTGCTCGATCACTCTTTCCTGCCCATTCTGGATTTGAGACAGTACACAACCGACCGAAGAATTGCTGGCATCCGTGTCTAAAATAAAAAGTCCTTCCCGTTGTGGGTACGCTAGCACAGGACCAGTGCATAGAGCTGCCTTCAATTTTCTCCATGCATGCTGTTTCACATTCCGGTGTCCATTGGTACTGCACTTTCTCTTCTGTCAGCCGGTGTAATGGCTTCGCAATTTCTGCAAACCCTTCCACAAAGCGCCTATAATAAGTGCAGAGGCCAAGGAAGCTCCGTACTTCATGAACGTTAGATGGTCTTGGCCAATCTCGTACAGCAGAAATTTTCCTTTTCTAGAAACTTGATTGCCTCCCTTCGTTCATCCTCAGATAAATGCTCCAACTGGGTACTCAGCAAGGTCAAAACTTCCTGGTCTATTTTCGTAGACGAACTTCCCTCTGTTTGTTCCTCGCACCTCGCTACCCATGTGACCGGTTCATAGGAGCCAATTGGTTTGCCTTCCTTAATTGTCACTGAGTGGGAATTTAAATTAACGACTCTAATTGGGATTTTGTCTTTAGTCCGGGTTAAAGTTCTCGCCACAATAATATTGGGTAGGGACTTAATCGATTCGTCATCTTCAACTAGGCCAACACGGTACCCTCCAGGATTTCCTTCTAAGGCAGCATCGATCATTTGTTGCGAATGAGCAGGAATCTTAATCGTCTGTGTTGTTAACAACCTTGCTTTATGGAATTGGTCGTCTGCGGTTGCCAGAATAAATTCCTCATTTCCAATTTTTAAGACTCGCTCCCCTACGTCAACAATGAATCCCTGCTCTCCCATGATGTCCAGACCCAAAATGAAATCATCCATAATGTCAGCCACAATGACCTTGTAATTGAACCTCAACCGTCCAACCTGCAGTTCCAAGTTGACCTCTCCATGGACCGCAGCCCTGTCCCCCGTGGCTGTTCGAATGATTACTCCATTTTGCTTCTTGTCAATCTGCAAGCCTGATATAAACCCTGGCCGCACTATTGATGACGTAGCACCGGTGTCAATCGTAAACACGCATTTTCTTCCATTCACATATCCTTGCAACAACAGACTACTTGGTATTCTTTGGAGCTGGGAAATCTTTATTTCTCTGGGGGCACCGCATTCCCTAGCCAGCACAGCCCCCTTGGTGCTGGCTATCTTTAGTTTTCCTGCTTCTCTTCTACATTCACAGCATTTACTCGACTCTCCGAGTTCTGCTGTCGACAGTCCCGTTTCATATGTCCAACCTTGCCGCAGTTGAAACATTTAATACCTCCGCTCGGCTTTCCTCTATTTTGTTGTTTTTCTTGCTTTCCGAAGCCATCCAATTTATCGCATAATTTGGTGAATATTTTCTGCATCTCAGTCAGCAAGGAGTTCTGGTTCATTTCTGGTTGCAATTCTTCGAGAGTCACAGCTCGCACTCTCGACCTTGGAGTATCCCTGTAAGCGGCTTCTACTTCGAGTGCACGCACCAAAGCTTCGCTACTACTTTGGTGTCTCGTCAGCCTCAGAACTCGCCTGACCTCTTCGTCCCTTATACCATCTAAAAAGGCCCCCACGGCTAATTGTTCCTAGAATTCTTTAGGTGCACTCGGATACGCCAGGTGTGCCAGTCTCTCTATCGCAGCTTCAAATTCTTGTAAACTTTCCCCAGCTTTTTGCATCCGGGATTTCAGCTGAGCCTGATATAATTGGGCAAGGTGTTGATCGCCATACCTCAAATCTAATGCAGCTTCCAAGACTTTGAAGTCCCTTTGTTTCTCAACTGGGATGGTTTGGAGTAACTCTGAAGCTTGGCCCCTTAGTGCTAGAACTAATGCCATGGCCTTTTCCTCATTATCCCAATTGTTCGCACACGCTGCTGCCTCAAACTGCCTCTTGTACGTCGTCCAGGAACTTTGGCCATCAAAAGAAGGAGGTTTTAGTCGCTGTCCTGATGATACCACCTGCTGGCTTCCTCTATCTCTCAACTGTCGTTTAAGCCGGTCTATTTCTCCTTTGACTTCTTCTTCGAACTCACTCATCTTTTCTTCAAACTGATTTACTTTTCCTTTTACTTGACCGACTTCGGTCTTGACTTCACCTACTTTTTCTTCTACCTTGTTTATCTCTTCTTTGACTTCACTCTTGACAGAAATGATTGCGTCCTGTTGTATTTTTATTTGATTGCTCAGGATTTTCCTTAATTCCTCCTGGCGTCTTTCTTCCAAGTCTTCCATTATTTTTCTGAGTTCGTCTTTTTCCTCTTGACGTTGTCTTTCTTGCTCCTCTTTCTCCTCTTGTTGTCGTATCTTCAGGTCCTCCATCATTTCTCTTAATTCGGCCCTTTCTTCTTGACGTCTTCTTTCTTGCTCTTCTTTTTCTACTTGACGTCTTCTTTCTTGCTCTTCTTTTTCTACTTGACGTCGCTTTTCTTGTTCTTCTTTGTCTTCCTGCCGTTGCTGTGCCATCATTTTTTGGAACTGTTCTAATAAGTCCTGTATTTGTTTATCGGATGCCATACTTCTTGTTGTTACGGGCATACGATGAAATTAAAATAAAATAAATTTAACTGTCACGTCAATATCGGTAATGGAACTTTCCAGAAAAATCTCGAAATAGCACGAAAAAGTCTTATCCAGAGTCTTTTGTCACTATCCAGTTCAGAGAATTTAATAATCTCCACTAATGTCCAAATAGAAAAGTTCTAGTAATTTCCACGCACTAACACAAAAAATGAGTCTTTTTCAGTGTCTCTATCACTACTCAGTTTAAAGGGTTTAATACTTAAACACTATTTTTCTGTCCACAAATAACCCTTGAACAATGTCCAGTAAATTAGTCCTGTGTTAGCACTAAACCGCGAGAATACTTCTCGAACACTCCAGCACAACTTCAGAGCTCCTCTTGTCATAAAATTCCGCTTTCTGACACCAATTTGTCACGTGTTTCCACCCTTAGAAAACCACCCTCGCAAATTCCGTGGGTTCCAAAAATTATAACAAGAGATGTCCACTAACACACTTTATTAAATATTTACTGGATACTTCACAATACTATTATTATTAATTTAAATACACTTTACTGACTAAAATCACAATGTTTATCACTTTGTTTATCCTTGAAGTCTTAACCTCACTTTCTATACTTTTTGAACTTTCTGAACTACTCGCTGAGAATGCGGTCGGTCTTTTATACCTAAAAATGACAGATCTCGATTTTTCTGTGATGACGCCACCATTCTCTAGATAATTCCAGATGTCACCAGAACTAACTTCCGGTAGGTTTCTCAAGTAGGTGCAAATACACTACATTCATTCAGACATTCGATCTGTTGAACATATTACACTATTTATCATGTACAAGGTATCAGAAAATATATACAAGTATAAAGAATTACGAAAACTGTATTATGAAACTAAAATAAAATTTTCATAATCAAACATGGATATATACAATTTAACGTATTTCTTAAATGTAAATATGTATAAAAAAAGAAATATTTATTCCATGCGAAAAATAAAATAAAATTCTAGGCTATCTTTCTATTCTCGAAAATGTCGCCTTATAAACATATGCATTAAGAGTAAAGTTCCAGTGTGCTTGGCAGGCAATCCGTGTATCACGACAGAAGTAGATAGAGGTTGCCTAATTTGCTCCATATGCTTTGTTAATAGCTTGCTTGATGTGAGGACCTAAGCAGAGCCTCTTATGTACGTCTGTCCATCGATGTTTAATTTCATGATTGTCTTTATGTTTGTGAATTTTCTGGTGAAAATAATAGATTTTGTTTTTTGGGGCTTAATTTTGATTTTCCATTTCGATTAATAGTCAGTGTTGTCAGATGGTAACGGATTTTTTGTGTGGCTGTTTGTGCATAAAAGCTATTTGCGTAGATGGTGACGTCATCGGCGTATAGGAGAAGAGACGTATTTGGGTAGGAGGGGATATCAGCGGTAAAAAGGTTATAAAGGATGGGAGAAAGTATGGACCCTTGAGGAACTCCTGCGGAGAGTCTAGTTTTTATGGAAAGTATTCACTCGTATTATCATTGTATCTCATGGAAATAAATGAATTTATGAGAGTGGTTATATATTTGGGGAATGACAACTAATTTATAAATCAGGCCATTTCTCTACGTTGAATCAAATGTTTTTTCTATTACTATTAAAAGCACGACATTATAGTTGACTACAGACTTATTATGCTTGTAAAAAATATCGGCGTCTTTGATCTTCACCGCACTGCCAAAGACGCCGACATTTTTATACGCATAGTAAGTGTGAAGTCAACTATATGCTTTTTTTTGTTAAATGCTTTTATGACGTCTTGCACGAGTTTGCAGACGGCATGTTTGTGCTATACCCCGATCTGAAACCAAACTATTGCATAGGGATTAATAATTCTTCCTCAGGAACCTGTTTATGTGTACCATCATGACCTTTTCGGCAAATTTAGAGAGGAAATAATTTCCAGGTTCGTGAGGGGGTTTGTTTGGTTTCAGAATCGGGAAAACAATTGCGATTTCCATTTCTGGGGAAATCATTTATACGTATATACACTGACTGGTGAAAAACTAAAGGAAAAAATGTTTTCAATAGAAAACTATCCATCGTGTAAACTAAAGTTAGGCTTTTACATACATTTAATACGCAGAAAATTTGAAAAAAGTGAATTGTGATATCATCTAACTTCGTTTTTATTATAGATTGAAAATATTATATTCTGCATAGTATTTTGGGTAATATTTCCTAATATAACTGTACACACTTACCAATCTCTAGTTAGCAATAGTTGCATTACCTGTAACAAAAAATATAAATTAAAGAAAAACAGTTAAGATATTATTAAATTAAAGGAAAACCGTAATTTTGTTGGCACAAATGACAGTATTCTGGTGTCAAAAAGTTGCATAAATATACTATGTGAATGTTCCAAATTCAGTGTAGTTACAACATCTAAACCGCTTGAACTCCGACTGAGTGAACATAGCATTTTGAATTTAATTTTTTTTTCGTAGACAATTTGTTTTCAAAAAATTTGCCCGTAGTCTCTCATAACGAAAAAAATTTGCACTTCACTATGTGGAAATTATTGTTTATGGAACTTTAATAACATAATATTTGAAATCGTCTACCGCAAAAACCTTTAAAGCGATATGCCACATCGGTAGGGGGGGTGGATGAAGTAAAAAAAACTTTTGAGGCCTTAGGTTCTTGTATACACACTAAATTACAAGTTTATCTACCTTCTTTAATAATGGGGTGAGTAGTAATGAGGGTGGCTAATGCCAAAAAATTTGTTAAGACCTTAACTTCTTTTATATATACTAAATACCTATTCTACGGTCTCTTATTGCTTGATTTACCTATTTACCCCCATTTACCTCAACTTATCCCTTAACCTTTCAACGAAATAAGATCAAAATATAATCTAGTTCCAGATCTTGTTAAAATACATACGTGCACCAAATTTCAAGTCAATATCTTAAAAGGTGCCAGAGGAAACGTGCTCACAAAAAAAAGTTACAGGCAGACAGACAGATTTTTTTTTGCCCACACTTAAAACCTTGACGTTTCATGACATTATAAGTCTATTTGAACAATACAAATTTTCAATATTTTTGTGTTAATATACTTCCACTGGCTGTGGAAGTAAAAGACCTGTATCGTCTAAAATTAAATAAAAAATAGTTGCAGGGATATTAGTTTTTCAAAAATGACAAAATTTAAACTCAAATATCTTGAAAACTATTGGATTTTCGAAAAATTTCTTATATTAAAATTTCATTAATATTAATGTTGTTTGACATACACTACATTTCACTGTAGCACAGCGCCATCTACATCTTAACATATTAAAAAACAATTTTATTCAAAACTTAAACCTTTCATACATTCTAGTACTTAGCTTTTTGAGAATTAAAGTATGTGCATTAATTCCGAAAATAATATGCCTGGGGCTTTTTATTGGTATACCCTGTATATACATTTTTTGGCATAAAAAAGTAAAAACAATTTTCAATGCTTTCAAATATATTTACAATATACATGTCCCTGGAGCGTTCTGAAGAGATGTCTGTCGCATGAATTATTGCATTACGGTCTGCGGTGACGGTAATGCGCTGGTAGCCGCAGAGGAAAGAATGCCATGGCGCCATAACTGAGTTAAGTGCATCTCCAGCCAGAAGGGCATCTCCACTAAAACCGACAAGATTAGATTAGGACGTTGTGTCTTTTCCGGGTGAAATTTTCACCAATAGAAGGATACTTGTATGTATTTATTTTCTTGGGATAACTGTAAATGGACTGTATATGTGCTCTGTTAGGTCTTTGAAGTTTCCAGAGCACGCCTTGTCTCTCTTTGAAGTATTCGTGAATTATGCATGGAGAATTTTAAATATCTATACGTCGAGATCGGAGTATCTGCAATAAGGATTTGCGGATATCGCAGTTGAATTTGAGAAATGTGATCGCTGGTAATGGTATTAAAGAGCTGCAGAGCGAAATTCTCCGGCAAAATTTATATAATGCGGTTTGTTATACAGGATGTCCCAAATTTGAAAAGTCTGTTAGGTAACGGCAATATGTTCAGCAGTAATATCTTCAGAAGAACTTTCTTTGTTTACTTTCTTGGCAGAACAGTTAATAAAAGAACATTTTGAAGGAAAAACTATAATCTGTACGCTTGAGGAAAGAGCAATATCGTCTTCAGCAGAGTTAGATATGTCAGCTATTTCACCCTCATGGCATGAAGGAGCGGACGGACGCCTTCTTCTTCATGCTAAGCATGCAGCTGATAATGGTCACAACTGCGTTAGCATTCGAACGGTAGATTCGGATGTTGTGGTCATTGCAGTATCTGCCTTTTCAAATTTTGAAAATATTCAACAACTTTGGATTGATTTTGGAACTGGGAAAAATCGTAGGTTAGTAGGCAACCATGACCTATGTTCTCATTTATCACAGGAGATCTGTAGCTTTTTGCCGATATTCCATTCTACAACAGGTTACGATACCGTGTCTTCATTTTGTGGAGTAAGCAAGAAAGGAGCTTGGACGATGTGGATGGTAGATCCTAATATTAATTCCGCTAGCAGCTGCTAATGACACCCAGATGAAGATATCATGCGTACCGTGATTTCTTTGTATGATGTAACATCTCCCTTAAACACAGTTAGTGAGTGTAGACGATTCCTTTTCATTAAAAAAAGTAGCCCAATTGAGAATATACCTCCAACGCAAAATGATTTACTTCAGCATATCAAGCGAGCCACTCTTCAAGCCCTTATATGGAAGCACTGTCTGGAAAAAGACTATCAAACTCCTGCGCCCGATACTTGGGGATGGGAAAAAACTAATGACGGGTTTCAGCCATTGTGGTCTACTATTCCCGATGTCGCAAAAACACGTTGTGAAGAACTAATTGCCTGTAGCTGCAAACAAAAGTGTTCTGTGTGCAACTGCGTCAGAAACGGTCTTCAGTGTACGCAATTGTGCGCATGTGAAGGACATTGTTCTCAAAATTATTAGTTGTAGATATTTTTTTTTTAGATGTAAAACCATTTTTTATTAAAATGGTCAAATTTTGTTGAGATGGATCTGTATAGAGATAGTTGCCCCTCCCCCTTAAGTCTTCCATCCTTTGAGTCAAGAAAAAAAAACAAAAAAGTTTGTGTAACCATTTTTTATTAAAATGGTTACACAAACTTTTTTGTTTTTTTTTTGTGTTACCATTTTTTATTAAAATGGTTACACAAACTTTTTTGTTTTTTTTTTCTTGACTCAAAGGATGGAAGACTTAAGGGGGAGGGGCAACTATCTCTATACAGATCCATCTCAACAAGATTTGACCACAACCACTGAATTTATTGACTACAAGAACAAAAATTGACACCAAACACGAATATGCAAATAAAATGTCGAATTTTTGCCACCATATTAAAAAAAATAATAATAAAAAACATTACAGACATCATGTTTTAGTATACAACACATATTTAAAAGTGGGTTTTATTAAAAAATATGGCGTTTAAGTGGATCAATCTATGCCTAAAACCACTTTCTCGACCCTCCATTTCATGAGGGGGCGTTTTTTCATCTTTGGTATATATAGTAACTATATCCAAAAGGGCACGTTCGCCACCAGCACTGAAATATTTTTAGAATTTCTAATACTATCCGACCGCACTATATAAAAAACCTTTGGAGGAATTTATCACCAAATATATATGTACAGTGTGTCCTAGGATACATGTAACAAGAAGTGTAATGGACCAAAAATTTTGGAATGGTATTTGGGGATTAAGTCCTGCTTGATGTAAAACTAAAGTATACCAAAAATGACTTGATTTGGTGTTCTACAGGGTGTTTTATAAGCAAAGTTGTAAAAATCACCACTAATAAAGTACCTTTATTTTTCAAAATATGAAAAAATTTCACTAAGAAAAGTTATTTAGAATGCAATTTTATACCTATGTACCAAAGTTCAGGAATATAAAATTATTTTTTTGGAACTTCCCATTTTTTCAATAAATTATTATTTTATTTTGAACCATTCAATTAAAACTGCATAGAAATTATTTAACATTAACATTATACCTTCTTACATCTCGTATATTCATTTTTTTATTTACCAATAGCCTACTTTTTGAGATGATTAACATTTGCTCCTACACAACTTTAAATATGAATTCAACTCTTAATTCGCAAAAAATGGGAAGTTTCAAAAAATAATTTTATATTCCTGAAATTTGGTATAGAGGTATAAAATTGCATTCAAAATAACTTTCTTTAGTGGAAGTTTTTCATATTTTGAAAAATAAAGGTACTTTATTCGTGGTGATTTTTACAACTTTGCTTATAAAACACCCTGTAGAACACCAAATCAAGTCATTTTTGGTATACTTTTACATCAAGCAGGACTCAATCCCCAAATACCATTCCAAAATTCCAAAATTTTTGGTCCATTACACCTCTTGTTACATCTATCCTGGAACACACTGTATAGTGAAGTCAGAAATGCACTTAAAAACTAACATGAGCAGGTTCAGAACGAACATCTAGAGAAGGGAATTCTATTTATATTTAAAATAATTTCTGGATATTTTGCTTCCACATCCAGTGGAAGTGTAGTAACGATAAAAAAAAATTTAAAAAATGTTATTGTTCAAATAGGCTTAGAATGTCATGAACTGATTTTAAGTTTGAGCAAAAACAAATTTCTGCCGGTCTGTCTAACTTTTTTTGTGCGCACGATTACTCTGAAACCGTTTAAGATATTGACTTGAAATTTGGTACACGTATGTATTTTAACGTGAACTGGAACTATATTATATTTCTATCTTATTTCGTTGAAGGGTTGGGGGGGGGGGGTAATTTGAGGTAAATGGAGCAGGTAAGAGTTTATAAAATTGGTATTTAGTATATACAAGAGAAACTAATGTCTCTGTTTTTGCCATTCGCCATCCCCATTACTACCCCCACCCTATTATAAAGGGGGGTTGCAAAAAATGTGATTTAGTGTGTGTACAAGGACCAAATGCCACAAAATATTTTTTTACTTCATCCATCCCCACTACCAACCCCCCATCACTACCCCTACCCCACTACCGATGTGGAATATCGTTTTATGGATTTTTGGGGTAGACAAGTTCAAAATATTATATTATTAAAGTTTCATTACCAATTATTTCCACATACAAAATTTTTTCGTTGTGAGAGACTTGGGTAGCAAATCTGGATGTAGAAGTAGTGATTCCTGGGGCAGCGGTTTTTTTACTTAATACGCGTCCAAGTAAAACACCAAGAATTCAAATTTCACCCAAAATAGAAATATTTTAAATTACCGGTGGCTCAGCCGATAGGAACACTCTTGTAACTTTTGAGTAGGCGATTTTTTTTCAAATTTGGTCAAACCTCCAATTATATGATGAAAAAAACCAAAATCGCCGACTTCCGGTTTCGATGCAATTGATATGAAAATCAAATTTTTAAATGGGACAACCTATATATTTTAGCATATATGGATCTTGCTGGCCAAAATACATAAGATCTGATCCCCAAATATTATTTCGATTTTCAAAAAAATGTGGATTTTTTTAATTTTTAGTTTTAATTACAGAAGGCCGCGATTTTGTCAAAATGTTAAAAATCGGTCTGCAAGCATTGGTTTTTCAACGAAAACTATTTTTTTTAATGGAACTCCTGAAAACCTGTTATTTAATTAGATCTTTACATTACGAAAATAGTGATATGCATAATGTCTACTACCTTCTCTTTGTACCTCGCTTTGTACTAAATTTTTAATTAATTATTCAAATAATAAAAAATCGATTATCAAAATATATTTTTTTTAATTACAAATTTAGTACAAGAAGGTAGACATTATGCATATGCATATCATTTTTTTCATAATTTAAAGATCCAATTAAATAACAGGTTGTCCCATATGAGTTTCATTAAAAAAAAATTGTTTTCGTTGAAAAACCAATATCATTGAACCTAATGAAGAAAATAATTCGTGTTTAAGGTTAGTATCTGAATAGATAATATTTTAAAGTGCTTGCCGATTTTTAACAATTTTGGCAAATTCGCGGGGCCTTCTATGATTGGAACTAAAAATACAAAAATCCATATTTTTTTTTAATCAAAATAATATGTGACAGGTAGATCATATGTATTTTGGCTCGTATTTTGGTCAGCAGAATCCAAAAATGCTAATATATACATGTTGTCCCATTTAGAAATCTAATTTTCATGTCAATTGCATCGAACACGGAAGTCGGCCATTTTGACTCTACATCATATAATTGGAAATTTCAACCTAATTTGAAAAAATCCATTCGCCCATTCCAAAGTTACAATTACGTTACCCTATCGGCCAAGCCACCCGGTAGATCGGTTAATTTTTATCGTACAGCAACCTTAAAGACAATTTTATTTTGTCTACTTTAAGAAAGGTCTTTTAATATTTTTTTATTTAATGTGTATTTTTGAAGTAAAAGACGAAAAACCTTAATTCCATCGATAATGGCCTATCTTATGTATGTTCCGCCCAACGTGCAACTAGACAAGTATTTTTATAGACATTTGTGAATCACTGACATGTACAAAGAAAACACTTAGTATATACATTGGCGTACCGACATCATGAATTAAATAAATCACTTGTATTATGTATTTCAAATGCGCTTGGCTTCTATACCGAGGAAATGGATGAAGGCATATAATACGATCTTTACAAAGGCGAACGCTGTCCAAAGAAATGCACTGAAGCGGAGTTCGGATAACATAATCAACAAAGTTTTATTCTGCTCTGCCATCTGAAAGGCCTCCGTAGGGTTACTCGTTATCCTTTTTCGTTTTGCGTCTGTAAATTTAATTTTAAACACTATATTCTCTACTTTCAAAGAACTTGTTTTTGTTTTATTTCACAAGTTCTCTACCGGGGAGTATATTAAATTTGCATCATATTCTAGTCCAACTTTAATAATCTTATTTGTTGAAACTTGCAAACTTGTATTTAATGTCTTCTTCGTATTCAACTTTGGAACACTATATTTAACTATTATATTTAGTCCTTTCAGAAATGTGTAAGAGATATTACCGTATAATTTATGAGTTGAAACGTCTCAAGAAATGTATTTTATCAAAATATTTCACGTCGAGTATTAGTATTCGAGTGTAGTATTCAAGTGTTTTGGTGTTTGCGAAAGCAACTTCAGAGGCAACGTCACACCGAAGGTTCCAGCCTCCCCCAGGACTATTCTAATATTATTCAAGAAAAATAGTAACTACTTATCACCCAGAGTTGTTGTTGTTTTAAACGAACTTCAGTTGAAATCACAATGAGCAAACCCACAGATTCGACACCGGTAAGGTTTAAGTTTGAGCAGTAATTTTTGACTGCCAAGTATGGAGTCCTGAAGGACCGCAATTGGAAAGAGGGGGCTCATGTGGTACATAGATGGATTTAAGATGGATGCGGGAGGGTGTACCAATTCAATTCAATTCAAAAATGTTTTATTACAATTAATAATACAAAAGTGCGTCTGAGTCAAGTCCCGATTCAGAGCCGACCACACCACCACGGCGTGCAACGTCGTGGTAGATGGGTGGTCGGGTGAAACGGGTTTAACTCCGGCTTAAACAATAAATGAAGAATTATAAGGTTAGAACTCCTGTTCTTTGGAACAAAAAACTTAAATCTAACAATTTGGCGAACTATAACTAGAATGAGTTTTAAAAACACTTAAAAATTACACTAATGTTTTAGTTTGCACAGCACACGCGCACAGTTTTAAAAATTGGATTATTGATACGGGAAAAGACTTAATGAAAAAACCCGTTCGAGCCAATGACAGTATTCTTCCGATGGTCTGCCTGCCTTCGGAAAGATAGGGTGGAGAGGAAGTTGTGATTTAAATAAAAAGTTTGATTTACAAGAAGTTATTGGTCGAGAGGGGATTTTGAAAGAGAACAAAAAGGGACAAAAGAACAGAAATTAACAAAATAAACAAAAAGGAGGGTGTACCGGTGTATATGGCCCAAAATGTATATCGTCATAGGTCTTAGGTTCGTTGTCACTGTCTTCCATGCCAAAATTTAAACCACAAATCTTTGCACTTAAAAATATTCAAGAAAAAGGTACATGAGGAGCAAGAATTTATATACTTTGAAACAGCTCTTAAGGCTCAAAATTTAATTACTTTTGAGTCTAAAACTGACTGGGAATGTCTACAAACAGTAAAGCAACAGGCAAGGAACAACAAGGGTTACCTTGTCAAGGCATAAAGGAATAAACTATAATGAGATTGTAGATGATCCTGCAAATCAAGGAGCTAAATCGTCCTTCATCGGACCGGAGCCGTTGTGTGGGATAGTAAAATATCGACAACGGGGAAGAACATGAGGAGATAATAAAGACACTCTAACCTCTACAAAACACTCTAAAGAAAAACCTCATAAGCTATTCGCAAAAAAATGTGCAAAAGAGCTACCCGCTATCAGAAAATCACAATAAAGGCTAACGACAGGACGTTTTTAGTACAGTTCTACTAATTCTGGTACTTTCAAAAATAGCCTAGTACATTCAGGATATTTTGTAGTACAATTTTGGATATTCCAGTACATTTTAATTTCTTTCGGAACCACTGCGTATCATTAGCCAGCTGCATTTTACTTACCTCCAAGTTCAAACATGGCGTGGACGATTTATGCAGGTATATTCATAAGTCTGGAAGAAAACTTTCACCTGTTATACACTGCAGAGGCACCGCCCCCAGCTACTATTTTGTCACTGATTACCTTATCAGTTGAAACGTCTCAAGAAATGTATTTTATCAAAATATTTCACGTCGAGTATTAGTATTCGAGTGTAGTATTCAAGTGTTTTGGTGTTTGCGGAAGCAACTTCAGAGGCAACGTCACACCGAAGGTTCCAGCCTCCCCCAGGACTATTCTAATATTATTCAAGAAAATAGTAACTACTTATCACCCAGAGTTGTTGTTGTTTTAAACGAACTTCAGTTGAAATCACAATGAGCAAACCCACAGATTCGACACCGGTAAGGTTTAAGTTTGAGCAGTAATTTTTGACTGCCAAGTATGGAGTCCTGAAGGACCGCAATTGGAAAGAGGGGGCTCATGTGGTACATAGATGGATTTAAGATGGATGCGGGAGGGTGTACCAATTCAATTCAATTCAAAAATGTTTTATTACAATTAATAATACAAAAGTGCGTCTGAGTCAAGTCCCGATTCAGAGCCGACCACACCACCACGGCGTGCAACGTCGTGGTAGATGGGTGGTCGGATGAAACGGGTTTAACTCCGGCTTAAACAATAAATGAAGAATTATAAGTTTAGAACTCCTGTTCTTTGGAACAAAAAACTTAAATCTAACAATTTGGCGAACTATAACTAGAATGAGTTTTAAAAACACTTAAAAATTACACTAATGTTTTAGTTTGCACAGCACACGCGCACAGTTTTAAAAATTGGATTATTGATACGGGAAAAGACTTAATGAAAAAACCCGTTCGAGCCAATGACAGTATTCTTCCGATGGTCTGCCTGCCTTCGGAAAGATAGGGTGGAGAGGAAGTTGTGATTTAAATAAAAAGTTTGATTTACAAGAAGTTATTGGTCGAGAGGGGATTTTGAAAGAGAACAAAAAGGGACAAAAGAACAGAAATTAACAAAATAAACAAAAAGGAGGGTGTACCGGTGTATATGGCCCAAAATGTATATCGTCATAGGTCTTAGGTTCGTTGTCACTGTCTTCCATGCCAAAATTTAAACCACAAATCTTTGCACTTAAAAATATTCAAGAAAAAGGTACATGAGGAGCAAGAATTTATATACTTTGAAACAGCTCTTAAGGCTCAAAATTTAATTACTTTTGAGTCTAAAACTGACTGGGAATGTCTACAAACAGTAACGCAACAGGCAAGGAACAACAAGAGTTGCCTTGTCAGGGCATAAAGGAATAAACTATAATGAGATTGTAGATGATCCTGCAAATCAAGGAGCTAAATCGTCCTTCATCGGACCGGAGCCGTTGTGTGGGATAGTAAAATATCGACAACGGGGAAGAACATGAGGAGATAATAAAGACACTCTAACCTCTACAAAACACTCTAAAGAAAAACCTCATAAGCTATTCGCAAAAAAATGTGCAAAAGAGCTACCCGCTATCAGAAAATCACAATAAAGGCTAACGACAGGACGTTTTTAGTACAGTTCTACTAATTCTGGTACTTTCAAAAATAGCCTAGTACATTCAGGATATTTTGTAGTACAATTTTGGATATTCCAGTACATTTTAATTTCTTTCGGAACCACTGCGTATCATTAGCCAGCTGCATTTTACTTACCTCCAAGTTCAAACATGGCGTGGACGATTTCTGCAGGTATATTCATAAGTCTGGAAGAAAACTTTCACGTGTTATACACTGCAGAGGCACCGCCCCCAGCTACTATTTTGTCACTGATTACCTTATCAGTTGAAACGTCTCAAGAAATGTATTTTATCAAAATATTTCACGTCGAGTATTAGTATTCGAGTGTAGTATTCAAGTGTTTTGGTGTTTGCGGAAGCAACTTCAGAGGCAACGTCACACCGAAGGTTCCAGCCTCCCCCAGGACTATTCTAATATTATTCAAGAAAATAGTAACTACTTATCACCCAGAGTTGTTGTTGTTTTAAACGAACTTCAGTTGAAATCACAATGAGCAAACCCACAGATTCGACACCGGTAAGGTTTAAGTTTGAGCAGTAATTTTTGACTGCCAAGTATGGAGTCCTGAAGGACCGCAATTGGAAAGAGGGGGCTCATGTGGTACATAGATGGATTTAAGATGGATGCGGGAGGGTGTACCAATTCAATTCAATTCAAAAATGTTTTATTACAATTAATAATTCAAAAGTGCGTCTGAGTCAAGTCCCGATTCAGAGCCGACCACACCACCACGGCGTGCAACGTCGTGGTAGATGGGTGGTCGGGTGAAACGGGTTTAACTCCGGCTTAAACAATAAATGAAGAATTATAAGGTTAGAACTCCTGTTCTTTGGAACAAAAAACTTAAATCTAACAATTTGGCGAACTATAACTAGAATGAGTTTTAAAAACACTTAAAAATTACACTAATGTTTTAGTTTGCACAGCACACGCGCACAGTTTTAAAAATTGGATTATTGATACGGGAAAAGACTTAATGAAAAAACCCGTTCGAGCCAATGACAGTATTCTTCCGATGGTCTGCCTGCCTTCGGAAAGATAGGGTGGAGAGGAAGTTGTGATTTAAATAAAAAGTTTGATTTACAAGAAGTTATTGGTCGAGAGGGGATTTTGAAAGAGAACAAAAAGGGACAAAAGAACAGAAATTAACAAAATAAACAAAAAGGAGGGTGTACCGGTGTATGTGGCCCAAAATGTATATCGTCATAGGTCTTAGGTTCGTTGTCACTGTCTTCCATGCCAAAATTTAAACCACAAATCTTTGCACTTAAAAATATTCAAGAAAAAGGTACATGAGGAGCAAGAATTTATATACTTTGAAACAGCTCTTAAGGCTCAAAATTTAATTACTTTTCAGTCTAAAACTGACTGGGAATGTCTACAAACAGTAAAGCAACAGGCAAGGAACAACAAGGGTTACCTTGTCAGGGCATAAAGGAATAAACTATAATGAGATTGTAGATGATCCTGCAAATCAAGGAGCTAAATCGTCCTTCATCGGACCGGAGCCGTTGTGTGGGATAGTAAAATATCGACAACGGGGAAGAACATGAGGAGATAATAAAGACACTCTAACCTCTACAAAACACTCTAAAGAAAAACCTCATAAGCTATTCGCAAAAAAATGTGCAAAAGAGCTACCCGCTATCAGAAAATCACAATAAAGGCTAACGACAGGACGTTTTTAGTACAGTTCTACTAATTCTGGTACTTTCAAAAATAGCCTAGTACATTCAGGATATTTTGTAGTACAATTTTGGATATTCCAGTACATTTTAATTTCTTTCGGAACCACTGCGTATCATTAGCCAGCTGCATTTTACTTACCTCCAAGTTCAAACATGGCGTGGACGATTTCTGCAGGTATATTCATAAGTCTGGAAGAAAACTTTCACCTGTTATACACTGCAGAGGCACCGCCCCCAGCTACTATTTTATCACTGATTACCTGCAACTGTAGGAAAGGCTGCGGTAAGCGATGTGGCTGAGCAAAAGCGGGCTTGCGTTGCACGACCATGTGCAGAAATTTTCGTGGGCAGCAGATTTGTGCAAATTCGGACATAGACACTGCTGTCATTGATATCGAATAGTGACATCAAACAGCTTCAGTGGATTAGGGCTATTGGGGAGACCACTTAAACAAAGTGCGTCAAGAGTTCTACAACAAAGGTTATGTGGAAAGATGCTGTAGTATTGAATTTATAAAAGCAGATGCAGAGAAAACCTTGCTGCACAATTTCAGCCCTGTTCACCATGCTTGTAGGCCACAATTTGATAAGAATATGCGAAGCGTAAACATTAAGCTGATATCACCAAAGAGCTGATGCAAAAAAGTTCTATCGAGGCTGTGCTAAGGAGATCATATATGACCTTATTTGTAGCAAATTTTATGTAGATATTATCAATGAGTACAAAATTTTCTGTGGGATCAACTATTTAGCGGGATAATGGGAAAAACCGCGGCGGGGAGCATTAGGGGTGGTTTTTAAGGGTGGAGCTTGCACTTATGTCTTGGGAATATTTTTGTTTCTTGAAGATAGCTACAACAGCTACAAGTAGAGTACTGTTTACTGTACTTTTGACCTATTTTAATTGTTGTCTCAGCTCTATCCCTTGCAGATTTTGTTCTTTAAGCTACGCTTTACTGATAAAGAACAATAATTCCGAAATACCTTTCCGTAGCTGCTTTTATAGGCTACATGAAGAAATTTCTTTTTTTATGTTTAAATATATATATAATATATTATTATCGACCTAGGACGTAAAGTGCATAGATTTACTTTACGCTAGCTAAAGACGACCCAACCAACCAATCGACCTTCTCGGTACACTTTGAAGATTGCCATGCGAACTCGTAAAAGTGAGCTGGTCTGCTGGAGCCAACATTGTTGGTATGCTTTGAAGACGCTGGAATTCCAGCAGACCAGCTCACTCTTACGAGCTCGTATGGCAATCTTCAAAGTGTTGATTGGTTGGTTGGATCGTCTGTAGACCCCTTAATAAATACCAAAAGGTGATTTATCATGTCAGAATATGCAAAATATATTATTATCAAATACCTATCGAACTTGATATGGCAACTTACACATTTTCAAAATCGATTACAAATATGTAGGAATATTTGAATTTCATGCTGTATTTTTAAGAAAAAAGTAATTCATGACGTTAATTAGTCACGTATATAGGCCACGTGCTGAGTATTATCTACAAAAAATCCGAGAATAATATTATTAAGCCAGTTTTTGAAAAACTTACTAATTACGAATTCGATGTTAAAATATTCAAAAACAAAATGGCGTAGCAACATGATGGACTAAAACATTAAAAAACGATTCAAAAATTTAAAAAATGGTTCGATGTTCGTCATTTTGTTAGCTACGAATGTTCAAAAATAAAATTACTTCAATACTGCCGTAACAATTTAAAAAACAACCTTCAGTCCGCTATATTAAAGTTGCCTTTTTGTTGTGGAAAATTTGAACAGCGAATAAGTAATGAGTGAGATTTAATTTTAGCCAGCTGGTCGGGAAAATGATTCACCATACGACATAAAAATTATTGAAAATTTCATCCATAAAACAGCCAGATATTGCCCTCTGTCATTGCCAATGTACGGTAATATTTTAAATGGGATTAACATCCAGAACTGCACATTCAACAAAAGACGAAGAGATAAGCGAAATAAAGTCAAAAATAATATCAAAAAGACATACCATAATATTGCTTATAATTAGCATATTGAAAATAAAAGCCTCGTCACTAACAAAAATACATAAAATGCCAAGTCATCAGAAGTGAAAAGAAGCTCATTGTAATGCCGAACATATGCATGATCTCTGACGTCTACGAATTTTTGTAATGAAGTAAGCTGACAGTAATGCCGACAACAAGTGAGAGGCTGTACAAGTGTACAATTGTTATTACTTCATAAAATACTTGGGCCAATGGATGTGATCCATGGGTATTTAGGAATGTCAAAATATTATGCGTGGGCTCGGAATTTCAGCACCTAAATTCATCTATCGTTACAAAGGTTCATACATTTTCAAATTAGGTCGACTAGCATTAAGTAATTTCTGATTGTTCAGTGAGTATTATATCCTAATCCGAAAGATTAGCAAAATTTATATTATTTTAATGGTACCATCTTCATACTTTTCTTACACATACGATATTAGACTTTAACAAGAAGAAAATAGTATGAATGAATCGAAATAAAAACTTTATTAATATCTTGCAAAATTTAAGTTGCACAAAAAAATGTTTCAGATAAAAGTTACTCTTTTTCTGTAGATTAAGATTCCGTAAGAGAAAATATACATTCCGATTTGAAAAAAAAACAACAAAAGTTGACCCCACAATGACCTTGAAGTGGCCAAAGTACAAAAATAATATCTCAATTTTATTTCCCCATCGGCGTCAAACAACTTTTATAAAATTTATCGTTTTCAAGAGATATGGCTGTCTCAAGTTAAATGGCGCACCCGTTCTATATTTACGTATACCCGTATTTTTGCCGACTTTGTCCTTGATTATTTCACACAAATATCAGGTGAAAAAGAACCGCCACAATACTTTTGGAAGCTTCAGTAAGTCATGTAAGTATCTTGCTTTCTAGCTTTACTGTGACTTTGACACTTCGAATCAAAATATCTCGCAACTAGCAGTTTTCAAATGTTGCCCACACTGCAATTACTTTTGATTAGGACCATCAAAACTGCATTATACTACAATATAACTGGGATTACTCTCCCAAGAAAAAAAAATAGCTCAGAGAAACATATGAGATTATTCATTAGCAACAGAGTTGAATCAATGACCTTGTCCTTTGAACTACCGTATTTGATAGACGTTTCATGGTCTTCCATGAACTTTCATGGACATACAGATACAGAACTGTAAAAAGTTATAGCAGTAAAGTACAGGCTAGTAAAAAATCTGTACTGCAGCATTTCGCTAAGACTTGTGTATTTTCTTAAAAAGACCATAAAATAGCACTCGACTTTGTTGAAACCTGTGTGTACATCAATCATCTGTTATTGATTTTATTTAGACCATCGCTCGGTTAATTAAATGTTTCTTAGATTTAAATTATTTCTAATACAGCATTTAATTGTCCGATTCGTTCATTTTTCACCCCCAACCCCCAAAAAACACCACTCCAAAAATGGTCTGTCCTCAGGACCATACCAGTTTCAGTGTATCCTTATATATGTGGTAAGGATACACTAGTCTGGTCCATTTATTTTTGTTTTGGGGCTGTTTTTTAGGGCCAGAGGTGAAAAAGGAGCGAATCTGACAATTCTGACTTCTGATTCGGTTTCAGCGGGTCCAAACCAAATATATAAGGATACCGATCTGGTCCTCAGGCCAGACCACTTTTTTTTGTTTTGGGGGTGTTTTTTGGGATATAGGTGAAAAACGAGCGAATCTGACAATTCTGACTTCGGACGCAGTTTCAGAGAGTCCAAATACATAGAGTTTCAAGGCATTCAAGATATCAATTTAACGAGTTCCCCACGTGGTGTGAGAGACAATTGGCAGGAACCTTATGACCTCACCAGGTTTCCGACTTCGCTGTGTCTATCATCAGGTGGTGAGAATAGTGTTTCGATTTATTTAATTCTGCATTGCTCGTTATTATTTGTGATCTATTGATTCATTATGTTTATTCAACGAGACAGTTATATAATTACTTATTGCTTGTGATTAATCATTTTTGCTATTTTGTTTTATAATCTCTATTTTATATCATGAATATTAACTGGATTTATCGAGTAACATGTTTTGTTATATTCTATATTTATCATTACAATATCTAGAGTTATTTAATAAATAGTAAATTTTATCTGAAACTACTATTTTTCAATTCTTTGTTGTGTCCGTCCAAGTGTACTTTCAGATCTTTCCACAGTGATCAATTTTGCGAATTACTGTGAATGGCCTTGGCAAAATCTTTTACTACGAAGACTGTGGGTTTAACCTCTGGTTCATTTAAAAATCAGAAATCCAAGCTCTCCCACAAAGATAACAGCGAGTAGTCCCACCGCTTGTACTTTGTTCTATGTGATAAAGCCGAGTTCAGGTATAACGTTGGCGCCAAACGTGGGGCCCGAACATTAACATTGCCGCAAGGCAACTGTAAATTCCAATCATAAACAGTAAAAGTATTATTATTTTAGTCACCTTATGTCATGTTCAAATTTTTAAGTGAGTGCAGAGCTAAACATTTAAATTTTTCTCATTATCAATCATAAACCGATTTGAAAGTAAACTAGACAGAAATTTTAGTATCAGGTATATTTCTTTTGCAATAATTCGATGTCTGGAAATTTGCGCATTAGTTGTGTTAGTTTTATAATAATTAAAATTATCCATAAAATCGTAAATGTGCTGTACAGGTTTTGAAAATAAATGGTTACTTATGCTACAGTACTTGTTAAAAGATTTACTATTAAAAGTACATATAGTTTTACATGTTCGTAAAATTACAGACCTGTAAAAAGAAGTATCAGCCAAAGTACAGGTTTGTATGTACCTGAAAGTTCATCAAATACGGTAGCTGAGAGGTCAAGATCATTGATTCTGTGGCTAATTCATTCACTTATCCGGCAGCTTCCTTTGATCTCATTTTTATTCAGTGTTTGGTAAATTTACAACTCTCACGATATTCAAAACTTTTCCGTGACTGAGCGTCCCAATACCTACTTGTGTCTGCAATTATTTTGTAGTAGAAATCACAGATTAATTACTCAGATGAATTAATCAACAATTTTTTTTAATTGATGTTTGGCGATTCAAATAAGGACGGTATTCGGCTACTTCTTCAATTCAGTTTCAACAAAGCAGATGTTGTAAGTGAAGCGGATACGCCTATAGTATTTCTCATTTTGTCCTCGCCATAACCACGGTTAAATAAACACGTCCTCAATATCGTTTGGGCTCACGTTCACTTATTTCGTGTTCACGTTCCCTGTCACAGCTATATCAACGAAACCACATCCTAGACAGTATTGTTTTAGCGTCTTCTTTTTAAATCAGTTTTTATATTTATTTAATAATTAATACTCATGTTCGTGAAATATTTTTTAATAGAACATTAACTTGCGAGAAAATGCTGGGCTGTGAGAATGATCGTAAAATACATTTTTAGGGCACCAGTTTTTTTTCATTGATCGATTAATTGTTAGTCTCTATCCACATATTTGTAGGTAATATTGAGCAAATTTCCTTTACTAACATACAGGGTGTAATCAGTTTCATGTCATTGAAAAAAACTGGTGGTGGGGAACGACTAAACGAACAAAAAACCTTATATAGCACATAATTTCAGAAAAAAAATAAACAAAAATTTCGAAAATGTTCAGTACTATTGTTTGAGAACTGCTGGAATGTTGAGATATGCTTTTATCTTCGCGTATGTCGGCGTCTCTAACCATAAAATACGCTAATACGGGTCTATCAAAGTGTCGCGCTCATTAGTTAGAGACCGCGTGTCGACGAGGACACAAGTTGATAATCATCACACTTTTTTATGGCTTTTTAAAAGTAGGTAAGGTAAGGTCTTTAGCGGTGCGGTAAAGGTGAAAGACGTCGGCGTTTTCTGTGTGCTTAGTAGATCTGAAGAAAACTTTCCATTGTGCAATATTTTAGTTTCTGTGGGCACTTCGTTAAGTACACACGTCCTACCTGTTCGTTATTTTTGTATGTTGCTTTTGTTCTTTTGGAATTTTGGGCACGTATTTACAGTTAAGATTTATTTTATTGACTTACCGTTCAAGTCGTTAAGTTCTTGATTAAGTACAGACACTACTTACTTGTTCGTTTTTTTATGTTGCTTTTTGGATTTTGGACCAAGTTTTTTTCTTTTATGTTTTTTTATTGACAACGTTAGTTGATAGTTTAGTGTGTTCAGGGTTGACCGAAATGCGCATGTCCTTAGTCACGTGCCGAAATGTGTATTGATGCAGATGGAGGTCATTTCGAACAATTTAAGGTAATTTTTTAAGCTTTTAACCCAGAACACTCATTCAGGTTACAAATGTTAATAAATCACATTTAAATCTTATAAATTATAAACAACAATAAAAGCTCCAATATTTTGTTCTAAATTAAAAAAACACATGTAAAGAAATGCCGTGTTTAAACCTCTACGCCCATCATTTGCTTGTAGTTCTGCAAAAAGAAATAACGAATTATTTACATTTTTATAATTGGTTCGGTTGAGGAGGTCATCAAAGGTGCCGCCCTTCTTTGCTTTGAAACCGTGGGCCGCCGCGGGCTGGCGAGAACGAGTCGGTCGGTAATCTTTGCACTGCTTTTATGACAATTTGAAAGTTGTATAACTACACGTCCATTGACCCAGAAAGGTAGTGTTTCTCAAATGTTTCCTATCGTAATATTCAAATTGTTGACCTAGGTCAGTTTTTTTCAAAGTGCTCCTAGAGAAAAAAGTCAATAGTTTTTTGTTTGTCTAGTCGGTCCCCATTACCATTTTTTTTTAACGACATGAAACTAATTACACCCTGTTTAACAGTAGATTGACGTAGTCTAGGTCTATTGGAATTGGGAAATTATTAACAGGACTGGACTGAACAGGTGAATTACCGGAAAATTCCCCGCGCGGCTCTGGAGTACTCAAAGCAGGAAGATCGATTCTAACTGAGTTTTTCATATTTAAACTAAAACTTTTATTTTGTATAGGAGACCGATTTTGTGAACTATTAGATTTCACTGCATATCATAAGAATTTCTATTTTAGTATAAAAAATTTTAAATGTGAAATAGTTTCATGTCAGGGATGAACATTATTAAAATACACCAATCTTAAGACAAACAAATAATAAAATTTTTTTTTACAAGTATCTACAGGACTATGCGACAACATAGGACTTAATGTTTTGCTTTTATTCTTGCTATATCTGATTAAAGTAATGTTTTACCTACCGCCTGATCTTCATTTTACCTTTTTACAATATAATGAGGAAAAGGGAGAAGGGGGGAGAAGGTCTATATAAGCCTCTTTTCGGTGGACCTCTACAGACACTTTATAACTCAAGGCAAGCATCCACTGATGGAAAGCCTTAGCCAAAAGAGGCACATACTACGAAGGCCTCTACAGACCTAGCCCGGAATATTAATATAATGTTGAAGACATTAGTCTCTGTTTGAAGAATAATGACCGTCACAATTTATATTGTTGGGTAAATGTCTTGCTGATTATCTTTTTTATTATGTATAATCAAAATTATTTCAATTTTTCAAATGACACTGCATGATTTACAAGAACTTCGAACCTCGAGAGTGTGTAGAGATGTGTCTGTAACTTGAGCAGATGAGCTTTCGACTTTCGAGCTATCGTACTCTTCAAAGCTTTGAAGTCTTTCATACATATTCTCCGGTTAGCTGTTAAAATTACGCTGTCAATAATTACACATGTTCCTTTCGTTCAAAAGATAAATAAAACCGAACACTAAATTATATACAGGATCTTCAAAAAGCCCGCTAAAACACGAATATCCTGAAAGCAAGTAATTTTCGAAAAATATATTAAAAATACAAATAGTTTTAGGGAGGTAGAAGATAGTGACACTGGCAATTTTACTGTCATCCAGAGGTAAGCTTGTTGTCCTTGTTAAATCTTACATAAATAATCATTAGGACCCACGTAGTCTAAAAACTCATAGGAACACACTAGCAAACACCTGAAGTTTTTAGAAATCAACACTTCCTTGAAATTGAACAAACTGACCTGAAGAATTCGGCTTGGTAGAAGAAATACGAGATTTCATCTACAGAACGTTTGTAAAAAATTGACATCAGATGCTGGTAACAATGGTAGAGGAATCTTTTCCAAACAGTTAAGGATGGTTATTGAAAAACGTTGTTTTGAGTAGATAACTTTCATACACGTAATATTTAATATTATATTTGATATGAAAAAACCAGAAACTATTGGGTTCGATTTCCGGTTCTGGCACTGAATATTCGGTTAGTTGTGTATCCCTTGTCTCCAAATGTGTAGCCTCCTCTCGCACAAAGTCACTTCAGGCTTTTAGGGATAAAGGGATTGTTACTACCTGTGGTGCATTACTATTATTATTAATCCCCTAATAGATGATTTAGCCCATACAAGTAACGAAACAATTGTTTAAGTGATTTACCTACCTGCCGGACGTAGGGGGTGGCAGCTCGTTTTTGACCGAATTTATTGAATATTTCATTAAATTTTAATTTTTGGCAAAAATTTTAAAAACGCTTTTTTGTGGCTAATAATTTTTTTTCTCTGTAAACATTGGGCATATTAAGGTCAATAAATGGCGTGAAGTAGCTTAAATAATACATAGTAAACAAAAAATTCCACTTTTTTATATTTTTAAACAAACCAGTATTTATTATATTAAATAAACGGTTTATTTATAACATAGAATTTGACAGTTTGACACTTGAGAGCTGTCAATATTGATAAAAACTGTCAAAATGAACATAAACAATGTTATAAAATGAAAAAAAATATATATAAAAACTTTTTATTAAAAAAAAAAAAACTGGTTTCTAATTGAATTGACAGTTTCACCATTGAATTGTAATATGAAATGAAATCATGTTTTGAAAAATGAGTCGCCCAATACGAATTAAAACAGAAGTTGCCTTATGCTGGGGTTGAGCTCACTCGATGAACGCGTTTGGGGAACTGTGTTCGTTCGGTTTATACCAGGTTCTTTAGGTAGCAGGACGGTTGTTTAATCCAAAAATTAATTTTTTGTATTAATTTTTAACAAACGGCTTAAGAATACGCCCTTTTTATGTTAGAAACGTCCAACAGAGTCAGTATTTAATGGCCTTTCAATTATTATAATACTTTTAAAAGTAAGTTATAAATTTATTCCAAAACATTCCTTTTAGGCCCATATTTTAAAATGAATGAAAATATTTAAACATTAGTGACAAAATAATCTTAATTGCAAGTAACACATAATCTCATTAAATTCATTTTTTAATTTGCACAGGTTCTGGGATTTTAGGTATATTTTATTCAATATATCATATCATCTTCTTTTTTACTATTTCGTTTTTCAGTTAGTACGACATAGATGTTTCTTATCCTAAATCAGGTAGTTTTTGTCTTAAAAAAAAGCAAATTGGAGGCATTTCGGCAACTAACAAAAAGTAAACAGTAATATTTTCGATGAAAAGTTATTTTTAAGTAATTATAACTCTTTTCTAAAGTAGTATATTTATATATCTTTAGATACTTATTGTGATAACATTTTTGTAAAAGTTAAAATAAGTACTAGTATTTTTTGGTAATATATTTAGGTACTTATTCTAATTGTGAAATTGTTTTAACTGTCTACTTGAATTTATTACGTTTTATTTATTTCTAACATTTTGCATTAAAGTATTTTTAACTGGCAGATATATTTATACAATGTATCACTTGGTTGGGATTTGCACTGGCTTTTGCTGACACCTCGCCGGGTTTACTAAATCTATTATAATTAAAATATATATATTTGTTAAGATGTAATGACTCGACCTTTTCGACGTAGAGGTCGAAGGCAGCAAATTAAGAAAATGCTTCAGTGACTCCTCGACAGGACACACGTATTTTTTGCGTTCCTCTGGGAAATAACACGCTCAGTGAACTTTAATCTTGACTGTGGTTTTCCTTTCACTTCATCATATACCACGAATTGATGTTCGCATAAGGTACCTACGAAAAAATAATATTTCGTTGTGTATTAAGTAAGCCATCAACCTAATTGATTTTTATTTATAAATAGGATAATTTTAAAGACAATATAAGATATATTTGAAATTGTCACTGTTCTATAAATTAATAAAACTATATTTATTGAATGGAATATTTTAAACTCCAAAGACAAATAAAGAAAATATTAATGTGACACAAAAGAGTATATAAATATATTCAAATCATTGAAATATTAACTTTTCTTATTGACGACTTGTCAGAGATGTTATGATCCGTTGCATTATTCTAATTGACCTACTTTTGCTGTATGGACACATCTGACAGCATCATCCCAATCTTGCGCTTACGCGTTAGGCATACAGCCTTACAAAAGCTCGTTCCCCTCGGCAATTTTGAAAGGCTTTCTCTTCTCTGCGTACCATCCGATTTTTCTTGAGCCATTACCTATTATATTGTTCCTTTTCTAGTTGATGGGTAAAAAAGCAATAGGATGCTGCAGAAATATTACTTCTGCTTCTACCTAGTCCACCCTATAAGTCTCCTACACACATCGCACCACGCAGATGTTATAAAGAGGTACAGCCCTGTCTGACACCCTTGCATCACCAAAGTACAGTTTTGTGCAGTATTATGGCACCACGTGTGAAGTACGACTCTAAATTTACTTTTCTACTAAGGGCAGCAAGTCGCTACTTCACCAACGTCGGATGGCTTATGTACTCTCAGTGGGGTTCGTTTGAATTTAAGTGAGACACCAGGACCGGAGTTCTATAATAGATGAGATAAAGTGAAAGTTACACCTACGATTGATTACTTACTGCTTCTGTTCAATTCCTGATGAGTGTTGATAATGATGCATTTGTATTATATCAAAACACTGCCTTCAATCGCTTCCTAATATCTCAATTACTTTTGTAGAATTTCCCCCCTTAATTTTAGTGTCTTGAATAACAAACCTCATGATCCAATGAGAATGCTTTTACATTCAATTGTTGATCTAACACACGAAAACGCTAAAGGGATTAATGAAAATCATTCAATAAACAAAAGTTCAAGAGCTCAGTAATACCATTAAGGTGCAGTTGTACGAACTAAGTTGAGCCAAGTTCAGCTTGAACCAAGATTAAAATCCATGGTTACGATTATTGTAACAATCGTAACCTTGGCTTTTGATCTTGGTTCAAGCTGAACTTGGCTCAACTTAGTTCGTACAACTGGCCCTTATTGTAAATACCGTTCAAAAATGTATACAACCAAAAGCGGTAAATAGCCTATCTTGCTAATAAATTATTTCATGGTATCTGTCTACCAAACACGGCAAGGGCAGACGCCACCAGTTATCGCAACTATATACAATGTGGAATAACAGTATCAATCGACTGGTACAAAAAAGTCCAAAATTTCTTTTGAAGGTTATGGCTATTTAGTCCTTTGAGGTGAACCAGAAAAAGGCAAAAAACCCAAAAGTTCTGTGACTGGACCGCAAGACTTCAACTTCCCCGTTTTTGAGGGCGGGGAACATGATGGTGGCAATAATTTCTGACCTACCTTTCACCCACTACCTCTAAACGCGGAAAAACTACCTCTGTTTCCGATTTTCCGGTGCTTGTCAATTCGAATAAAATAAGTAAAGATTGACCACAGATGA
Organism: Rutpela maculata; assembly: GCA_936432065.2. Lineage (NCBI taxonomy): Eukaryota > Metazoa > Arthropoda > Insecta > Coleoptera > Cerambycidae > Rutpela > Rutpela maculata. Next base: position 345,245,322 of record OW386285.2, read on the forward strand.
CCTAACCCGGGGGCTGAAACTATCCCCACTCCCAATAACGAAATGCCATGAAAATATCGAAAATCAGCTGGTTTCGAGGGTGGGGAACACGATGGTGACAAATATTTCCCGGCCTACCCTTCACCAACTACCCTTAAACCCTTTTCCATTTTTTTGGTGCTAGGCCTGCGAGGACTTGTCGGATAGGATTTTTTTCGACAATTCGAATAAAATAATTAAACCTCGATCAGACGAGATCCAATCAACCCGGGGTTCAAGCAGCCTTTACACGAAGTGAACTTTTCCTTCAGTGGTTTGTAGGGAATTGATTTGAGACGAGTCCATTGGTGTATATAGATATTTCTGCTTTTTCATTGATTATATATGTAAAAATATTCTCGTTTCTATTTTTATTTTTATATCAGAATATATAGGTGAATACGCTACACATACATCCCGATAAGGGTAGAGTGCCAAGGCTATGCTTTCGAATTAGACCTGTGTAAATATAAGGATTTTCATGTCCTAAGAGACTTTTTCTAATAAATTCTCCAAAATTCAAAATGCTCCTTCCTTTACGAGGATCTATCTTTCTGATAGCTATTCGCTGCTCCTATCCCAAGGTCAAGTCACCGGATGGACACAATGTATTTTTATGGTGAAATCCGGCCCTGGCAATTTTTGCTTATTTTTGTCTAAAAATTCATTTGTAGCTTACGCGCCTTTTGCACTTTCTTTGATTCAGTACTTTGATTTTACAACTCATAATCTGTTAAGTCGCGATATAAAATCCAAGTGGAACTTCGGCGTAGTTACGCATTCTGTGCCAAGGACAATGAAAAATTTGGCGCAGTCACGAATTTCAAAATTTCGGCGTATTCTCTACTTTTGGCTTTTGGTGGCAGACATCATCAGGGACGTTAAAAATTATTAAGTCAGGTTTCGTCGTAGTTGACGTACTTATTACTTTAATTAAAAAAATTTTTTCCTGTATCTCTAATAGTACTTCTTAATATTTCGCACTTAAACAATGGCCGTAGTTGACAGTGGCTTTAAGTTCCGGAATGAGTAGAACATGTTTCTAATGCCTTTTTGCGAGATCTACATAATTAAAAAAAAACACATTAAAATCGGTTCATAAATAAAAATTTTACGGAGGTGGCTAGTCCTTAAGTGGGACACACTGTATATAAAACAGCTAGTAGAATACTTCCTATTGTAACTGAATCATATCAGTCATACAAGGTGATCATTAGAGGCGTGTAAACTATCATCTTTTGTATAAACCATGTTTTATTATAATTTTAGGGCAAAATGTTACTGGAGTCTTTGGTTAAGCCTACAAAAATATGAAGATGCATAAAATATCTAAACCGCAATATACAGGATATCTCTCAGGTTCGAATCGACTTTATGTAGCTTAAATGATATAACAATTTTACCTTAAAATATCATTAATGTATTTTTAACAAGAACATTATGAAATAAATAATAGTTGCCGTCGGGCATTGCCGATTGCGAGTATCTGTTAAATAAGATAATTTCTACTGGATTTAAAATTAATATTTCGAATTTGCAACATATATAAAATAGTATGGTAGAATAATTCCTATTAAAATTGGATCATATCAAGCGTGATGTAAATTGTGTGTGTCATTTTTATATAAACTATATTTTATTATAATTTTAGAGCAAAAAGTCCCATAGGTTTTTGATTAAAAACATTAAAGATACATAAATTATAAAAAAATATATTTTTAAGAAAAAGCTTTTATTTGGAAAAAACTACTAAAAAGTAAAAATAATTTTTTAAAATTCATACACCTGGAAACCAAAAGCTTTGGGGGTGGTCATATAGCGCTATTGCATAGTTACTTCGCTCAATTGACCGCCCCCAAAGCTTTTGGTTTCCAGGTGTATGAATTTTAAAAATATTTTTTTTATTTAATTTTATTTTTTACTTTTTAGTCTACTTATTTTACAAACAGACAGACCAAACCCTTTTATTTGATACCGCAATCCACTCCTTCCCTCTCCCGTCTTCTCACCTCTCTAACACTACTTCCCACTTCTTCCCACCTCTTCTCACCCCTTCCCCATCTCTTCTCAGCCCTTCCCCACTTCTTCCCACCACTTCCCCATCTCTTCCCCACCTCTTCCCACCCCTTCCCCACTTATTCCCACCTCTCCCACGTCCACCATATTGAATTTAGAATGACGTCACACACTTTATCGTATTTTACTCGTCAAACCCTTTCATTTGATACCCATATCAAGGGGGTTGTAACTAAAAAGCCGATCCGCCATCTTGGGACGTCTCTCATATTGGATTTAGAATAACGTCACATTGTTTATCGTATTTTACTCGTCAAACCTTTTCATTTGATACCCATATCAAGGGTGTTGTGACTAAAAATCCGATCCACCATCTTGGGACGTCCGCCATATTGGATTTAGAATAACGTCACATTGTTTATCGTATTTTACTCGTCAAGTCCTTTCATTTGATACCCATATCAAGGGGGTTGTGACTAAAAGGCCGATCCGCCATCTTGGGACGTCTGCCATATTGGATTTAGACGATAATGGCTATACTATGTTGCATTGTCACCGGACTTATACACGTGTGCCGAATTTCAACTTAATTAGAACTAGTCGAAATTCAGCTTGCAAAATTTGACCTAATAGTCCGGGAGCCAGTGTATAAAATGACTGACTATCCGGCGAACTTTGAAAATATGTAAAATGGATTGTTCCTATATAAGTTAGCAAGGAATGGACCGTCAGCTGGTTGGGTAGCTGTGGGGGTGGCTGTCAAAGGGTTGAAAACACGTAAAAAAAATTGAGAAAAAAAACTATCCGGCGAACGCTGAAACTTATATGAGGGGAAGATTATGTTATATATTGAAAGTAGAACATAGTCAGCTGGACGGGGGGCAGTGGATTTACCGTCAGCTGATCGATCAAACAGGTCCAAAAACATGAAAAATTTAAATTATTCGGCGAACTTTAAAATTTGGGTATAAGATAATATTTATACAGAGATTCACGAAAAACATAGTCAGCTGCAAGTATATGGGTGGAAAAGTCGTCAGCTGGTACAGAACAGTGCTGAGTGTTGATCGCCTGCGAGGCAACGCGCATCACCTTTCTTGCATCAGCTGACGACTTTTCCACCCACATACTTGCAGCTGACTGTGTTTATCGTTAATCTTAGTATGAATATTATCATATACCCGAATTTAAAAGTTCGCCATAAAGATTTAATTAGTAATATCGATATTGATAACTTAATGTTAGAAAACGTGAGTGCGGCATTCCCGAGGTTCTTTTTTTAATTTGATTAAATATTCAAATTATTATTAATATACATTATTTTATGAGAATACAAATTAATACATTCGCACATTTCAAAATTATACAGAATGATTCGCTCAGAAAATTTATTTAGTTTAGTGAAAATAAAAATAAATTTATTCGGCTTCCGATAACAGATCTTCCTCATTCTCATTTTCATCCAACAACTCAGCACTCTCCTGATGCTCAGTGGGTGAAAGATCATTTTTCTCTTTATCACTCGCATCTAAAAAAAATAATTAGTTATAAAAAATTGATTAAGATTATAATAGGATGAAAAGTGAAAAGCACAAATGATATAATACCTTCAGTATTTTCGGCATCTCGGATAATTATTTCCACTTATGGAGGTAATTGATCTCCATCAAACCACTTGCAAGTTAAGTTTGTTTTCCTCAAGCTGTCTCCCATAAACAAGGGATCTAATGTAGATGGCACTTGTTTGTGTGCGTTGTTCCAAATCGTATACGAAATTTTAAAGTTCGCCGAATAATTTAAATTTTTAATGTTTTTGGACCTGTTTGATCGATCAGCTGACGGTAAATCCACCACCCCCCGTCCAGCTGACTATGTTCTACTTTCATTATATAACATAATCTTCCCCTTTTATAAGTTTCAGCGTTCGCCGGATAGTTTTTTTTCTCAATTTTTTTTACGTGTTTTCAACCCTTTGACAGCCACCCCCACCGCTACCCAACCAGCTGACGGTCCATTGCTTGCTAACTTATATAGGAGGCCAAGTCCGACTGCAACTTCTTTCTACTCGTTTTTGTTACACGTTTGTCAAATAAAATAAATATTCCAATGTCAATGTCAATGTTGGCATATAAAATATAGTACATTGTAATACAAGTGCGGCAAGGGCTTCATTGCAAAACGATGTATGAAAGTAGGAACAAGAGCGCAGCGAGTGTTCCTATCATACGAATTTTGCAATAAGGCTTGCCACATGTGTGTTACATACTATTTTTTCTACGGTTGTGAAGTTATTTCCCTTAAAGTTTTTCAAAATTTTAAATTTGTGAAGATGTAATCGAGGCATGTGGCAAATTCTTTGCCGCACGGCGTGTAGCAAAGTGACATTTTCTGCACCCATTTTGAAGTTAGAAAATTTGAATTTCAACAAAATTGTACAAAAATTCTTGCCGCACGGTGACACTTTCCGCAGTCATTTTGAAGATAGAAAATTTGACTTTCAACACAACAATTTTCAGATTACTTATTTTATAATAGCAATTTTATTTCAAACGGTTTATGTACCATCCTGAAGATTCCAGATGATAATGAAAAAAAACATAATATTTTGGTGGTTTGAGATCACTTAATACTAGAACAGAATATATGTTATTACATCAAATTTTTACTTCAGTAACTCAGCGGTTAAGAAGGCAAAAATGACAAATCGAGCTTCTGTTTCCACTTATAAATATACACAAACCGTTTTAAATTTGTTTTATATTAATCAATAGAATATATTTTACACAGCCTTCCTAATACGTATTAGGAAGGCTGCGAAATAAATCATCCATAACTAAAATAATTCAAAACATACAGGACAGCAAAGCAACCAGGCTTATTACAACACGCTGAAAAATGATAGGAGCGTCTATGGGGAGAAGGTCCTGACAGATCCTCAAATATTCATGACTCGAAACGAAATTTAATGAAGAAACGCGCTGAAGGAGACGTTCCCTAATAACTTCAAGAAAAGTCGACGACGTCGAGTGCTGCAGAAAGATGGAATGGAAGAGTTTATTTTATGTACGCAACCATTTACTTAAAATGCAGTAAAATTAAGAGCTGATAAAGCTTTATTTTGTGCTGGCAGAGTGTCAGTGCTTACGGTTTAATGGAATGAATATTTTGTATAAACTGCCGTGTATTTTATTTGTTTCATTTCCCTTCATTGCCTTTTTATGAAGCGGGTGCGATTAAAACAAGTTTCTGCTAAGAGAGCTGAATTTAAATTAAATAAAAATAGCATTTAGGTATTTAGAATCTGATAACAGCTAAGGTGGTCATTGTTTATTGTCGAGTTAATAACATTCCCTGTAAGTTTTAGTAATATTGAAAATGTTATTAGGCAATTTGGGTCTTGAAACCATTTGACTAACAAAGTGGATTGGCGATTAAATTTTAGTTGCAGTCGATTGTTTTACAAAAAAACATCGATATTGAAAATACCCCACAAAGTTCTTTCGATCAGAGTTTATTAGTAAAATGAATCAATAACAGTCTACTTAGTTATAACAAGGCCTTTATTGATTGTTATAGTACGTAGGATTGTTGTATAACCTCGAACAATTAGAATGAGCTAATTACATTTGACAAAAAAATATGTGAACACTACTAAAACTCTTTTTAACGTTTTAGTCCACTCAAATTAGGAAAAAAAAAAGCCATTTTAGGGAAAAATTTTGAACAGCAGTTTCTTTGCATAGAAAGTAAGTATTCAACTTTTAGAACATTTTTTTTTGCTCATGCGAAGAAAATGAAAGACGTATTTTTTGAGATATATACATGTACAGTGTGTGCTATTTAATACCGCAACACCCCGTTATTTTGGAACGCGTTGACCGATTTAATTTTTTTTTTTGAGATATAGTGCTCGATGAGCTTTATTTGACGTTTCTAAAAATTAGTAATATTCGTATCTTCAAGGCCTACTAAGCCCCTCTAAATGGGTCGAAATTTCGAGATCGACTATTAGGCCATTTTTTATCGGCAAATTGGATAGCGTATTCGATTCGCAGTTGTCTCATCTCTGTACAAAATTAGAGAGAATTATTAGATACGGGAGATGTGGGAGAGTTGGGACAATTTTCAAAAATTAATTTTTAAAATTTTTATTTTTGAAAATTTAAAAAAATTAAAAACAGTAATATACCTTCACATATTGGACCACTTCTTGCAAATATTAGTTAAATTTACATGGTAAATAGCGGCATGGAAAAATATTTTCTAGTGTCATGTATTTGTCCCAAATCTCCCTCTTACGAGGGAGACTTGGGACAGGTAATTAAATCTTCACAAAGATATGGAAAATATTTTGTTATTGCAAAAAATAACAAACAACGAGAAAGAATAAAATTAATTCAAAAATCTGACAAATGCTCAGAAGAAAAACAAAAATATATTGCAACAAACGATAAAAAAAAATTTGCTGCCGCAAATCGCTAATATTGCAAAAATATTTACGTGGAAATTCGACCATATTTTTTGGAACGACAGGATTGTCCTTTTTTTTTCTTGTAGCGTAACGGCATACCTAAAAACGATTCAAATAATATAAGAAAATTAATTCATACATGGAATGGGGAGACATAGAATGGACCAACTCTCCCTTAAAATAAAGTCCCAACTCTCACTCACTGCTCGATGTCATTAAAAGTGACCAGATTTATTTTTAAGTGGAAGTGAATCATGAAATGGCCCTAACATTTATTAGCTAAAACGTCGCGTCGGTAAAATAACTCTCCAGGAACACTTGCACCCACAAAGCAATGAATTGGACAATTTCAACAAAAAAAAAGTTACTTTTCAGTGCATAAAACAATTAAAGTTACCTGAGATTTGAAGTACACAACACACGGGTGAAATACTCTCTCACAAATTCTAATAAGTGTAGAGAATATTTTTCTAAAGCTATGTCGATAGACAGATTTAAATATAACAAGCGATAAACTTTTTTATTTTTCAAAACAGACTCAAGTATATCGAGTAGAAATGAAGATAAAGGATGGATGTAATTTCTTTATTTGAAACATTTTTCTAACATTAGCAGTTTTCGAGAAAATTGCATATAAATGATTGTTGGCTTGGTATTGCAATTAATAGCTATTATATATTCACGTTCTTCGTTATTAAATACGTTTTACAAATATTCCCTCCATCCTTTTACCCTGTCCTCATTCTCCAAAAGACGACACCTTTACCATTGGTAAATTAACTACAAACTTAAAAAATAACTAAAGTAAACATCACACACTTTGGCCGATCTGTTTAACTTTTTATTTAATTGTTACGTATTCTATTGTGTACGCTGATCTTCTAATCGTCGTAGAAGAAGAGTAGGATATTCTCAACTTAAAGGCATTTCTAGTTTCTTCTTGAAGTTTATTTTCAGTTCAAAGTTCTGGAGAAGAATACAAAATAAGCGAATACGCCCTAAATACATCGAATAGACTGAAATCCCTAGGATCATATCCGACGAACCAATTGAAAAGAAGAGAAGCTGTAAAGGAGATAATTAAAACGGCATACAGTATTACAAGGGCAATTATACCACAGAGAAAAAATAAACTACCATAGAGCTTCGCCTCGAGAACATACACAGTCAACACACACTTCACACTGCCAAAGATGACATATGGGGTTACAAACGGGACAACGACAAAAGCCAGTTCTAAGACGCGCTGAAAGGAACTTCGACCAACTAGTGCAAAAACAAGACAAGGAATTAAGAGAAAACATCAACATTTAGAGGAGGATAAGATAATAACAAACAGATAGATAGAAATATACGCAATGAAGCACTGGTGACATACATCTCCAAAGAGGAGGCTCAACACAACTACTGAAAAAAAAACATTAGGAAGACTATGCTACATGTAGTACGTCGGATACATGGCTTTTTAGCCAATCAAAAAGTGCAGCTCGGGTACATGGCTTTTTAGCCATGTACCCGAGCTGCACTTTTTGATTGGAATGTTTTATTTTCTGTGGTCATAGTTGATGCCAAAAGGTAACTTTCCAGATAAGGAACCGCTTGAAAATCCGTGCAGAACACCAAAATGGCGGCCATTAAAGATGGCTGCCATTAGCAGCATTAAGTTTTTTTATATCTCCGCTTCTAATGGTCCGATTTCGATTTTTTTTTGTTTAAAAACTCTTGTGAAGACGACACATTTTTGTCCCTATACATTTATCTCTACACCTTCTGCACAATCTTTAAAAAAACAAATATTTTTTAATTTTCACTGACTTTTGGAGAATACTCTGATACGGGATTCAAAAACAGAATTTCGAATGATGCTGATAAGTTCTATGCAAACAAAATACACATTTCTTGGGATCCTTACTCAAAAACTTGTCTGAAGAAACGTGTGAGAGAAAGAGTTGGTCTTCGTCGCCAAGTAACACAAGGAAATATGCTACCAAAAAATTGGAGTGACTTCCTCTGCTGCGATCAGAATAGACAGAACTCTTCAAGTTACTTGGAGAACATGAGTTTTTGAAGCTTGATTGGGCTCATATTACTGAGAATGAGGGCATAATTCGTTCATCTCGGTCGGATGAAACTTCAGTTGATGAAGTACAATACAGGCAACAGAGAGAAGTAGACGACAGGATTTTTCTCCACGTTAAAGGCATGTTGAACATGGAGCAAAAAAAATAGTTATTTGCACAGTAGATACTGATGTAGTTGTTTTGGCAATCTCTTTCTTTCACATTCTTAAAACTGCGGGACTTCAGAAGATGTGAATTCTCTTTGGTGCTGGGAAGGGTCAGACATACATGAGCATTAATGCCATGTTTGAAAGTAATATAAAGCTGTTGCATTGAGAGGATTCCATGCATTCAGTGGATTAGATGTAACGTCATTATTTGCAATGAAAGGGAAAAACTGCCTGGAAAGTGTGGAAATCATTTCCTGAAACTGCGATAGCCTTCTAAGCTATCTCTCTACAACAGTCTTTCTGACGAGACTTTTCAAGTTCTGGAGAAGTTTACTGTTTTGCTTTACTACAAAGACGCCGAAGACTTCTCAGACAATCATGTTAGAAAGCTTCTCTTTGTTTCAAAAATCGCAGTCTACAAGGTCTGCCCCCAATAAAAGAGGCACTAAGGCAGCGTTGTCTTCGTTCAGCATACCAGGCAGGACAAATTTGTGATTGTGCGTGCTCAGTGATGGACAACATTAGGATGGAGATGGACCAGGCTTGCTGGAGAGTGGACGCTGGTTTGGTCTTCTCTTCCTTCTAATATGGCAGCCTGCAGAGAACTGGTTAAGTGTAGTTGCTCCGGATGCTGTACACATGCCCCTGTTCAAAGGCCAAGGTTTCATACACGCTACTTAGCACTAACTGCACTGGGGGGTCGACAATACAGCAATAAATACAATAAATGATATGCGTTTAATTATTTTTAAATTCGTTTCACAGTTTCAAGATCATAATATTGCTTTGTTGGTCCAGTGCCTTAATACAATAATAATAATACCCATATAATTATTTTTTTCCAGGGATAAATTGGAAGATGAAGAAGATGATTGCGTGATCTAAAGTCATAAGAGCTGTATAGAAGCATTTACTTGAGTATTTCTCAGTATTTAGTCGTTTTTTGTTTGTAAAAATTTGTTTCCTTAATGTAATAAATATTTTCAAAATATTTAAATAACTGTTGTGTATGAAAACAAGTTTTTCTTGACATGTACGGAACCCCATATACATAAACCTTTTTTGTGGCGAAAGAAAGATGTATTGAGCACAATTAAAAACTTACTTATCAATGAAATTTGTAAGTGAAATTTTTAGATTTTTGGAAAATTCAAAGTGTAGAGTATAAATGTATAGGGACAAAAAAGTGTCCTCTTCACAAGAGCTTTCAAACAAAACAAAAAAAAAAAAATCGGACCATTAGGATCTGAGATACAAACAAATTTAGTGAGACTAATGGCCGCCATTTTGGTGTTCTGCACGGATTTTCAAGTGGCTCCCTATATGAAAAGATACCTTTTGGCTGTGACCACAGAAAGTGGCACAATCCAATCAAAAAGTGCATCTTTCTTTGGTGTACCCGACGTATTAATGTGAATAACGACAATTGAGAGGATCGTGAATAAACTAGGGAAGAATCAAGCATACTAGGACCGAATAGAAGTAAAAAAAAATTAAAGAATTTAATTTTATTCAAAATGAAACTATTGTAATTTAAATGGTTTCACGTTTCACCTAGCATGAGCACAGAATAAAGCCAGCAACAGCGCTTCGGACCCACCTCCACCGTGCACAGGCGTCCACTAAAAACATTCCACGGCCGTCAAGAGCAGCTCATTTGCACGGAAACAAATTACGTTAATTATTCATCGCGTTAGCGAGTTATCAACAACGTTATGTCGTTATTATTACTCTGCGAATTGTGCGGCGCTTTTGCATAAATGACAAAGCACCCATCACTCCCAAATCTCTTTGCTCGTTTGAAACTCCCAACTCTACTAGTTCGCAAGCGACTGCTATGACGTCTTCGTCTGCCATGGAAATTATCTCAGATTATACTTGATTATAGTGTGTTTTTGTTGTGGCGTGGAAGCGGAAAAATAGATGACTTGTAGGGCAATTTTCAATTTGGATCCAACCCTATAATAAGAAATGAAACACAACTGCCATTATTTTCTATAGCTTTTGTTTCAGATAATATATTTTAGTTGAGCATATAAAAGGCTCGCTCAATACACGCAGTTTAATATACAAGGTGATACCGATCTGTATTTGCGAAGAATTGGAGAAAATATACCTGGCAGGTATGACTGGTTATTTTTCATATTTTTTTTAATTAATTCTATTTCATACCTTTGAATTGTCTTTAAATAACTTTTCTGTTCAATAATTAATATACTTTTTACTAACCTTTTTTGTGTACTGTCACACAGAATGATTCATATGAATCTGATCCAAGGTTACATTAACGTTTAGATCACACGTGTTTTCGTTTCATTTGAGTCTTTTAGCAGACGTATTATCAGTCTATAGTTGGTGAATTTTGTTTCTAGATTTTCTGCGAAATCCATCTTAGTAGTTTGATTTAAATAACCTTAAAGAGTTTGGCCGTTTAATTTCATCGGGAATTACATAAAAAAATTGAGGAGGGAAAATCAAAACACCTTTGTCCAATTATTTTAGAAACTCTTGGCACCAGCAGTCTTGTTTTCCTTTCTGCTAGTGTAGTTAATAAGGTTTACATAATTATAATTTTTGTGTTTAATTAACATTTCACCAAGTGGTGACCAAACAATTGATGCACGTTGAATAATTTTGTTTCATTGGATAGGGGGTAATACGATTTACTAAATATAACTGTAGTTTTTGAGCAATATCAAATTGTTTTAAGTACACTTTGTTGCACCACCTCATGCGATAATACCATAAATCGGATGTGATTGAACAAGGGTGAAGTAGATAACACAGCCCCACAAAAAAAAATAAAAGTTCAAAGCAGCGAACCAGACCCATGTATACCTATGTATTCTTGGTCGCTGAATCCGAATCCGTCAAAAAGAATCGTACACCCCCAAAATCATTAGCTAGAGTTAAAAAACACCCCTGAAATGGGATAAAAAGAAGATTAAAGCTACCAGAATAATTGTTACTTCTTAATCCACCGAATTATACAAATTAAGGTTAAACAGCAGCGTACATACAATAGTTATGAAACACACCCCCAGGGAGGGGCAAAAACTAGCCCCCATATATAAAAAAAATAGATCCAAAACAGCAATGAAAAAGCTCGAAATGTCTAAGTTTTGTTAAACTGTTAAGAAACTGCATTAGGTCCGACGTAATCTTCATAAACTGCCCCTAAAGGGTTAAGAACAACCACCTTTGAGTTCAAAGACACAAGAAAAACAAGAAAAAACGTAAAATCCAGCAGGATTTCTATTTTCATGGATGCTATGATTGGCTGAAATTGCGTAGTACTCTAAAATAGAACCAGAAACTTACGTACCATCAACATCTTACACTGTCAACCCTCAGAGGGTGTGAAAACTACCCCCTATGTAAGATTTAACTATAAAAAGTTACAGTGACTTCTATAAAAATTCGAAGTACCTGCGTTTTGTGGAAGAGAGAAGAAACTATGTTCGACGATGTGCTTGAAAACCACCCCCACGGGGTTGCGAGATACTACCCCCATATCTGTAGAATGCTGGAAAAACAGAGAGAAACTAACCGGATTTACATTTTTATGGATGCTATGATTGGCAAAAATCGCGTTGCACATTTAGAGTTTGAAACTCATGTCCTATAAATGTTATTAAGTAACACCCCCAGAAAAGATGTAAACTACCGTAATTCAAGATGTAACGAAAAAGCTATACTGCAGCTTATTCGTTTCATTCCCATAGTTTTTTTTATAGGCGTCTCTCAACCCCGTGGTGGTGGTTTTCAAGCACAGCGTCGAACATAGTCTAGTTTCTTCTCTCTTCCACACAACGCAGGTGTTTCGAATTTGTATAGAAGTCACTGTAACTTTTTACAGTTAAACCTTACATAGGGGGTAGTTTTCACACCCTTTGAGGGTTGACACTGTAGAATATTGATGGTACATAAGTTTCTAATTCTATTTTAGAGTACTACGCAATTTCAGCCAATCATAGCATCCATGAAAATAGAAATCCTGTTGCATTTTACGTTTTTTCTTGTTTTTCTCGTGTCCTTTAAACTTAGAGGTGGTTGTTCTCAACTCTATAGGGGCAGTTTATGAAGATTACGTCGGACCTGATGCAGTTTCTTATCACTTTAACAAAACTTAAACATTTTGAGCTTTTTCAGCAGTCATTGCTGTTTTGGATCGATATTTTTATATATATGGGGGCTAGTTTTCGCCCCTCCCTGGGGGTGTGTTTCATATCTATTGTATGTACGCTGCTGTTTAACCTTAATTTGTATAATTCGATTGATTAAGATGTAAATTTTTGAAAAAATTTCGAAGCTTTATAAAAAACTATCGTTTGGTCACACTAAAACTTTTTCCTTGCTGAGCTTTTTATATAATTGTTACACATTCTATATGATACTCTTCGTAGTTTTCTTGTAAATAATGTTAGTTTTTGGACATCCTAAATTTTGTTATTGAATTGTGAATTGAAAAAAAAAACATCCAACCTGTCTGAGATTCGAACACACAATCTTTGGATTGCAAGGCAAAACTTTGGGCACTGGACCATCACATATTACTACAAAATTAGAATGTCTGTAATATATATCTTTCGAGAATCATATTTCAACACATTAGATATATTATTATAAAATATATATTAGTAAAATGTATAGACAAAAAAAAATATTATAGATATAACATTTCGCAAGATTTCTATTTAAATACAAGCTACAAAAATTGAGAAAATGATTTTTTTTTAATTAAATGATTAATAACTTTCTTATTTACTGATTGATTTTCTTCAAAAGCAATAGGGTTCTTCCTCTCACCAACACTAACTTACTTTCCAAATTTCAATACAATCCGACTTTTCTTTCTTAAGTTATCGTGCCTACAAGAAACGTGACGGACGGACAGACGGACATTTTGAAGTTGTTCAGAATTCGTTCACTAATACAATGATATGAAATTTTTTCCTCTACGGGCGATATTTACGGTTTTAGAAATGTGCCGATCAAATGCAATCGTTTTTGCGAAGAGTTTAATAAGGGTACCTACTCATTGTAGCAAATGTTTTAATCAAATCCACAACATGCATAAAGTCAGTTTTGAGACATCAGCTGAAGCATAAATATTTCCTGTTAAATGGCTTATAACATCCTGCGTGGAAACCATAATGAAGGTCTAAAGTAATTTCATACTCGGTTAAAAAATTAATTATTTTTTATATTTCCATAAATTTTCGACAATCTTTGTATAATTAAAATTTCTATTTCGTATTTGGAACGTATATAAAATTGCATACTTTAAGTTAAAATTTCATACAGAGTGATTATCAGAGGCACGTAAACTATCGTGTGTTATTTTAGAGCAAAACGTAGCTAATGTTTTTGATTAGTACAGAAAAATGCGAAGACGTACAAGATATCTAAAATGCAGGTTCCAACGAACTTTACGTATGCTAGATGATACATTAATTTTACCTAAGGTGTTTTTAATACGACTATTACGAAATGAATGAAAGTTGGTCGGGCGATAAATACTTTGTAAAACTTACTTTAATTTACACTGTACCTAGTTGACACATACCCAATTTCTTTATTTCTGTTGTTTTATAAATTTATTACTCAATCTAATTATGTATTATTGAACTATATGACTATAGATACACTGTTATATTTGGTATTGTTCCGTTTTATGTGTATGTACCTATTTGACCTGCCAAATATACATTAATCTGCATTTTTAAATATCTATTTATCTTTTGAATTGGGGCATATCCGCCATACAAGCTGATCGTCAGAGGCGTGTACACTAACAAGTTTTTTATATTTTTAGAGCAAAATATTACTAAGGTATTTGATTAGGGCAATAAAAATAGGAAATTGTATAAAATAAATAAACTACAATACCTAAATAATGTTTCATGGGTTAGAACGAACATTACGTAGCTTAGATGATATATCAATTTAACATTAAAATGTTGTTAAGATATATTTAGTAAGACGAAATGACTCGAATTAAACTTTGAAGTCGGGCGTTACTTACTGCGAATACCTATTAAACACAAAAAAATCTGTTAGACTTAAAATTTTTATGTCTAATTTGGAACATTTGTAAGAAGTATGGTAGAAAATTACCTATCGAAATTGTATCGTATTCGTTATACAGGCTGGTCGCCAGCTGCGTGTAAACTATCTTGTTTTATTAAACTACATTCTATCATAATTTTAAATGAAAATATTACTAAGACTTTTGATTAAGCAGTAAGCACAATCAAAATGAGATGTACAAAATATCTAAACTGAAATATACAGTATGTTCGTCAGGTTTGAACAAACTTTACGGAGATTAGCTGATATTTTACTCTAAATTGTATAAAATATTTATGTTTAAGACTATTATTGCTTAGGCTCAACTGCAACTTACTCGTTATTTTTAAGCTTTATTTTATTGTCTTCACACTACGAGGGCTAAAAACAGCTAAACTTCACCCATGACGTACAAATTAATTCTCAAATATATGTTTTTCACATAAATAATTTAAGTACAAAAGACACGCAATACGTAAATAAATGTGATCCCGACAAAACCATTAACATTACAGATATTTCTCCCAGATGTTCTCGCTGCTTCTTAACACAATGAAGCTAGTGTCTATGATGAAAAGGAACATCGGATCACTATCTCGAAACAAGTATCTCTGCCTCGCTTAACTATGCGGGATATATAAATATTTATATTTATGGTTGTGTTTGCTGTTTCTGCTTACAGTTATGAGAATGTAAAAGACCGTTGTCGTTCGTTGTCCAGGTGCATTCTTCACTAATATTTTCTATTGTTACTCCTTGCTTGGCACTTGTTGTCTGTAGTATTTTACATATAGAATAGGATAAAAAAATTTGACCGCTAAAAAATTGAGTAATCTATGTACCCGAGGCACAGTGGGCCAGTGGGGAATTTTCTTGAATAGGTGGCCATAATTTAAAAATTCAAGTACACTAAAATTAAAATCTATAAGTTTTTGGACTCTCTAATTAAGAACTCGATGATAGAATTATCCAAAACAGCTGAATTCAATATGCCGGATTGAAACCTTAAAATTTAACCAAGAAATCAGGAGAAAAAAGTTCTTTCCTTTGTATTTTTAGCTAAGAATCTGATATTATAATTTCCAAAAATAAAATGGCAACTTCAGTATGGCGAATTATGATACCAATCAAGAAAACGCTAAAAAATAAATAAAATAAGTACAAATACAAGTATAAGTAAAATTTTCATGTTGATAGATACTGATGTAAACCAAAGAAAAGTGAGATCTCTGCAAAAATACATAAAAATTTTTAAATTTCGGTGTAGACAGAAAGGCTAATAATCACTTGGTATCAAAAAGTACCCAAAAGGGTCATTTAGTGATATGGCAGTTTCCTACTTTTTCTTCCTCATTTTAAAGTATAACAAACCAATAGCCTCAGAAAAAAATTTCAGCTCAATTGAATCAATAGCCACAGAGATATTTGAATAGAAACACGCTCGGCCGGCCAACAGTCCGTAGAGTGACGTCACTTGGCGTGCGCCGATACCTATATTAGAGCAGCGATTTCGTAAGTCTATCGTGTCGTTTTTTGTTTTTTTTTTTGGCGTAGAACCAGGTCAAACATGTTAGGTTCCTTTGAGTATGTCACCGGGCATATGAAATCATATTTTACATTTTTGTGTGGTCTCGAACTTTTTAAATCAACAAAAAGTGAAAAAAATGTATTTTTAAATAAAATTGCTTTTTTTTGTTTCCACCTTTAATCTAATAAAATTAAAACTATTAAAGATACCGAAATTTGTTTTGTGTCAAATTAAAGCATACACTGTAGCGCTTTTACCAATATAAACGGTTTGGGCACAATTCGAACTTTCATTTTTCTAAAAATCAGATAAACTAAAAATATATATTTTATGTATTGAAATCTTCACCAATCGATAAACTTTTTTATTTTTGAAAATATTTACATACATGCAGCGAAGAAAATAAAACCTAATAATCACAAAAGTTTTTGAAACAATATTTTTTTTCCCAAAATGTACCGTGTGGCAACAGCGATTTTTTTTTATCAGCGCTAAATACGACATTGGGACGCAATTAATACACCTCGCATGCAGGGTTGGACAAATTAGTCGCGTAGAAGTGGCGGTTGTCGAAAATCATTAAGTATTCATTGTTCGGATAAAAATTGTGACAATCGAAAATGTGCTTGTTTTAAGGAAGGCCTAAAATGTTGCAACGAGTGCAAGTGTCGTTCCTGTAACAACATTATTAAAGATTTCGAGGCAGATATGAACGAATTAGAATGCTATTAATGTAGGGCCTACATAAACTACATACTACATATTTATCTATCCAAATAGAAAATTTATTTCAACAATAAAATTCATTTTATGCGTACGTTTCTACTTTCATTCATTTAAAAATGTCTAATAAACTTACTAATTAGGTGGGTAGTTAGTAACACTGATTGATATTTATAGATTAGGTATTTATCTTTTTGTTATTAAAAGGAGACTATTTTATATTTATTGTACAATTTCTTAATATTAACAAAATATGGTCAATACTACTGTATAATATATGAAATATTGAACAATAATATTGATCCCCTAGATGTTTTTGATCACTACTGGTTTTGTATCTATTGATATAAGTTAAACTACTACATACACCCCAACCGGGACCGTCAGATCGTTGCAGTCGGCAGGCTTGCTACAGCCGAGCGCGCAAGAATATGACTTTGGCCCGTTAAAAAAAATCGCTGACTCAATACTATGAACGGAACATGAAAAATTTTTATCCTAAAAACTTTTTTCAACTATTGGCTTCAATTTGTACGCAGCATGTATATACAAATTTTCATAAATAATTTTTTTTCTCGATTGTCTAAAATTACGCTACTGAAAATAACAAGTTTGAGTTTCCTATTATTTTTCCAACTTAAAAAAAAATAAATCGGGTTCACGTGGGACGTTGTTCGAAGCGTTATTGTGTCTACTTTAATCTAAAAAAAAAAAAAAAATAGCTTGATAGCACAAATATTTTCAGAGATATAGCGGTGGAGACGTTAAAAAACATATTTCATTAAAAATCTATTTTTTTGAGTTTTTCCGAAATAAAAAAGTTCTCGACCACCAAAAAATGTAAAAAATGATTTCGTGTACACGATTATCTTACTAAAGAATCCCACTAAGTCTGGTTTGGGTCTACGCCGGTTTTTCTCGAAAACTAAGCGACTTTACTTCCAGATTTTACTCTACTAACTTACATTCACAGCCGTGTTCACTGGGCGGTTCAGCCATCTGACGTCACAACTCGACTACATGGTTATCCCGAGCGTTTTTAAGCGCGCCGACTTTAATAATTTTTTTATACATGAAGGCGGCGTCAGTAAAGTCTAATTTTTGGCATACTTACTATACTCATCCAGCTCTTTCAGAATATGTAATAATAAAAAATTGTTAAATGAACCTATTCTATAGCGGCTTGGAATTATTTTATTTTTGTAGATTCTTAAACTTTAAAATATTAAATAGGAATAGGTGTGATTTTACTCTTAAGAGGGTGAAAACCACCCCCAAAATAAAAAATCAATAACTAAGGAAGTACTGAGAATAAATTAATGAAACTTATATTATTTATTCGCTGATCATGAATGTGAATTCAAAAATTAAAAACTGTATGTTGCACTCCGAATATGGTCGATACAAAAGGGGCAAAATGGACGAAATAATAATTATTTTTGTTTATCTTGAGAAATTAGGACTTTCTTAGCAGGATGTTACATTTTGAGACATAAAACTCATCCCCTAATAAGAATACTAATTGCTCTTACTCCTAAGAGGGTGAAAACCACCCTGAAAGTTAAAAAATAAGTATAAAGGAAGTACTGGGAATTTATTAATGAAACTAATATTATTTATGATATTGGGGTTGCTGATTACGAATTTGGATCGGGTTTTTATGTTAATGTGTAGCAAATTAATAAAACAATAATTCATATTTTTCAATTTTATTAACTATATAGAGATTTAACCTAAATTTATTATAATTATTCATCTTCATCAATGTTTGTGTCATTTTGATCTTTATACATATTTACACAAATACATACATGCATGCGATGTTCAATGACTTAAGAAACGTGCCTGAATATCAAAAAGGTATAAAAATTATGATTGTTCCTTTGTAATTGAAAATATTGTGAGATTTTACCGCCAAACGAGCAATATCGTAATTTGCTAAAACGTGACGGGGTCTTTATTTCGGTCATATCTCCTTTGCAATTAACTCTAAAAATTCTACAAGAAAGCATTTTGAAGGTCTCTTAACCTCTCTAAGGTCAGGTAGGCCAAAACAGTACAGATGTTGTCAGTTTTTCTATATTCAATTTAAATGCGTCAATTAAAAAAAAAACGTTAAAAGTTGACTTCAAACACTTCTATCCTTTAAGCTATTATCTATATCAAAAAAATAAAAAAAGCAACGTTTTCCTTGGTTTATTGCCATAATTTTTTGTCTCTAGTAACATTCAGCTAAGATGTTTCCCTGTTAACCTTAAAGCCAAGAAAATAAATTATTTCAAAAATTCTCAAAATACATTAAGTGTAAAATCTTTTGGATAATGCATCCATCACGGTTAAAAGAAAATTGTGAGCATACGTAATAATTAGGACTAACAAAAAACACGATCTGGCATTTGGCGTTTTTTTTTTAATTTGGAATTTACTGGAATAATAAAACGGGCACTTTCTTGCGTAAAAAAATCAAAATTTTGACTTTATTTTCCTTGTATCATTTTTGATTTTGCAGATATCAAAATTTGCCAAAAGAAAATTTTAAGCTACCGTAATAAACTTTAATTTGGTTCAAGGTGCATGTTAAAATGTTTTTTTAATCTAGGGTTATGACTGTTTGAAGAGCGTGACCTTTTCATGGCTACGTTCAAGTGCACCTAACATTAATTGCATTTCGGTAATGATGAGCCTAAACCTATTTTTATTTTATAGATTATTTTTGTTATTTCATAAGCTAATTTTTTTGTTATGACAAAGGTTTTCGAAAATGTGATCCTCTTTGAGTAATTTGCTTAAAACCTTTGAAAAATCAGTGTTTTTTGCTTAAAAATCACGTACTTGAGGTTCCGAACGTTCACTTGAATGAATTTTGGATGAAAAAGAAAAGTTAATAAAAACCACACATCGATTTAGGCCTAAATACTTCACTGCCACATTTTCTGACAATAATATCTACAATACTTAAGTTTTTACACATAAATCGAAGTGTGGTTTTTATTAATTTTTCTTTTTCATATGAAATTCGTTCAACTGAACTTCAGGTACATTAAAAATCAACATTTTCAACCACCTGTAATATGGCGGGTATTAAAGCAAAAATAACATAGGGTCTTTTTGGGGTAGAATTCGACGATCTACACATTCCAATAGTCTCTTTTTCTTTTTTTTTTTTTTGAAACCCCCGAAGGGAATCAGTTAGAAGGAGAAAACATAACAACCCCGGCACACGCCAACACTATGAAAAGACCAGTAGAGGAGTTGCATAGGTAACCAGACGAGAGAGCTCCATCGAAATAAGGACGGAAAATATAAACGAAAACATAGCCACGGCAATCATACAAAATGATCAAGACCATTGATCATTGATCAATCAGACAAGACAGCAGGAAGGGTATTCATGCAACTGACTCAAGAAACCAGAAGAAACGAAAAGAGAAAAAAATGGGGAAACCGGGTTACACGTGGAAAACAACAACTAAGAGGATCATGAACAAACTGAGAATCGACCAAACATACTGGAAAAGAAAGCGAGTGGAAAAAATTAACTCCACAAAGAAATCGCAGCGATATACCCTACCAGAACCAGAAACCGAGGAATCAGAAATCTCAGAAGGAGAAGAAGAAAATTTGTAGAAACAGAAACACATAAAGAGAAGCATAAACATTAAATAACGAACACAATGCGACAACACATTGGACTTATCATATTGCTGTTGAGACGACCAGACCTACTTTATAATGCTCTGTCACCAATGGATACCCATAAAAGTTTATAAAAGTTAAATAGTGACAACGTGTAAAAAATATAGTTAAAAAAAGTATAAGTGGATGTGTTTGTAAAATAATACGTATCTCGGAACATGTTCAGTAATTGATAAGAAATATTAATGTTTAATTAGCTATACAAACCAAAACTTTACACAGTGCTTCCCCTCTAACGCAGTAAATAATGGTATATATAGTGCAGTGAAATCGTGCCAGGCGGCAAAGAGGAGAAAGAAATCAGTAATAACCGAAGAGAAGCATTAAGCCATCAATTAGAAAAAGAAAACCGGCACACACTAACGCTATGAAAAATCAAGAAAAATGTCCATTATACTATTAGGAGACTTCAATGCACATATACTCCACACATGGCTTAACGAAAATGGAAACGCGCTGAAAAACCTAGCACACATGTTTGACTTAACAATAAGAAATACGTGGAGCAAAAGTCAAACCTGCATTGACACCTGGAGTAATGGAAGCTCAATCACACAAATAGACCATACTCTGGTAAGCAGAGAGATAAGGGCAAGGATCAAGAAGGAATAAGTAAAAAGGACAGCAGAAGAAAGCGCTAACACTGAACAGCAGTAAACTAAAAATAGGGAGACCATGTTACACGTGGAAAACACCAATCGAAAGGAAAAAAAAAACTAGGAAAGAAAAGCGAGGAAAAAACATGCGTCATGTGGCTCTCGCTGCTGACAACAAGCATGACCCAAATCCAACCCAGCATCGGAAACCGAGGAATCAGAAGACTCAGCAAAAGAAGATTTGAAGAAGCAGAAACACAAAAAGAGGAGCATAAACACTCCATATCAAGACACGGCACATATTTCACACGAAGATTCAGAAGAGGCAGATACCCAGAACCAAAAACACAAAAAAGGGAGCTTAAACGCTCCCTCACGACACAATGCGGTAACGCATCTCATAAATACCTACACCTCCCATCCCATGTTCCTTTACCATGCGCTATGTGGTTCTCGCTACTGGCAACAAGCATGACCTTAGTCCAACACAGCGTGGACGTAGCAGGCCCGGCTGTATAACCCTGGGAGTGGCAGCAATGCCTACCGCACGCTGGTAAATCAATCAATCAATCAATCACTATGGAATTAGTCAGAAGTGAGATCACCAAGTTACTATACTATAACCATAGAACAAAAAAAGGAAGTGATATTGATCAGACAAGCTTAGTTGTCAGAATCATACAATTATCAAAATTTTGTGAAATTAAAAAAAAAATCTTAAAGACTTACTAAAACAACTTGCATGTTCAGGGTTTTCATTCTTTTTGGAAACCTTCAAAGAGCTTACTAGTTACATTGATTAATCTATTTATGAAAAAAAAATGATTACAAATTTCTCTCGAAATTTTCATTCAGCGAACAGACTAATTTTTGATATTACCTATTACACTGATACTATTTATAAACTTATCTTTTTCTAGACATAATATTTCTTTCATTTTATTGTTTCAATTTTTATTGACGTTCTACTTCTGAACAAATAGTATTGGTGAAAAATATTTTACTAACAAACACTTTAAAATACAAATTATTGCAGAATCTATAATTTTAAACAATATGAAATAAAAACTACTGACTTTTAAGTAAAGATGAGATGAAAGGTATTGAGCATTTTTTTCAGATTTCTTAGATACTTTTTTAAGATTTTAGTCCACCATACTAAATCCAATGTTGTTTTTAAAAATTCTAGCATCGGACTTGTAACCAGGGAGTCCAAAAACTAACACATATTAACTTTAATGTACGCGCTGAATATAATGAATTCTATTCTCAAAAATTCCCCACTGCGCGATGCCGTTTTTTAATTATATCTTAACATAATAAAAAAGGATACTGATTTCATAGAACCAAATGGAAATTGAGTAAATTTTAGGAAAAAATTTCTAAGACCATTTTTTCGTAGCTACTATGGTTTTCGAGTAAATAATTAAAAAGCATTGTGAGATCATCGCACTGTAACAGGAGACGGACGAGGCAGCATATCCAGAGAATTCAAATAAAATAAAATGCATTTTAAAGAGGAAGCAGCTTTCCAATTTATTTATTGCTTAATCATCTTTGACATAATTTCAAAAACTGAATGTGAAAAATGTACTTTGGATTTGTAGAATTCTTAAATTTACCGATTATCTCGAGTAAAATTCTATGAAAAAAATTCCCTCGTAGGATTAATTAGTAAATTGTACATATATTATATCTTACAGCATAAAATGAGGAGATATTTATTTTTTTAACTTCGCAACTTTTTATAAACTAAAGTAAACTTTTTATAAACTGACATTAAAAAATTAACGTAAAAAACAACAGCATTATTTTATTATATTGCAGATTTCATATTTTATCAGAAAATAAATGTAAACACTTTCAATATATAATAAGTGCTTTGTACCTAGCTCTTTAGATACAAAAGAAACTGGTTTTGAATAGAAGTAAAACCGCCTCGTTTACCTACTGCGATCCTGGTATTTGTGGCGCTGCACTCGTCTTATGTACGTGTTTTTCTTCGTATCGGAGTATTTCAATTTATTTCTCTAATTTTATTTGAATTATTAATTAGATAATTAAGTAAAGATGGCAGATTTAGGGAGCATAAATCAAAAAGCTAGCGGCCAAATGAAGAGAAAATCGATGCAGAGAGGCACACGCCATCACAAATCAAGCAAGGCCAAGGTAGATGCCATCCCAAAGAAAAAGTCGGCTGAATTAGGCCTTCAAGAGATAAGCTACATCAATATTATGATATTAATTTTAAAGACACACCCTGGTGATAACCGACTACGTGGAACTTAAACCACCCAAATGCAAAGTCTACCCCAACAGGAATATTTTATAAAATAATCTGTAAACCTTACTGTGGTCACGACTGCACCAAGTAGTAGCATAAAATTGGTTCCCATGTATTTTAAATGGAACTGTGACGCCAGGCACCTAAATTATTCTAAATAAATAAATAAATTACCACTTCATGAACGTACGTAATTATATTAAATAAAAACATTAAGAGTTAATTGTGAAAAATCGCCCATAAATGGTGCTGCCTCGTACGGCATGAGGAACATTTACCCCCATGTAACCCAACCTGGCACTGCAGGTAATTTTTCAGCGTAGACATCCTATGTATGTCCCATTTGGTACAGTAGATTTAACGGTGTGTTTTGGTAAAAGCATTCTGACAGCGCAGTTACAAATGTAATCTGACGCCGAGACAAAGTGCAGAACGCTGCCTGCAGGTTCGCGTAGCTGGACTGCTTCGGTGTGTTTGAAAGGATGAGAGACGCCCGTGGAGGCGACTAGGCGCCCGGCGTTCCGGACGTCGTTGCCATAACGACGGCCCTTATTCGATTCTGATTTATTTGGTGTCTATAAGAATGTATTTGCTATCATCCAGCCCAGAAGGAATTTTGGTTATTGTTATTGGCCATATCTGTTTTTTCGGCGGTGAAATATGCAGCACCGATTTATTGAGATGTGTTTTGTTTGTGGTTTTATGGCCTTATAACGATAAACAAAATTGTTTGTTTTACATATTGAATACGTTTATGTATGTATAAAACTGTTGTCAATGGTGAAATTTATTATATTTTATTTACATTTATTTTAAATAAAGTAAATGAACAAACATCACATTTAATATTAGTTTTGGAAAAAAATATACACAAAAATAATAAACAGCACTTCTAGATCTACGTGAAGGCGAAAATAAAATAATAGTCCGTGCTCTACTATTGAAGTTAAGAAAAGGAAATTGTAAAAGTATTTACGCAAAATTTCCGCAACTTGCATTTATTAACTATTTTTTCTGTTGGATAACCACCCTGTATATTTTTTCCGGCAATAGTGACAACTACATTCCAAATATTATTTTCCTCCGTCGCGCGTCGGTTCCTAATTATTTTCTAAGAAGTAAAAACGCCTCGTTTACCTGTATATTTATCACTAAAATTATTTCCTCTTCGGTTATAGTGTCATTTATATTCCAAATATTATTTTCCACCACCATTTCTAAATCAATTAATATTTAGGGCGATTAACCTGCATATTTTTTTATTTTTTTAAATAAATGCTTTATTTATATTAACGTCCTGGCGAAGTTTAGCTAATGCTACTCTACCACTTACCCAGGACGGCGAGATGAGTTACGGTAACCCATCCAAGTGCTTAACTTCGCCGATCGAGCCCAGTCACTGAAACCGGTACCGTACCTCACCTCACGTACCGTACCTCACCTCACATTAAAAAATATATAAGTTTCTTCCATGGCAGTTATGTTAACTACATGACAAATAGTCTCGCAAATAGTATTGTTCACTCGTCATATTTCTTTCATTTCTTCGTTGGCACTAGTCTACCTACCAGATTATTTTTTCGGTCAAATAATTTTGTATACAATATAACGTTAGCAGACAGACAGACAACAGACCGACGAATAGGCTGATAATGAAAGACCTTAATTTTCCTAATTTACATAGTCTGAAACGTGAAAATTCGAGGAAATTTCGAAGAGTGACTTTTCACTATTACAATACTCCCTTCGGTATGCGAGGGAAGTAAAAATGAATCAGTAAAGGAGTTAAACTCTGTTCGCTGAAAGAGTGCCGGCGTGACGTCACGAACGTCTGACCTAAGATGACGTAGGCTCGTTGGTGTTTTCGAAGGCACAGTGGCGATGCTTTATTTTATATTTTACTTGATGTATTTAATTAGATTTATTTAAAGAAAATGAATTATAAGCATATATAATACATCTATTGCAAATTTATAGTAATTTAAGTTAAATAAATAAATTATAGTATTGAATTGCTTTGGTTTCAAGTAAAAAATATACAAAATAAATACACTTAAACAGTTGCAGCTAAATCTTTTTTATTCATTAATAGAATTGTATATGTAATTACTTCCACATCCAGTGGAAGTATAGTAACGACAAAAAAATGTTTAAAATTTTTTTTTTGTTCAAATAGGCTTAGAATGTCACGAAACGTCGAGATTTTAAGTTTGAGAGAAAAAAAATTTCTGTCTGTCGGTCTGTCTGTCTGTAACTTTTTTTGTGCGCACGTTTACTCTGGAACCGTTTGAAATTTGGTACACGTATGTACTTTGACGAGATCTAGAACTAGATTATATTTTCATCTTGTTCCGTCGAAGGGTTGGGGGGTAAATTTGGGGAAAATAGGTAAATCAAGCAGGTAAGAGTCCATAAAATTGGTATTTAGTATATACAAGAGAAGCTGAGGTCTCAAAAAAAATTTTGGTATTAGCCACCCCCATTACCACCCCCACCCCATTATTAAAGGGGATGAAAAAAAATGTGAATTAGGGTGTGTACAAGAACCAGAAACCTCAAAATGTTTTTTACTTCATCCACCCCCACTACCACCCCCTATCACCACCCCCACCCCGCTACCGATGTGGGGTATCATTTTATAGGTTTTTGGGGTAGAGGATTTCAAATATTTTATTATTAATGTTCCATAAACAATTATTTCCACATACAAAATTTTTTCCTTGTGAGTGACTTAGATAAAAAATCTGGATGTGGAAGTAGTGATTCCTTGGGCAGCGGTTTTTTAAAATAAAAATATATTCTTAATACTAATTATACCAAACCCTATATAAAACAAATCTGGCAGTAAAATACAAATACCTAGTATAAGATAAATAAATAAATTTAGTTTTCTTTGCCAAAGTCTAATTCTTCCGAGTCCTCATCGTCGCTATCATTACACAGGTTTACAAAAAAAAGAAAAATTCCAAGGACTAAACCTATCATGCCTTAAGTACTTTTGTGTGCTGATTTCGAATTTTCAATTTAAAAAATATTCTGCCGCTTAGATTTCGAGTAAATGTCAAAAATTATCAAAAAACCGAATTTTGACGGTAAAACCGGGATTTACTCGAAATCTACGCGGTAGAAAATTTTTTAAATTGAACATTCGGATTCGGAAAGAAAATATCTTTGTGTATTTTCCCAAAATAATATTTTATAACAATGATGTACGCAGAAATACAAAATATTTAGTTTTAAAAACATCAGCTTTTTAAGAAATTTTTCATGATTCTCGTCAATTGATGTAATGTTTTACGTTAATGACTTTTTGTGTTGACAACTGAAGATGTCATCTCCCCCCATCATTCAGAACTTAGTTCTGAAAGTTTAAGCTTTGTAAGCAAAACGTTGGTAAAAAAGTAAAGTAGTTTTACTGTTCTAAACCGATGATTTTCCCATTATTTCCATTCAAGTGAATATTTCCATATGACTAGCAAAGAAAATACAACAACAACACGAATAAGGAGTCCATAAAAGAGTCTTTTAGTACAAGTAAAGCCGAACTACTATTTTGTTTCCATGTTCACCGCCAATATGCAACAGTAAAAACAATTTCCTCAGTAGGTACCACTACTACAGAATTACCCTTGTAGAAATTACCGACTCGTTCACAATGAAATAAATGCCAAGGATATTTATTTCACTACATGTAAAAAGTCCAGAAAAATTCCCCAGCGCTTTGAATTAAAAGTACAAGCTCGAAAAAAGGACATCATTTTCAGTTTCGGTTTCAACACACGAGTTGGCTATGAGCTGAGATGGCGCAGTAAAATCATAAAAAACACCCCGGCGCTCGATCGGTAATACATAAACTTTGGAGACGTATCTTTACGAGCTGGCGTATCGTCTTCAGTGACAAGATTATAGCTCGGGAATTGCCAGAACGATCCTTACAAATCTGCAGCTAAAATAATGAGAATAAAACTCCACATCAAAAACATAAAAGCCGCTTTATATGAATCGCGTAGTAATCAACTTCTGTAGGTTTCAGTTTGAATGGAACATAATCGGTTTCTTGATTTTCTTTGTATTCATTTGATATTAGCCCTTTATATCATTTTCTTACTTAATAGGATGCTATTGAAGTTATGAAATATCTTTCATAAAACACAAGAAATTAAGGTAATGATTATTTATTTTATAAATATATACCTAGAACGATATTTCTGTGACTTATTTACGTAAATATAGATGTTGTCATGATGTTTATCCTATAAAAACAAAATAACATACAACATATAAATATGGATAAATATGATTTAAACTACCTACACTTAAGTGTTTGGGAAAACTAAATAGATACCTAGAACGATATTTCTGTGACTTATTTACATAAATGTAGATATTGTCATGATGTTTAAACTAAAAAAACAAAATATAATACATCATATAAATATGGATAAATATAATTTAAACTACCTACATTTTTTAAGGATAGGATTTTGCAGAGTGAGAGGGAAATATGCATTTATTTTCGATTTATTATAAATATTTAAAAAAACCGTAGTATAGCCTTTAAAACTATTTTAGATACTTACTATTGTTATAACGAATACAACTATATATATTTTGTATTGTAAATTTCTGTTCTACTTGAATATTATTGTAGTCTGTCAATGAAAATAGTTCCTAATTTCATTATCAGAGCATGGCATTTAACTATATGCAAAATTGTATAATAAAAGCAGTATGGTATATGGCTGTATTCCTTAGAGTAGAGAATGGGAAGTACCTGAAACTATATTAAAGATTATACCATTTTATGATTTTTTAAATATTTATAATAAACCGAAAATAAACACATATTTCCCCCTCACTCTGCAAAATTTTATCCCTAAGTGTTTGGGAAAACTAAAAAACAATAATATAAACCAGAGATGGGTAAAGGAAACTGTCCAATAAACGTTCCCAGGAAATTTTCTGGAGTTTCCGAATGAAATGTTGATAAAAATGAAAGTTTTCAGTAAAATATTTGAATATTTTGAAGGTTCTCAAAGAAAACTTTCCCGGAATTTTGGAAACTTTCAAATATTTTATTCAAAACTTCGATTTTTACCAAAATTTCGTGCCGAGAACTTTCAAATGGAAAGTTTCCTTCTAGAAACGTTCTTAGTCTGTTTGATCCCTCTTCTATTGGTATGCAATTTTTTGTATTAGGGGATAACTTATTAAATAAATAACTCAACACAATGGAAACTTCTTGTAGAGAGAAAGGTTATATCTACTTATGTATATCTTCTTTTTGTTGCAAGTTTGATAATGGTGAATATGTTTTCAGTTTATTTCTATTCATATTTAACAAGCCAATAACTTATAGAGGTACATAGATACTATAGTTAAGATTTTCTCTTTCTCTTTAAAAGTATCTCTCCATGATTCTATATATCCTAAATTATATCATAAATCTTATCATTTTTTCTCACAATATAATTACTCTTTGCAGGTATGTACTGTTTCTATATAAAAATATATTACTGGAACCTTGAGAGTATACTAGGACATAATAGGCATTTTGAAAACAAAACATGATTGTCCCCTTTTTACAAGCTTTTATATAACTTGCATCGTATGCACGTATGTATGTTAGGGGTTTTAGTTCATATCTTACAAGTCAATTTTGAACCATTTAACGACGTTCAATTCAACTGAAATTCTGCATACACGTGTAGTTCTGGTGACAATACAGTAATATGGTACCACAAAGTATGTTTTTCAGGTTTAACACTATAGTTTTTGTTTTTTTCTTTTTGGTCGCATAGTTTATTCATTCAGACGTTGTATTCTAAGAAATGCTGCAGGATCCGGCTTTAAGTACGGACCCGTGCAGCGAAGCATCCGGTACTAGTTTAAGTATGAATATAAAATAAAATAATTAAGAGGTAAGTAAAAATTTAAAAGTAAAATTAAATGTAAAAAAACGTTTTAAAAACAAGCTTTTAATATTATTTAGTTTTACTAAAGCGAAATAAATAAAAAAAAATGAAATTAATTGTCTTAAAAGCTTGTCGCATGAATAAAAAAAAATACAAGCCTTTAAGACAATTAATTTCATGTTTTTTTTCATTTTAATACACCTAAATAATGATAATAAAAGCCTGTTTTGTAAATTTTTTTAAAATATTTAATTCCTTAAATGTTTCATGATACTTGTAAAGATTAGATTTACATCAATCATTTCTGATCGAAGCGATTCAGAATTGTTATTTAAATTTATTTTAAAATTGTACTATAATTGTTTTGTTGTAAAATTAATTAAAACTATTTTGGCATAATTAATTATAAATCGATTATTAAAGCAGCATTAAGCAAATGTAAAAGACTGTTCACATTTTTACAATTAACTATTTTTTATTTATTTGCTTTTACATGATTAGAGAATATTTTTTAGGTATTAAGCAAATCATAACTTACACACTTTTTTATATACTATGGAACTACCTACTCTCTGTATATTGTTGTCCTAATCTGGACACGATAATATACTAGTAAGGTAAATACTTCAAAACACTCAATATTAGAGAACCAATCAAAATAACTACTCTTCTAGCTAATACTAACGAAGTATTGAATTACATGATAGGATTCTTAGCATTTTAAAGCAAAAAATATATTAAAAATATTTAAATAATTTATTTAAATTCAGTCATTCACACTTTTTTATTTAATATGAAATTATCTACTTTCTGTATATTGGTACCTTAATCTGGTCACGCTAATATACTACTTAGGAAAACATTTTAAAACACTCTTCTAGCTAATACTGACGAAGTATTGAATTACATGATAGGATTCCTAGCATTTTAAGGCAAAAAAATATATTGAAAATACTTAAATCATTTATTGAAATTCAGCCATTCACAACAATTATTGAACATTACATTTTATTTCAACTCTAGAAAAGTTGTACAAGTTTTTTCGAACTCGTTAGTTCTCATCAGTAGAGTATAGAGTCATTCATTATTTATAAGCTAATTCTTGATTTATTTTTACAATTAATTATTTTTTATTTATTTGCTTTCATCAATAATGATTAGAGAATATTATTTAGGTATTAAGCAAATCACAACTTACACACTTTTTTTATTAAATTACCTAACTAGTATATTAGCCTGCCCAGATTAGGGCAACAATATACAGAAAGTAGGTAATTTCGTATTAAATAAAAAAATGTGTATGTTGTGATTTGCCTAATACCTAAATAATATTCTCTAATCATGATGAAAGCAAATAAATAAAAGTATTTATGTTAGAAACGTCGTATTTTGCGGTGTGCTTGATTCCAGGTCGTTAAAATCCAGTTTCTAATCGCTTTCACTAGCACTAGTGTCAGTATTAGTGTCACTGTCAGAGTTTAAATTAATGATTAATTCATTAACAACAATGTCCACCATTGGCTCGTTTTCAATAAATTCCTGTATTTTAGCCCGTTCACATCGATGTTGAAGAGTAAACTGCTCAAAAAATTCATCACAGTATTTGGTAACATTTTCAAAGCTAAAAGTAACATTTTTGGCAGCAACATAATTTTTCATGGCTGGTTACCCAACTCAATGGGATTCAGATCTGTGTGGTATGGGGGCAATTTTAACAAATCATGACAATTTTAAATAAAAAGTTGATCAATTTGATACCGTTTATATTTCGGCTTATGAGTTTTAATAATGCTATATAATTCGGGTTTTAACATTTGTTCATCATAAGCAATACTTTTTGCGCTTTGTCTGTCTGTTTATTGTCATTCGGCGCGTTATCAATGACAACCACACTTCTTGGCCGCAAATTGGGGATTCATTTTTCTGCAACCAACTTTTGATAATTTTCAAAATGTCAATATGATAAACGCCGGTGCTGCAGTTATATTTCCACCTCACATATGAATTCTTGATGTGTGTATGATGCATGGATATAACTTTCATCCTGTATACAATAGGACGTCCTTATTGCCTATATGCCCTCATTTAAAAAAAAAAATCCACTCTAAGATGTCTGATTTCGTGCCGCTCAATTAAAATATTCCGATTGCTTCGGGTTTTCCGCCATCGAAAACCTAGCTTGTGTATTTCCTTCCGCAAAGATTATATGCATCCTTGATATTGTCACAAAATTGTCTATGTACTTGCTTAAGTGTTCGCACCTTTTTCTCAGTAACATGAAAATTCATGATAGTTCCTCGAAGCATAGCGCAATTACAATCATCTAAGGTAACTTGAGATTTTCTATCGGGTCGCTTTTGGTTAGGGGTTGAAAATGATGTCATCGCGCCCCGCTTTCTATCTTCTTAGCTTCAATATTTATTCGTGCAATGGTTCTTAAGCTAGTAGTGTAGCGGCGTGAGCCTCCAAAGATGCATATTTAGCGAGCAACCTATCAATGGGGTAGAACAAAAGAAACTATATATGAAAATGTAGGTCATAACTTATCACATCAGGAAATGCATGTTATCCAATCTATAAGTTGGTATCAGGGGTAGTTACAGCCCAGAAAGTAATTTTTTTTAAAACATGTGTTTTTACCCTACCATTTTTACTCTAATTCGATAAAAATTCATGACAGAGGATATTTCTCTATGCCAAAATGTTCACAATTATTTGCTGAATTCGTCCATATATACTAACTATATAAAAATCGCAAAACTAATCATTCACGGTAAATCAAAGGGGGAGTAACAGTGTGTGTGCTACGGTAAGTCTAAACTTCTATTGGCCATAACTTTTTGATTTCACGCTTACCAAAATTCTGATACATACATAGAAAACTTTGTTATTCTCTTAGCTTTAATTTAAGTACAAATACATGGAGCTACGTATTTCATTTTATGATAATAATAGTATAAATTATATCGCAATGTCACGAATTCTGCGCACCAAAGCTAAGTTGGTCTTATGAATGCATGGCCATTCGCTCTCGAAAAATCGACCTTATTGCTGATTTGCATAAGGGCATGGCAGGGAAATTATGCCGTTAACTCATGTTATAGGGTTTTGAGCTGTAATAATGAACAATTAAAATTAAGTATGTAAAGTAAAATGTTTATCTCATGACTTTTTAAACATATAAACACTTTTACTTAATAATAAATTGACAGTTACAAAATAAATAAAAAGTTATTGTAGGAAACAAAACTTAAAAGCGATTTTACATTTTTAGGATTATTATTCCGTACATATAAGTCTATACAGCAAAAGCTGTATAGACAGATTTTATGAACAAGCATTGCTTTAATTTGTTCATTCAAAATGAAAATGTTTATTTCTAATAAAACTTATTTCCGATAATGTCAAACAGTCAAATGACAAGGAAAACCATCACTAAACCTCATCTCATGCAATATACACATGTATAAAAGAACAGAGGTGTCAACAAATATTAGGCTACAAGCATGAGTGTCCACAGAAATATTTTCAGGGGGAGCATAAAACTAAAGTGAAAAAAGTATATAACAATAAAACTAAAGTAAACAATAAGACATCTACTAAAATTACTAGTTCGAATGGGGTACCACAGACCACAGGGCAGTATGCTAGGGTCTCTTTTATTCATTATATATGTGAATGATATAAATCATGTCCTAAAAAGTTCATATATAAGCCTTTTTGAGGATGAGGAATATATGTATCTGAAAAAAATCAAATTGAAATCACAGATATAATGAATAAAAAGCTTTGTATGTTATATATATGGTTATATACAAAAAAAATTGAAACTCTATAATGACAAAACTAAATGTATGGTTCTTGGAACTAAAGCTAATTGCCGAAAATATTTAAATGATCAACTGTTTCTGTACATTAATAATGCGAAAGTTGAATTTGTAAGTTAAATTAAATATTTAGGAATTATTTTAGATCGATAGTTGACGTTTTCAAAATATATTGATTATCTATGTAAGAACATTGGCAAAACCAACCAATTGGGTTGGATTTCAGTGGAACAAAGTATTGAAACAACTTTAATATATAAAATCGAGAAAAATCTAATACCTACCTACCTTAAACCCATCTTAGTTAAAAGATCGAAACAATTATTTGGTAAGGTCTGCTGAAAACTGCAACATAAATACACAAATATCATTCTTAAAAAAATCAACTGTTAGCGATGGCCTACGCGTATTCAATGCTTTGCCCACGGAAATAAAATATTTAGTAATTTAAAATTGTTACTAAATTATATATAGAAGACAGAGCACAAAATAATAAATGACTATGTACAAATATATGTTACTTTTGAAGATAGCTTATGCTAAATAAACTTTATTATATTCCATTCTAAATACATATTCACCTACGACATATAAAATATATACCAATTCGTAATAATGTACGGATTAGTATTTGCTTGTCACTGCCCACCATATATGTTTTAACCGGATGCAACACGACTAGTGCTTTATACGGGATTGGAAAAAAAAATTGCATATACCTTTTTAAAACAAAATAAGAGCACCCTTGAACTTGATAAAGCGACAGCCTTTATAAACGATGCCGTCAAAATTGCTCGTAGATATGTTCCGTTGCTATACAAATCAAAAACTTGTAAAGATGTAGATGATTTAAGGTACAATCTTCTTCAAAATTCGACCATTGCTAATTTTCCACCAATTGAGGATTCGTTTATACATCACGTAAGACGTTTCTTGTTACAAGCAAAAATTTGGTGTAATAGTCATGACTCATCGTATAGGGCAAATCCTGTTGGAATGGGATGGTCCTTTGATGGAAATTATATTTTACCAGTGATGTCTATTTGGAAACAGCGCATAAGGAAGTACGCGAACTTACCATTATAAGGACAAGGATGCATGTGATATTTTAAAATGTGAGTGTTTTAAGGCTGGTTTAAAATGTAGTGATATATGCAAATGTCCCTTATTTTGGAACAATATGGAATTGGAGGTTTTATAGGCATCTAGCAGCGAAGATGAATTTTAAACTGTATGTTACATCTGTAGACATGGTTACACAGAGCAAATCTAGTTATTTGCGATACTGTTAAATTTTTCAGCAGATAGGGATATATTTTACTCTAATGTCGTAGGTGAATATACATATTTGCTCCCCTTAAGAAT
The DNA here is from genome assembly GCA_936432065.2 of Rutpela maculata. NCBI lineage: Eukaryota > Metazoa > Arthropoda > Insecta > Coleoptera > Cerambycidae > Rutpela > Rutpela maculata. The sequence continues at coordinate 345,280,063 of OW386285.2, forward strand.
ATTTTTGTGGACGCTCATGCTTGCAGCCTAATATTTGTTGGCACTTTTTGTTTTTTGTTATGTATGTGTATATTGCAAAAGATTTAGTGATGGCTTTCCTTGTCATGTGACTGTTTGACATTATTTCACATTAAAATATTATTAGAAATAAAACTTTTCAACTTGAATGGACAAAATAGAGCAATAATGGCTGTCTGTACAACTTTCGCTGTTTGATGCTTTTACTATTCGAGAATTTTCATTACACACTATATATACGAAATAATAATTCTAACAATGTAAACTCGCTTTTAAGTTTTGTTCTATATATATATATATATATATATATATACAATAACTTGTACTTTTAACAAGAACTTTCTGTTTAGTTTGTAACTGTCAATTTATTAATAAAAGTGTATATATGTTTAAAAATCATGAGATAAAACATTTTACTTCACATACTTAATATTAATTGTTCATTATTACAATTAATCATTTTTTATTTATTTGCATAATACCTAAATAATATTCTCTATTCATTATTACAGCTCAAAACCTTATAACGTGAGTTAACGGCATATTTTTCCTTCCATGCCCTTATGCAAATCAGCAATAAGGTCGATTTTTCGAGCGCGCATGGCCACGCATTCATAAGACCGACTTAGCTTTGGTACGCAGAAATCCGTGACATTGCGTTACAATTTATACTATTATTATCACAAAATGAAATACGTAGCTCCATGTATTTGTACTTAAATTAAAGCTAAGAAAATAACAAAGTTTTCTATGTGTGTATCAGAATTTTGGTAAGCGTGAAATCAAAAGTTATGGTCAACAGAAGTTTGGACTTACTGTGGCACGCACACTGTTACTCCCCCTTTGATTTACCGTGAATGATTAGTTTTGCGATTTTTAAATAGTTGGTATATATGGACGAATTCAGCAAATAATGGTGAACATTTTGGCTTAAAATAGTATCCTCTATCATGTAGTTTCATCGAATTAGAGTAAAAATGGTAAGTAAAAACACATGTTTTTAAAAAAATTACTTTTTGGGCTGTAACTACCCCTTATACCAACCTATAGATTGGATAACATGCATTTTGTGATGTAATAAGTTATTACTAATATTTTGATATATAGTTTGCTTTGTTCTACTCCATTGATAGGTTGATGATACAATTTGAATGGGTGGCCGCTGCATTATAGCACCAGTTGCCACTTCAACATATTGGTAGACTTTAAAATATAAAAACGTAGAATAAAATACAACACGAATGTATAATACAAAATTTTAAACTAATAATAGATTTGTACACTTACTTTTTAAAATTGTATAATAGGGGCTCCAGCATAAATTTTAAGATAGAACTTATAATTTCTCGGCTTTGACCAGACAAAGCCTTATGTTTTACTTTGATTTTAAACACCATGATATTTTCTTATAAATACTACTAGTGATAATAAACGCAACAGTGCTTAAAAGTGGGTATTTATAATAGGTACCAAAATATGTATTAAATCTAAGTTATACACTGCAAGCACTTTTCTCAAAACGGTACCGGTCTTTACACAGGGAAGGAACATAAACAAATGAGCTCCGTAGCGGCGGACTGGTTTCGACCACTGCGCATCCTAATCTCATCTGCCATTCTAGAATGGTTCACTAGTAATAAGAAGAACATTGCTGAGTGAACAACAACGCGCATCAACAACTAAAATACTAGAAATATTTTGAAAGTGTGAATATTATTAAAGATTCGTGTATTCCAAGGTAATTAAACCATTTTATAACATAAATCTGTCCGATGGTAAAAAATAAAGCATTTGTGTATTATACGCCCGATTCACTATGTTATTTTCCACAGGGCAACCTACCGGTGGCACTGATATTGCAATATTTTTGGAAAAATATTGTTTTATAAAACTTGTTTTGGAAATGTTTTTTTAGCAAGTATATATAAAATATCAAATTAGTTGGCTAAGAACTTTGCATACATACATTATGAAATACTGGCATTTAAAATTTCTTCTTATAAATGAACAAACGGTCTTAATTAATTCTCGTCAAATCGATTCCCACCACCACGCAGCTCATCAAAATAAAATTAAAAGCCAAAATTACAATCAGCGTGGAACAAAAGGCATCTGCCATCTGTGATAATTTAATTAGCACTTCTGCGAGAAAATTAAATACCGTCCGTCAAAATTCAAATTCCCCAACGCTTCCCTTCCGAAAACAATTAAGTAGACTAATGCAGACAAAGCACGATCTAGTCGGCGTTGGACAATCATTAATAGTGATTGTGCCTTGCTGGCGTTAAACAAACCGCCCTCCGACGTTGAAATGGAATTCCTTTCAAGCGAAAGTTTATCACCCATTTGGTATTGTTTGCATAAAATTGAAACATTTTACATTAAAATGTGGAAATGCCTAAACAGGCCAGCGAGGCATCTATATTTTCGTTAAACTGGTGATCACTCATGCACTATCTGCATAGATTGATAGATTCGTAATAATAATGAGTAAAAATACCAATAATAGGGAACTTGCCCAAAAAAACAAAAATTAAAAAAAAAAATTCCTCCAGAAATATAAGCGATTAAAATCTGCCGGATTTTACCCACTCCTGAAACGTGACATCAGAGGGTGAAAGTCGGATGACGGCGTCAAGCGACACCGATTCTGCTTTCGCATGCTCATTTGTCAGAAACAACTAGCAGTGAACACAACCTAACCTAAAATTCGTTGGAAAAACATCTTCAATATTCTGAAATGTCACAAAATGCTGCTTTTGATTCGTTCGTGCAGAGCCGAATTTTCGAATTTCGCTGTGCAATTTACGATCAGGTTTATCTGGAAGACTTCCTCTTTACGTGTTTTTCGCAAAATATGAACGTGTCAAGATTGCATGATTTTGCAATTTTTTCGGCTCCGAAATGTAAGCTGTTTTTTGCTATTTTTCGCAGATATCTCCGAAACAGTGGGAGTTAGCTTGAAATAAAAAAAACCGCTGCCCAAGGAATCACTACTTCCACATCCAGATTTTCTATCCAAGTCACTCACAACGAAAAAATTTTGTATGTGAAAATAATTGTTTATGGAACTTTAATAATATAATATTTGAAATCCTCTACCCCAAAAACCTATCAAACGATACCCCACATGGGTAGTGGGGTGGGGGTGGTGATAGGGGGTGGTAGTGGGGGTGGATAAAGTAAAAAAATATTTTGAGGTTTCTGGTTCTTGTACACACACTACATAAAAATTTTTTTTCATCCCCTTTAATAATGGGGTGGGGGTGGTAACGGGGGTGGCTAATGCCAATTTTTTTTTTAGAGACTTTAGCTTCTCTTGTACATACCAAATACCAATTTTATGAACTCTTACCTGCTTGATTTACCTATTTACCTCAAATTTACCCCAATTTACCCCCAACCCTTCGACGGAATAAGATGAAAATATAATCTAGTTCTAGATCTCGTTAATGTATATATGTGTACCAAATTTCAAGTCAATATCTCAAACGGTTCCGGAGTAAACGTGCGCACAAAAAAAAGTTACAGACCGACAGAGAGACCGACAGACCAACAGACAGACAGACCGACAGACAGACAGACCGACAGACAGACAGACCGACAGACAGACAGAAATTTTTTTTTCGCTCAAACTTAAAATCTCGACGTTTCATGACATACTAAGCCTATTTGAACAATAAAAATTTAAAAAAAATTTTTTGTCGTTACTATACTTCCACTGGATGTGGAAGTAATGAGGTCAAACGAGTATTTTCCACTACGAATCTTTTGCTCTCACCAGACTTTTGATTTTTTGTTTGTTTCGGAACTACAGAAATGTCGTCACGTACGGCAAAAAATCGCAAATTTTGAACTTCTACAGTTGGCAACTTGTTAATCTTGGCTCCTACGCCAAAACACTTCTCTAGCCAATTTAAATATGATTAAATTTGCTAAAACCATTTTTTTATTTTTTGAATTCCGAAAAAAATTAAGGAATTAGAGGAGGCGGGATTTGGGACTTTTTTTTTTTTTTGGTAAAATTTCTCCATTTTGTCACCGTAATTAATAGGTAATTAACTGAAATCGATCTCATTTACGATGTTCACTTAATATCATGTACTATTTTGACGCTCCGTTAATCCCGGCTCTTCGAAACAAAGAAAAATTGTTTTTTTAAGATTTACATCCACTCTATAGGGAAACGTGTAATTTCCTACATTTCCACGAATATCTCGATAATTATCGGTTTTTTCGAAAAATTTGTAGACACCTTACGTAAAGAAGCCTAAAAGAAATTATATGGCAAATTACCTAAAACACACTTGAATTAAAACAACTTATATTAGGAAAGTGAAGTGAAGTGAAAATTTGCCATGATTTTGAAAATTTTTCTATGCTGTTTATCAGATTTTACTGATTTTTTTGTTTTGCAATTTAACTTTTGTGGAATGAACATCTTGATTTTAAGTAAACACTATTTCTTCTTTGAACACAAGGTGTAACAATCAAGACTTGAGTCGGATAGGTCAGAGTGATGTGCGTCTGAAACATTCCCACTTAAAACGCGAAAACTGTGTTAAATTTGATAAAGCTTAGGTGAATTTTAGTTAAAAAAATTCGGCGTAAATCGATGTGTCATAAGAAAAGAACAAAATAAAATAGAATTAGTATTTGAAAATAGCTAATATAGCGTCATTTAGTGGCAATCAGTGTGGTGCATAAAGAAACGAGTATATAAACAAACGACCCGGAACCCAGGCAATAAATAACAGAAATATAAGAGCTTAGTACTATTTCATTTCTAAGTACCTATCAATTTCAACCTTTCTATCAAGTTTATTTATGTCTTAATGACTTACAAGTGTCTGCTGCATAAAATCATTGAAGTGTTTGGTTCCTAATTTCAATATTAGAGCATGGCATTTAACAATGTACAAGATTTATGACAAAAACTATATATGGTTGTATTCCTTAGAGCAATTGTAAGTACGTGAAGATTATACCATTTATGACTTTTTAAATATTAATAATAAACCGAAAATAAACGCGTATTTCCCTCTCACTTTGCAAAATCCTATCCTTAGTGATATAAACCAAATCGATGACTGACTACAAATTTGTTTGGTGATGACAAATTAGTTGCCTGTTGAATTCTGAATGAATGAATTCTGTATTTGTTAATACTAGAGAAGTTTTTAAATGAAAATAAATTTTAGTTAAATATAATTAAAATAAAAGGTACGATTCTGGGGACAAAATACAAGGTAAATATTCTCAGTTAAAGATTGATGACGAGAACATTGAATGAGCAACTGAAATAAAAGATTTAGGCATAATAGTTGATTAGTGTTTAAATTTAAAACTACACACAAACAAATTACATGAATTTCCACGTTCTATTGAAAGGACAGTTATGTAATAAACAATTGTTCAGCCTCACTTCGATTATTGATTTACGTTTTTACACCTTTTTGAAAAAAACCTGATTACAATCTCTACACTCACAAACTAAATTCTTTTTTGGATACCCAAACAATCGAAGAGTTGCTCGCCCTGAATTTCAGTATCGGCTGATTGGCCTAAATAGCCCTGTTAGATGGCCACCAAGCCTTCTTGACCGCAAGCCGTAAAGTTTTTTTCTTCTAGGGACACGTTAAGGCAACTGTCGACTTCCTGTTCAACAAGAACTGGATCCCCTTCCTCGAATTTAAGTTAGTGCTTCAAATGTTGGTATCTTAAGGCGAGCATAAACCTATTTGGATGTGGATGGTCAACATTTTAAGCAACTTCTTTAGAGCCTTTTGCTTTTACATTTATCTTATTTTTTCATTAACTTACTTATTAAAATAGTTTATTGCTTCATCATCGATATCTTTAACCCTTTAAAAACAGAATATATCTATCAAGAATACTCAATTACTATACGAGCTTAATGCCAACATGTTTCGAAATAAAAATATCGACACCTAATCTACAACCAGCGTAGAAGAGATACTACCAAAAAATTAAATTTGTTTCTTTCTAATAACTAAAATCAGAATTTTTATCATTTTCTCCCGCTCTCGTAATAGCCCCTGGAGAGGAAATGCGCCATTTCTGAATCACCCTTTATGTAGTAATGATTTATTACTTAAAAACAGTAGGCATAAACTCAGTCTTAAAATATCGAGACTGCTTTAACTACATTCCAAATACCACCAATTTAAGCACTAACCACGCAATGTTAATCAATAGTTTATTGGAGTATATTTACAGCTGGTCATTAATCTAAAATTTAACTGCCTAATATTGTTTACAATATGAAGAAAATTATAGTGTTAAGTATCTTCTGCATGTCACAATGCAAAAACTGCCTGGTATATTACGTTTAATGGGGGTGTCGTAAAAGTCGATTTAATGTATTTCCGGTAACCGTCGTTACAGTTATAGCTTTACAAAAGTAGTTTTATTGTGATTTTTAAAGTACACACATGTGTAAAAGTAGTAAATATTTATCGAGAAAAGAAGTTACTGTTTAGAAACGGGGTGCATTTTGTATACTTGACAAATTTTATAGGTCCCAGCTTTTGACTTTGACAAAAAGCTGTATTTATTCCGCATCTGCTGCTGATAAATTTTTAAATTCCCACAAGAGAAAATAGCTCAGTAAATCTTAAAATGGCAACTGATGCATACTTATCATATTAGTGACCAAAAAAATATATTTCGGATATAATTATTACAATAGTAATATTAAACTAAATTGTACCAAGAATAGTGATTCAATTGCAATATTTTTTAAAGTTGTAGTCCTTGGAATACCAATATCCAATTTAATTTAATACCTTAATCTGCGACTTTTTTTGCCATTTTACTAGGAAATCTAGTACCTGTTAGGATGTATTTTAGAGTTGAATGGGAGGCGGTCGATTAAAGAATATTAGTGTAAGAAAAATAAGCCTAAAAGTATGCGAACCTTGAAAAAATTATTACAAGCAAGAAATTTGGTGGAGATGCTGCAGTTATCATCTTATTGGATATCCTAAAAGTCTTCTAAAATCTAAGCTGTGCTACGCCCGCCATATTGAAAAATCGCGGCCCATTTTCAGATTTTTGTATATAAGTCCTTCATCGTTGCAGATAGAAAAAAAGTTTCAAATACAAAACGTAGGCAATAATAAAACATATTAACATTTTTTCTCTAAATCGAACGGTTTTTGAATTATGAGCTGTCTTCTAAACACTTTGCATTGTATGGATACTTAGAAGAAGAGCGGCAAGAAGGACATCAGCAGATACAAACATAAATGAGAATACTTTAAATACTGTCACCACAACAACGCAAGCGGAATTTCTTGCAAATAGAGTAAATAAAAAACTTCTTATAAAATATCTAGCCCTCCAGTTAAGAAGTCGGGGTGTCCAGGTAGAAGAGGCCGAAGCTGATGCTGATATGTCGATCGTAGCAGCAGCTACTGAGAAAGCAAGGCATGGTTCTCGAGTAGTTGTTGTTGGCAAGGACACCGACTAATTAGGTCCTCCTAATTACTTTGTCAACAGTTGAGATGCATATTTGGTTCCTTCGACCAGGCTCAGGGAATAAAAAAAGGCCAATTTTTTACATTCCAAAGCAAGAAAATTTGCACAGGAATACATTATGAACATATGATGTTCATACATGCTGTTACAGGTTGTGACACAACCTCCGCGCTCTTTAGAAAAAGCAAGATTAAAGGCTTACGCCTTTTAGAACAAAACCGGAATCTGCGACAGACTGTTGCATTATTTACGGAGGATGCAGTATCCCAAGATGACATTTCAGCTGCAGGGGAAAAATTTCTGCTTGCCTTTTATGGGGCTACAAAGTCCCAGACGCTTGATGGATATAGATATTTTTCATATAATCGTCTGATCAGTAAGCAGCAATTACATTCCAAATTTAACTTGGCAGTGGTGCCTCCTACAAGTGCAGCAGCTGCCAATCATTCATATCGCACATACCTCCTCCAAGTCCAGCAGTGAATGGGTAATAATTTAGAGCCGACGGTCTGAGGTTGGCAGTTAAGCCATGGGGCTTTGAAACCAGTTTTGATATGTTACTGAAGCTCATATCCTGTGGTTGCAAATCAGGATGCACAAAACGTTATGAGTGCTCATCAGCAGGGTTAAAGTGTTCTGGCATGTGTGGATATTGCCAGGGATTATCTTGCAGCAACTCAGAAGATATGTTACCTGACGACGACATTGATAATGACGAACTAATGTTATAACGTATTTTCGTATTTTATTCTTTTAGGCTTCATAATGGTAATATACCTAAAAAAATGTTTTTTGTTTTACTTACAACCTATAAACACACATTTTACAGTGTGTTTTGTACACAATTGGGTTTTTTGAAAATTCAATAACATTCATAATTCAAAAACTGTTCGATTTAGAGAATAAAATATCAAAAATTGTTTGCTTTATTATTGCCTACAATTTTTATTTGTAACTTTTTTCCTATCTGCAACGGTAAAGGATATACAAAAATCTGAAAATGAGCCGTCATTTTTCAATATGGCGGGTGAAGCACAGCTTCGATTTTATATATATATATATATATATATATATATATATATATATATATATTAGGATGGCCAAGTGGAACATCTCCACCAAATTCCTTGGCTTGTACTAATTTTTTAGAGGTCAAAATTTATTTGTCCTGCACTATATATATATATATATACAAAAACAAACAAGCTAAAAACGTACTCTTCGCCAGTTTACTGAGCTTTTTGTATATAATTGTTACACATTCTATAGGATACTCTTCGCAGTTTTCTTGTAAATAATGTTAGTTTTTGGACATCCTAAATTTTGTGATACCATCTTTATTGTGAAAAAAATTGTATGAAAAAAAAAAATGAAAAAGAAATATCCAACCTGTGGGATTCGAACACGGGACCTTTGGATTGCAATGCAAAGCATCAATCAATCAATCAATAACAAGTTTATTAAAATTAGAGTACATGTATGTGCTTCCCTGGAATCTGGCCTGGAGGCAGCCAGACAACCACGACGCGCAGCGTCGTGGTAGGTGTCGGACTGGGCGGGGCAGGTCCGGTTTAGCTAAAGCTGAGTGTAAAGGTTAAAACTCCTGCCTAAGAATAAAGTTTAAAATTAACAATTTGGATAAATAATAGTACACAAAAATACTTAAAAAATAATTAAAATTAGTACTTTAAAAAACTAGGGGTTTCGCGCAACACTTTGGAATTTTGATTGCTGACACGGGAAAACAGAACTCAATGAAAAAACCCGTTCGAAGCAATTCCACCCTGGTCTTCCTGCCAGGAAAGTGTGGTGGATGAAGGTGTGGTTTAAAATATTTGAATTTTTAGAGAATTTTTGGGCCAGACGGAATTTAGAAACAAAATGGACAAAAGAACAAAAAGGACAAGAACAAAATTAAACAAAATTAAACAGAGATAAAGAAGAGGGGGTTGTAAAGTTGCAAAGTTGAGGAAAGGTAAAGAGTAGGGTAGAGATAAGCTATGGTAGAGGAAAGTTTGGCTAAGGGAGTTGCCGGAAAATAGGCAACGCCTGGTATGGTAGAGGGTGTCTGATATCGAAAAGTATTGCATTATGCTGTCTGATTCGAGTTATGTTGCGAGTTAGCGGACTATCGCCCAGTTTGAATTGATAGAATTTTTGTGAAATTTTTTGGACGTAGTCCGCTAGTGGGGTTATGTCGCGGCAATTTGATAGAATATAGATCTCTGAGGGAGGTGTATCTGTCCAAACCAGAGATGAGGCGCATACATTTATGTTCAAGAACTCGAAGTTTTCTCACTGTCGTGGCCGGGATGCTGCACCATACCGGCGCTGCGTATGTGATTGCCGGCCTAATCACCATTGTGTACAACATTTTTTTAATTTGTCTGTTTAGTCCGCTACCCCTGACCAGGAGCGGGTACAGACTCCTGAACATGGAATAGACCTTACGTACTGTCCCGTTAATATGGGTGTTAAACGTCAGTCGTTTGTTTAAGTTAACCCCCAAATATTTCACGCACCGTTTAATAGGAATTTGTCTACCCCCGATCGAAAGTGGCGTTAAAATCCGATTTTCGGTAAATCGACGCGTGAAGAGAATCGACTCGGACTTCTCGGAGTTGATCCGAATTTTCCACTTGTCGTAATACGCCGTGGCACGCGCCATGTGTGCCTTCAGCAGCATACTGGCCGCTTGAGCATTATGCGAATGCACGTACATGGCCGTGTCGTCGGCGTACTTGGTAAGATTAGAATTCGGGAACTCCGGGAAGTCGGAAACGTACAAGTTGTACAGTTTCGGTGAAAGGCACGACCCCTGGGGGACGCCCGCGCGATTTTCCCGCCGAGTTGATAGTTTATTATTCACCCTAACCTGCAGCGATCTATCTGTCAGAAAAGAGTGAATAAGTTTGGTTATGTACATGGAAAAGTCCAGTGCGTTTAGTTTGTGAGGCAGCCCCGAAATCCACACGGTATCGAAGGCTTTCTCAACATCGAGGAGCACCATGACGGTGCTCTTCCCGAGGTTGCATTGTACCTTGACGTCATTCACGATCCTGACGACCTGCTGCACAGTGCCCCTGCTCCGCCTGAAGCCGAACTGGCACTCATCGTCGATGTGGAGTTCATCCTGAGCAGAGTCTAGTCTGATCAGGATGACCTTCTTAATCAACTTGGAGATCGCCGACAGTAACGAGATCGGTCGATAACTGCCGGCGAGCTTCGCGTTCTTGTTCGGCTTCAGGATTGGCACGACCACGGCGCATTTCCACTGGCTAGGCCAGTGTTGCAGTCGCAGGATCGCGTTCACAATCTACGACAACTGTACAATACCTTTCCTCGGGAGATATTTGAGTAGCTTATATTCGATGCCGTCTGAACCCGGGGCTTTGTTGTTAGGTAGAGTTCGTATGATCTTGGCTACTTCCGAAGGCTTGCCCATGACTTTTAGAAATTCTCGTCGTGTCAATTATATGTCAGCTTGAGCCGCTGCACCACCACCTATTCCTACAAAAATTGATTGTCTGTGATTATATCTTTCGACATTCATACATATTTCACTTCTATGAAATATATATTAGTATTCATAAAGAAAAAAAATTATTATGGAAATAATATCTCGCAAGATTTCCACTTTAGTACAAGCGACAAAAATTAAGAGAATTTTTTTTTTAATTAAAAAATGAATAACTTTTTTATTTACTGATCGATTTTCTTAAAAAACAATTGGGTTCTTCCTCTAGCTAACACTAACTTACTTTCTAAATTTCAATACAATCGGACTTTTCTTTCTTAAGTTATCGTGCTTACAAGAAACGTGACGGACGGACGGACAGACAGACGGACGGACAGACGGACATTTTGAAAGTTGTTCAGAATTCGTTCACTAACACAATGATATGAAATTTTTTTCTCTACGAGCGATATTTACGATTTTAGAAATGTGCCGATCAAATACAATATACTCTTCGTTTTTGCGAAGAGTATAATAACAGATTCTTACATATAATTTTCTGGCACATTCGAATTTCGAGTTCGCCAATTAATTCGGAATTGAGAAACTAGGGAAAAAAATTGTCAAAGCTGGAAAAAACATGAAAATATACCTATTCAGTGCAGTACGGTTGGGGTACCGCACTTTTGTAAACTTTCTTGCTTTTGATTTGCCAAGATAAGGTAATTCCTTATAAAAAGTTTTGCTTGTCTTAGAAAGTCATAAACAGTTGTCAAACTTAAGGTAAATTGTACAGGGTATTCTAAAAATTAGAAAATATGAAATCAACTTTTAAGCAAACTACCATTTTTTACATTTTTATTGAACATTTTATTTAACACAGTTTTTTCAATTATGAAGAAAAGCTCTTGAATACAGAGTTACAAAATAAGGAAATAACAACTTTCAAAAAAAGATGACATTTCATTCAACTAAGTTGACAACCATTCCACATCTTACTAGTATACATTTTTCTAATTTTTCTAAGCAAGGGAGTAATTAGAGGGACTCTTTGTTGACTTTCACAATCTCTTTTAGTTGATTTTTTTTTTCTTCTCAAATAATTCAGATACAGCTTGTTAAGAAATTCTGAGACACTTTATGCATATAAGCTTTGCGTTGTTTATGTGGTACGAGAATGAGGGAATCTACATAGTTGTAAATTTTGATAATAATGAGCTTCTGGAACGCTATAATATTCAAGATCTATTATGTCGTTGTAAATATTATCTTCAGTGTTTTGATTTAAAATATAGAAAAATCTTGCACAATATTTGTTAAGAATATCTGGCACGAAGGACCATGAACGTTAGGGACCATTGCTTGGAGTGGAACAACCAGTTTGTAATATAACTGACTGTTTGTGGCCCTGACACAAGGGCCAGTAGATTTACTACAGATGTATAACAATAACTAATGCTAAAAACAAATACACATATTAACAATGTTTTATGAATCGTACCAGTACGTTTGCAATTATTTCTAAGTTGCATTCGTTGCTGCTCTTGTTACGATTAATGAAATATGATAAGAATAATAGACTTACTTCAAATGTAGGGTATAAAATTATATATAAAATATTAATATCTACTTGTTAGATAAACATTTATGTTTAGTAGATTAAACAATATTTAATGATACAGACTTATTTTTTATATTCTTATATTGTGCATCTTATAATCTGTTCTAATTTCATCATGAAGCATCTTTGTTGCGATCCACATACCTGCATCGCATTATTTGCCAGACCCAAACGTGTAATACACACAATGACATTCACACCCTAAATAGCCGCTGCCAATACCTGATTTTATAAGCCGGTTAACGGTCTCAGCGAGAAATTGAATTACTGACAACTCTCCGAACCAGATTGTGACACATCGGAAAATTCTGTTGCCGGTAGCCGTTTTACGAAACTAATCGAATTAAACCGATCGTTTTATGTCCTTAGGTTTATGGGGATCTATTTAATTTGCATCTTGTTCGGGAACCACTCGCGAAATGAAGGATTTATGGGCACTCCTGCAGTTTTCCCTAGAACGTTTACTTGATTTGATTAGTTGGATTTTTAGAGCGTTTCGCCGTTTACCGAAAGCAACACGCAAGTGACTTCATTAACTGGAAATCTTGCAACTTTATATTTTAAGAATTGAACTTAGTCCATTTTCTATGGGTTTTATCCCAAAAATTAGTCGCTATCTAAGTAAATCTTATGCACAGTAGTTTATATATAGAATATGGTAAAAAAAGGCTGCAGACTTTCCTCTAAACATCGCTAAATAATAGGGTAATTTATGTACCCGACGCCGTTTCTTTAAGTAAACATTAGTAAGTGTAAAAATATAGGTTTTATGCATGGACCAAATTGAAAGATAAGGAAATTTTACGAGGGATAGGTTCTAAGAAATTTTTTCATACGTGTCACGTTTCGAGTACATAATTAAAAAATATTGTGAGTTCATCACAGTGTAAAAGGGGACAGATGAACCAGTATATAGTCGAGTAAACTTTAACTTGGCTGGTCCAAAGGTCGCTTCATCATATAAACTAAGAGGATTAGTCTCTTGAGGTAAAGCTTTTACTCCAAAAGTTCTGCGACCGGACCCGTTATCGAGGTCGGGGAACACGATGGTGATAATATTCTCCAACCTAGTGTCCAACTGCTACCTCTCAATCGAAGAAACCACCCCCTTTTCCGATTTTCCGGTTCTAGGCTTGCGAGGGCTTCTAGGATCGGTTTTTTTTTGGTCAATGTGAATAAAATAAGTAAATTGACCACCCAGCCTCCAATAATGAAGTACCACGAAAACAACGAAAATCATCTGGGAAGCGGTATACCCGTTTTCGAGAGTGAGAAATACGATGGTGATAATATATCCCGACCTACCCTAAATCGAAAAAACCCCATCTCCTTTTCCGATTTTCCGGTGCTAGGCTTGTGAGAGTTCATCGGGTCAGATTTTTTTGTCAATTTGAATAAACTAGGTAAATATTGACCACAGGTCACTTAACCTGCCCCCGGAGGTTTAAACTACCATCACTCCCAAAAACGAAGTGCCACTAAAACAACGAAAATCAGCTTGAAAGCCTTATACTCCTTTCGAGGGCGGGGAACAGATGGTGACAATATTTCCCGACATATCCTTCACCCACTACCTCCGAGCCTGAAAAACCACTCCCTTTTCCGATTTTCCGGTGCTAGGCTTGCGGGGGCTTGTCGTATGGGATTTTCTCCCAATTCGAATAAAATAGGTAAACCTGGATCACGCGAGACTCATCTAACCAGGGGGCTCAAGTAGCCTTTACACGAAGTGAAATATTCCTTCAGTGGTTTGTAGAGAATTGATTGAGACGAGTCATCGGTATATATTAGATACTTTTGTTTTTTGATTGATTATATATGTAAAAATATTCTCGTTTTTATTCATTCAATGATCATTATATACAATTCTTACTTTATAATAGATCTTTCGACGCTTACAATTATTATCATACTGGTTCGTCTGACTCAAAATGGACGTCACAATCCATCTCGTTACATTTTCCAAAAATGGTATTAACCACCCCCTTTACCACCCCCACCCCATTCTTAAAGGGGGTGAAAAAAAATAGAATTGTGATTTAGTGTGTGTACAAGAACCAAAGACCTCAAATTTTTTTTTTAATACCCATCCCCGCTACCACCTCCTACCTCAAGCACCGATGTGACATATCGTTTTATGGGTTGTTGGGGTCGGCGATGTCAAATATTAGATTATCAAAGTTCCATAAACAATTATTTCCACATAGTGGAGTGCAAACACAGCACCAACATTTTTTTGTTGTGAGAAACTTAGATAAAAAATCTGGATGTGGAAGTAGTGAGTCCTTGGGCAGCGGTTTTTAATAAAATAGCTTATTATCGTTGCTGTCGTGGTATTTCGTTATTGGGAGTGGAGGTAGTTTCAACCCCCGGGGGTGGGTTAGGTCACCTGTGGTCAATATTTACTTATTTTATTCAAATTTACCAAAAAAAAAACCCGATCCGCAAGCGTAGTACTGATAAATCGAAAATAAAATCGTGGTTTTTTTGATTTAATTGAACGCTAGGTCGGAAAATATTGTCACAATCGTATTCCCCACCCCCAAAAACTGGGGGGTACATGTCTTGTGGTCCGGTAGCAGAACTTTTGGGCTTTTCGACTTTTTCTGGTTTACCTTAAAGGACTGGATCAGACATGCGCGAATAGTTTATCTCTGGGAACAGTTTCTCTCTTCTTATGCAGACGCTATGTGACACATGCGACATTTTAGTCGGTCTTCAATTGCTGTATGGCACGTCTAATAGCATCACGTCATCTGTCGCGGTTGCTTGTTAAAGTTCTATCCTATCAGTTCCTTAATATCATACTTAACTGGCGTTCAGCTAACTGGATTTCCCTGAACTATCAACCGTGCTATATTGTTCTCCTTCCGATTAATGATGTGAGAGAATTACAGCATTCTTAAACGCCATGTAAAAGCCTATTCAAATCAATACAATCGATTTTTTCTAAATGTTTCTTTAGTAACTTAAATATTAAAAGTAAAATTTGGAGTTCCACAGGGTTCCGTATTAGGTCCACTATTATTTTTAATTTACGTAAATGATTTGCTTAACTACGTTAGGTACACTTCAGTTATACTATTTGCTGATGAAACGACCATGATAAACATCAATCAAAATGATATGCAGCGCTCATAGTTACAGGCCACTGGTCGGAGTAAACAAATTAAATTTAAGTGAATTGAAAACACAAAGTATGATTTTCTCGGAGATTAAATCATTTTGATAATCCCGTAATATCAAGTTTTTAGGAGTAATTGTGGACGGTAAGATGTGCTGGGATCAACATGTAGACTATCTGGCTAGTAAATTGTCGAAGGTAATTTATCTCGTTATGAGTCTAAGAACTGAGTTGCCTTTGAGCGTCATAAAAACGGTTTATTTTTCGCTATTTCAAAGTGTTTTTTCCTAAGTCATAATAACTTGGGGACACCTGGCTCATCTGAGCAGAATATTTTCACTTCAAAGACGTGAAAGTAATGTTGGGTTTACCATTTAGAGAGGACGTCGTACAAAAGTTTAGCGAGTTGAATATCTTGACTGCTTCTAGTTGTTTCATTCTCGCAGCTCGTATGCATGTTAAAAAAAATTTAAATGACTGTTTCACATGGTGAAATTCATAAACACGATACCAATCAGTAAATAAGGTTCGTTTAAATTTTATTAGGTTAGAAAAAAGTAGAAATGCAAAAAATTGTTATGGCTTAAAGTTTTTTAACAAGTTGCCACTGAATATCAGGATGTTGCCAGAAAACAAGTTCCATTATTATATTAAACAAATTCTGCTGAAGGGAGCATATTATTCATTTGATGAGTATTTATGTGATGTTGCTATGTGTTAAATTATTTTCAATGTTTGTTTACCATTGTATGTTATAATATACAATATTTGTACTTCTGTCTGATGTTATATACAATATTTTTAATTTTGACTTATGTAAAACCATTAGTTCTTAACATGAATAAAGTATTTATTTATTTATTTATTAATAACCTTGATATTTAAAATTTTAAAGAAATTAGAATCCTGGCATTTATATCTTTCAAATGATACTCCACGTATCTGGATCCATTTTTTAAGTCCCACATTTTGACCCACAAAAAGGCGTCAGAAAATATTTTTAGGTTATTGACTCATGAGCTCCCCACGAAAGATTACCACAATAATGTCGAATATAGACCGCTGTAACATACAGAGAGGTATTCGGACAAACGAATCATTTCCAGGTTTTTCACTTTTGAGTACGAAACCCTAAAAATATTTAATACAATTTCTTTTATATAAACATGCCTCTGGGTCCATTTTTTATAAAATAACTTTTTTTAAAAGGCCTCAAGGAACAGGTATACTGGAAAATACCTAAGAAATAAAATTATTTTTTTTGTAAGGGATAAGATTATGTATTAAAAAAAAAAAGGTGTTTCGATTAAAAGAAGTGGTTGGATCTTACAAGCTTGGAAATAGGGCCAGACCCAAAATTTAATTTGTTCATGTCAAACCGTACCACTTTTATTCCAAGTTTGTTTCACGAAAATACGTTATTCTTGAGTTGTGACAATTTAAATGGAACCCTGTAAAAATGCAGAAAAACCTAGTTAGCAAACGTTTCCTATTTAATTCAAAGACTGGCCTAAAATATAGACGTGCAACCGAAAAAATTAATTAAAAAAGGCCCGAATCTGAGTCAAATGTTGCTTACGTATTAAATAATTACCATACACTGCCGGTGATAAAGTTGGTAAAAATCCTTTGAAGTTTATAATGACCGTGGAAAGTAAATTTTTATGGCCGAAATTTTCAGTGAAATTAACATTACCACCTCATTATGAAATCGATGAAAATAATAATAATTTGGAAATAAAAATTAATACATAAAATTCATCCCATTTAGCAGCCCCAACAAATAAGGTATAATTAAAAATATAACTAACCAGACCTGTGTTTTTGTAAGCGTTAACGTGTGGTTTTAAATATACACTAATAAGCGATGTTAAAAATAAACCCAGTTTATAAGTCACGAATAAAAGAAAATTGCAGACTCCGAGATAACTCGAACTATAAAATGGCTTGTATCTCTGTTAATTACATCAAAGAAAAATTATAACTGGTTTGTAATGATTTACAATCACGTGACTATTGGTATTCACAGACAAGTTATTTTTTTGACGTAGATAAACGGAGATGTAAATTAGAGTGCGGTACGTGAGACGGATACACGGACAAATATGTAGAAAAACATCCAATAAGAGCTAAAAATTGCTAGTAATTGTATAGGGTGAGACCACAAAAATTAGTTTAAAGTTAAAAGATCGGGTTTTTGTATATTTTTGTAAAATTACAAAATTATGGACTGTTTAGCTCTAGTTCAGCTTACGTTAAAAGTTCTAGGAGAAAAAGCTAACGAAATTCTGTGTATAATAATAAATAAAAATAATATTAAAAATAAACGTTAATAAAACTTTTTAAAATATGCCCTTCCAAAGTAATTTTTTGTAAACAAAATAAAAAAACTGTATCCTGAATAGGTTGCAAACTATGATCTCTCAAAATGTTCTAGTTTTAGCAGAGCCAAAACTTGTTTAATTCAAATCAATTTGACTTTAAAATCAAATTATCTACTGACGATGGCACAGTAGCTCAGTCAGCTTAGGCATATTGTGTGGCGAATACGCTGGTCGCAATGTCCATCGCGTACTGGGTTCGAGCTTTAGCCCCGGCATTGATAATGCCGGTGGGTATGGATGTATGTCTACGTTTTGGTAAATGTGTAGCTCCGTTCCGGCCAGCCTTGGCTTTGGACTTGGGGATTATCTACTATATGTGGTGTGTTTATTGACGATAAATATATCAACAAACAATTAATTCAAGTTTTGAAATAAAGCAATTTTGTGTGTTCTCTTCGATTTCACTGAGCCATTTGATTGTGTATCGTATCATATCCTTACAAATAAACTATATTTTTATGGCGTCACAACAGACAGTGTCCTGCTAATTGATTGGTATCTCAGCGAAGAGATTACAATGTTATTTATAATAATACCAAACAAAGCTCTCAGCAAAGAGACTACAATATTATTTATAATAATACCAAATCAAGCCAAATTAATGTCAATACCGGCCTCCCACAAGGCTCAATACTGGACCCAATTCCCATTTAACTTTGTATCAACGACTTGTCCATTTCTACAGTTCAATTTTAACAATTTTATTTGCTGATGATACAAATCATACAGGACAAAATGTTAACTGTGGTACCTTATTGGAAACGACATAATCTATGACACAAAATGTTTCTCTCGAGTCAACTGAACATTAATACATGTAACACTAAACAATGATTCTTGGCTTCGGGATCAAATAGACAACTGAGAGACTGAGAGAGCGGTAATGTAGGTAATAACTCACGCAGATGAAGTTTACCGCACGAGCCGCAGGCGAGTGCTGTAATTCATCAAGTGAGTTATTACCATTACAGCAAGTTGAATACTATACTTTATCTACGATTATAATAATAAATATTAAATTGAAAAAATTTTCTTTAAATTACTCAGTTTGTTTATTAATAAAATTAACTGCATAATTTAATTTTTGTACACACTTTTATATTTGTTCTGCGACTTTTCGGGTAATAAATTATGTATTTGTATCATTAACTATTTGTCTTCATTCTGTGTATATATTAGTTCATCTTTACTAACCGAATTCATCATTTTTAGCACAATTATTATTTAACTTGATTTGAAAACGTCTAAATTATTCAAACATGATAAATCACCTTCCTCCCCTTCCGCTAATAATGGACCGTTCTATTTCACCATATCGGTAAAGAATTTCTTTCGGACAGAGCCGCCTTCGTGTCTGAGATTGGATAGGCTAGGCTTGAAGGTAAAGGTGATTGGCTCTGTATCTAGTGATTTATAATAACTCACTCATTATAACTCACGCTATTTGTTTATGGATACTCTTGATTGTTCAAAAGCAGTTCATTAATTAGTATATAACCTAATAAGAGTAGAAAAACTTATATTTCTGGTTCTGAATGATAATAATTCAAAATTTAGGTGTTTAACTTATATTGGAGAGCCAACTGACAAAATAACATTGTTTTTAAAGAAGCAGCTAATAATACTTTGAGTACATAAATTAAAAACAATAAAGATAAACAAAAAATAAGATTTGTCGGGAGTATATAAGCTTACTTGCGGAACTTGCGACAAAGAGGTAGAAAATTTACAATACGTAAAAAAGTAGTTTTTTTTAAATAAGAACACATCGACATTTGGTACCCTTTTACTATTGAAAAATCACTCATTCAACGATAATTTTGATATCCTTCACACAGCTAGTAAGGACCAAAACTCACATTGCTTGAAGGCTTAGAAATAAATAGATACAAAAAATCTAGTATTTTACTTGAATGATCAAACAGACGTAAATAATTCACCTTTTGTAAATTTACTTTAATTCCATTTTCAGTAACAGATTATTATTAATTCAGGTTAGGCTGTAGAATAATTTTTTTCTCAGGTCATAAACTTTTAGGTAATTAAGGTCCACTGGTTTTAATCGTAAGTAGTCTTGTACTCACATCTGATGAGGCTAATGTTCAACGAAACAATTGTCATGTTGACTTAATGTATCAGTGAAAATTTTAAAAAACATTTCAGTGTTTTATTTGTTAAACTATAGTGTGGACATGAATTTTCACCAAGTAAAAGTCAACTACAATAAGCTGTATTTACAAACAATTTTTGTTTGCAACTAAATATCATAAATGTTGGTTATGGCATTTTCTTAATTTTTCTTTATTCTTATTGGGATGCTCTGCCACACAGGGTTGGAAAAAAAAACAGTTTTTTTTCATTTTAAACAAAAAAACAGTTTTTTTTGTTTTGAACAGTTTTTTGTTTAAAACAGGTTTTTTTTAAGTTTTAAATGGTTATGTTTAAAATACGTTTAAAACAGGTTTAAAACGCTTAAAAACTATATTCAACTAAAATTAAATGGTGTCAGGCACACTATGTCTGCTACTACTAGTTGATGTTAGATGGCACGGATTTTACAGCGCTCTGCAAATAAAATGGTCAGTTTAGCGCACGTGACCACTATATGGGAATTATTTATCGGAATGGACCATCATCGGCACTTTTCTTGCTTTTCCACAAACTCCAAAATAATACATTTATTTAAAACGTCGCACTGTGTTTTAAACTATGTTTTAAACAGTTGTTTAAAACATAGAATTTTGTATTAAATATGTTTTAAACATTTGTCTGAAACACAGTGCGATGTTTTTAACATGTTTTAAACACTTTGTTTAAAACATTTTGTTTTAAACATGCCAACCCTGCTGTCACATGTATTTTCTTCTAAACAATGTCTGAAATCTACAAAATAATACAATTAACCAGTATTTTACTGGAAATATCTTCCTTGTATGCTAAGAGCAGAGAACGCCAAAATTATGTTATTTAGGTATCCTTATTACTGACTATAATAGTGACTTGGGGCTGGAGGCATCTGTGTTCAAAGCTGACAATTTCAGGTAAATTTGCCTATCACTAAATTTGTAAACCAAATCCACTGATCTATCAATACGTATAATTGAAATAATTTTGATTATAAATGTTATTTGGCAACTCTTGTTACTGTTTTCACAGCCTCATCACACACTCTATGATGTCTTATGCTATTTTTCTATGGAACACGCTAGCTCGATCTCTTGTGTGTTCTTCACTCAAACACGCACAACAAGAATAATTGAGGGTCTCAAATTCAGAGACGACTGTAAATCCCAATTTATAGAATATAAAATTTTGACAGTTCCAGGTATGTACTAGAACTACTAGAAAGCTCACTGCACAAAAAAATAATTTAAACATACTTACAACTAGTAAAGAAATTCACTCTACCGAACTCGAAACCGAAACAATTTAGTGATAATATTAAGCAGTTCCAGCGTAGACACAACTTTTAATTTTGTAATTATTTTAACAAAGAAGTAAAAGCGGGAGTGGATTTATACGCAACTCAGCCCGTACACAAAAGAAACTGGAAATATTTAAATGATAGTTAAATTACACATCTTATGTTTCATATATTATATTATATTGTAACGCAATATAATGTTGCATTATAAAAAAATATCATTTGTAAAACTTATTACATTGAAAACTGGTATGTATCAGTAACTCGAGCTTTGACGTTAGCGCTAGACCATTAGATATGAATTTTAATAGACACTATAAAGCAGCTTATTTTGCTTTATTATCACTATTATAGTACTAAAAACTGTTCTTAACGGCCATAACATAAAGGTATCGTTAATCCTTTACTACAACTTACTTTTTATAGTAATAATGATGACAATACAACATATACATGATTACAGATACCATCAAAATTATCATGAAACTTAGAGACATGGTTCGTGAAAAATATCTAAAAAACAAAACATAAGGCAATTATAATTATTATAAAGAATTACGCGATTATACGAAATCAGCGATTCGCCGTGAAAAAGTGGCTTACTTCAATCAAATAAAAAAATTTTTTGGTCAGCTGCAAAAAAATTAAATTAGATACTTACATTATTCTTGCTATAGCACTCATGCTGAGGAGATGTGTCTTCTTTCACTGTCCAACACATTTTTCCAAGACCCAAACATGGAATACCCCAAAATAATGTTGCCATCATTGCAATATAGCTAAATTACCTGTCCATAATTATGAAATCAAAATATAATTTTGTACTGTTCTAAATAAACAGCAGATACAGCAACTTTTTCGTTAGTAATTATTTTTATATTAAATATACCAAAAATTAAATTTACTTTTATAATTTATTTTTGAAACATTTGAATATTTATTTCCCGCTCTTGGCTGCTTTATATTTTAGTGAAGTTTTCAAAAAAAAAATTTGTCTGACAACCTAATGTATTTTTATTGCTTGAAACGTTCGGAAAAAATTAGGCACTATGAGGTATCACCTTGTAGGTAATTGATTACCGAAACATTTTGAATAAACATAAAAAAAATGAGTTATAAAAAATGTAAAAGTTTGAATCACCCTTTAGAACTCCGGGAGGCCTGGAAATTGGTACATTAGTAAAGTAGCAGCAAGAAATATTCTAGAGGGTCAACGGGGTCATCGAACAAAGCAGGAAAAGTTTGCCAACAAAGCAGTCAAAGCCAATAAAATCAACTGACAAAGGCTACCACTATTCACTGCTCTACTTTATTCTACCATATGTATTTCTTCAACTGTCCATGCTTTTGACTAACAGTCAAAGTGAAATGACGGTGAAATCTATACTACGGGAGCCCATCCTAAATGTACGTGCACTCCCGATCCTTGGGGACAGTGTTTTTCATGAAGGTTAAAGCCTAAGAAACAATTTTAGACATGTCCCCAAAAAAGAAACTGGCTGTACTTTCCAAATGGCGTCCGTTTAGAAAAAAAAAAATTGCAAATGTTTTTGTCATTTAACACAAAAACTGAAAAAGATGGAAAAAACTTTCTGCACAAAAACAAAGTGCATAAAATTTTCTACAATGTTGTTCCTATGCAATATTTGGATAGGAGTTACCATTTTCCAGATAAATGATTCAGCTCTTAAAATAAAATACAAAATTCAATATAAAACGTAAGTAACACCTCATTCGCTTTCAGGTTCACTGTGGCTGTCTCCCGATACATCAAATATTTCTTCGAAGTCTTCTTCCTCTATTGCTTCATTTATGATATCGTTATCATCCTCACTTTCGTCTATTATGATTTGATTTGGAATCATCTCCTGAAGAATTTCAGTAAGCAGTATTTTATATGCTGAACATCAAAGAGGTTCTCCCTTTTTTTTGCCATCCATAATCATTCCAAGGCTTTGGAATATTGTGAATACCTTCGTCGGCTAATTGCCAAATACGCATTTGGTAAACACTCCTTTTAATATGTTCGATAAGGCAAGCTGTTGATGGTGGAATCGAAGAGAAATCAACTTTAGTGTCAATTGACAAAGACAAATCTTCACCAAATTGTCACCACATTTCTGTCTAACGGCAATGAAGCGAAGCTCGTCCTCAATAGCGTATTTCTTTGATCCATATATGGCACACGTAAACTCCTATAATGATGCGACTAATTTATCATCAATATTCCAGCTGCTCCCCAAATCTTGAAATGTTCGGATATATTTGGTATATTTGGGAGAAAGTAACATTTTTGGGGGTTTAACTTTCCTTTTCCCTTGACCGAGTCGAACATTTTTGAGATTCGTACTCTTCTGCTAATGCGAATATGTTAATAAGCTCTCTTTTATTGCCAAATCCGGTATCAAAGAGTAATTCACATTTAATTTTATTGGAATGAGCTAGCTAGCAGAATCCAAAAGACTATAACATCAGAGGAAAATTTACCATCACATTTGCAGGACTCTGATTTGTTAAATTACTTTGTGTCTGAAATAAATACTCAATCTACGGTAAATGATATTAGTTTAAATTTTCATAACAGTAGTATTCATTCAAGCATAAATGATCTTCCTAGTTTTAAACCTATCGAAGAATATAATGTAGATAAAATAATAAATGTTATTAAAACTCATGCCACAAGGGTAGATGGCCTCTCAATTTATATTAAACTTTTCATGCCATTTTGTCTTGCTGCAATAACACATATAATAAATTATTCACTATTACACGGGAAATTCACTATTACACTATGGAAAAAAGCCGTAGTAAAACCTATAAAAAAATATTGAGAGGCATATATATACATAACCAAATCTATGAATATTTGCAAACAATAATAAAAAAATATTGAGAGGCATATATATTATACATAACCAAATCTATGAATATTATTGAATATCTGCAAAAAATAATTTATTGTCGACTTGTCAGTCAGGGTTCAAAAAAAATCATAGTACAACTACAGCATTAACAGACATAGTTGATCATGTTATCAGAGAAATAGACAAAGGAAAGTGCACTTGTCTGGTACTGCGGGATTTCTCAAAAGCTTTTGACACCCTTGATCATTCACTGCTGCTATCACAATGCATTATTTTGAATTTTCAGATATTTTACTGCAGTTAATGTCTTAAAGAACGTAGTCAATGTGTTGTTAAAAATCAAATGTCTCGATTTAAAACTTTAAAGGCAGGTGTGCCACAAGGATCAATCCCAGGGCCACTACTGTTTTCACTATGTTTCAGATATATCTAAAGTTATTAAAAATACCACTATCCATCAATATGCCGATGATTCGCAAATTTATTGTTCATTTGATCTAGCAGATAATAACTCATATACACCAATTAAGATTTAAATAATATATACAAATATGCATATTACCATAACCTAAAATTAAACGCGCCCAAATCACAAGTCATTTTAATAGGAACAGTGCTAATGAATAAAAAATTTCAGTCAATGAATTTAACTTTAAAAGTAAATAACGAAATAATTCCAGTGGTCAATGAAGCAAAAAATCTGGGCGTAACTCTTGACTCATTCCGGCAGTTTGAAAGTCATATTAAAAATAAAATAAAGCTGGTATATTTTCGTCAAAAAAAGTTATACCATTTAAAACATAATATTCCTCAAAGATGTAAAGAAATATTTTGTAATTCGTTAATATTATCTCTACTTGATTACGGAGATGTGGTTTATCGTAATACGCTGCCGTCTTTAATGAAATATACCATACAAATAGTTCAAAATTCTTGTATGAGGTACATTTATAATATTCCCTTCCGCAATCACATCACCCCATATCTAAATGAGCATAAAATTTTAAATATGGAAAACAGAAGACACCACATGTATTGTTTCATATGGAAGATCATTAAAACAAATGAGCCAACTTATTTAAATTCTAAATTAATTACACATAACAACGTTCATGATACCAGAAATTTAACCAACTTTGTAATAGTCCCTTACACGACGGCTATTTTTCAAAAGTCATACATGTATCTAGCAGCCCATTTATGAAATAAACTATTAGAAAAAATTTAATTGTTGCTAATCCAACGTTGTTCTGTGGTGCCCCTGTATTTTCAGTTGTTTATTGGTTATGTAGGAAATGTATCAGAGATTTTTGAGTGGAAACCTCGCGCGCACCACTGTTAGCTTGTGGTACGTCATTTAGTTTTAATTTAGGTTCAGTTAATAGTACTGGGCAAATGTAAGAGGGCAATATTGTCGAATCTGTACCATTTCATTTATGAATAAATGTATTTATTATTATTATATACAACATTCGTTGTCCTGTAAGACAATACTATTTATAGAGGTATTTCCACAGTTGAGTATTTGACTGTTTTTTCAGTTTAAAAATAATAGGAATAGAAAAATATACCCTATTTGAATCTGGAGCGTAATGGGCGTAATGCTGCCTATAATAGTATTTTAAACGACAAGTTTCGAAAACGAATCTTTTCACACGAATGAGAAATGAGACAGTTTGGTGGAACGAGCCGAAGGCGAGTTCCACAAGTCGAATGAGTGTGAAAAGATATGTTTTTAAACGTGTTGTTTACAATATTTTTTCTACGACTGCAGAATCAACCATTTTCAATAAACTTCTTTAAAAGTTATGTGGTTTGAAGACTTCAAAACTGATGTTTAATTGTTAAATAAGTCGATTGCTATGACCTTGAATAGGCTTGCCTACGTCAAAAAATACAAATAATGCAAAAAAAAAGTTCTGTTTTTGACAGGACTGTGTTTTTTGAATTTTTGCACACATCGTGTGAAAAAAGACAGTTTCGAGTCATGGCTACTGTGCGTTATTTGTCGTTTTCGAAAGCAGTCGTAGAAAAAGTAATTTTCACAAATACCAAGACACTTGAACAATACACTCGAATACCATACTCGACTCGCGCTTCGTCAACCATCATCGATCGAGTGATGATGAAAACTTAATAATATTCAAATGATGAAACATATTCGCTTTGGTGTTCATGGAATCTATTTAGAATCATCAATGTGTTCGCAAGCTATAAGAAAGTATTATTATCTCCAATGATACAATATGGAGTTTGTTCCATTTCACATTGTCAAAAGCCTTACGGTAGTCTATGAGACAAAGATACATATACACGTAATATTCTCTTACCTTCTCAATAAATTATTATTTGTTCTCTAGTACCGCGTCCTTAACTAACGTACTTAAATTAATTACTGGCTTTTGATCCATTCAAGTACAACCTCAACACTTCTCTATTCGTCTCAAACAAAAGAAATTTTGTTAGATTGAGGATTCTTTGAAAACATATTTTCAGGCGTCTGTTCCTCTAATTCATTATGATGGAAATTGATCGAAACATTGCTAGATATGAAACGATGCGTCATCTTCCAATTCGGGCATGGAATCGACATTCCGAAATTAGATTTTGGAACAAAACAAGCCGCAATTTTGTCAATTTTTCACATCGCTTGGATATGGGGTCTTTGCGACCAAGGGCTTTATCATGACAGCCACCGCTACTGGACTAAAAAATAGAACGTAGAACTTGTATCAAATGGTGCTGTCATCTACCCCCCAAAAACCCAACTTGAAATGTCTGAACCCCAAGACGGCTAGAACAAGTTGTTAAATTTGACCACTATATTCCTTAATAGCATGCCCCCAAAGGTATATTACTCAGCCAAAATTAATTAAACAAGTTATTGACGTCCTTCTGCTTATAACTATTATTCAGAGCACCAGCTGGACTTCACCATGAAAGATGGATGGCAAAGGCACTGTATTCATTAAAGATTTTTATGTTTCGGGACCAGTTCAAACTCACCAATTTATATGCGTTTCTGCTTTTAATCTGGACTCTAAGAAATATGAACAAATTAGCAAAGCTTTTTCCCAGAATACAATAAAAAAATTTCTTAGACATCTGTGGTACTTGTCCGTGGACCGGTAGCTTAAAGTTTCTTCGAGGATTAATTAAGACAGACAGTCTGACAGACACATTTTTTTTGTTTAAACTTAAAATCTCGACGTTTCTGATAATCTAAGCCTATTTCAAGAAAAAAAATGCATTACTATACTTTCATTCCACTACGTGGATGTGGAAGGAAAATTCGTCAAAGCGGTAGTGGTCAATTTCAATTCAAAAATATTTATTAGATGTTTAGCATACAAACATGCACCTGAATCGTATCCCGGTACAGAGCCGACCGCACAACCACGTCGCGTAACGCCGTGGTGAATGTACGGTCGGATGGAGCGGGTTCAATTCAAGTTAGGACAATACATCGAATATGGAGTTAGGACTCCTGTCTAAAAACAAATAAGACTTAAACCTAACAATTTTTTAATTCACAACTAGAGAATAGTTTTAAAACACTTATAAACTACTTAAAGCTAGAGAAATGAGTTTTTGTTCAGCACACGCGCACTGACGCACACGCGCACTGTTTTAAAAGGTTGGATTGCTGATACGGGAAAAGCTTAACGAAAAAACCCGTTCGAACCAATGACGACATTCATCCGATGGTCTGCCTGCCTTCGGAAAGGTAGGGTGAGAGGAAGTTATGATTTAAAGGTTTTGATTTGCAAGAGGTTATTGGCCGAGAGGGGATTTTGAAAAAGACAAAAAAGGACAAAATAACAAAAATTAACAAAATTAACAAAAATGAGATTAATAGAGGGAATAGAGAAAAGGTTTGGGAGTAAAAGGTGGTGAAAAGGAAAGGGTGGTGAAATAGAAATTTTGGTATAGGAAAGATTTGGCTAGGGAGGTTGCCGAAAGATAGGCAACGCCTGGTATGGTAATGGGTGTTTAAGGTTGAAAAGTATGGCGTTATGCTGTCTGATTCGTGTAATGTTTCGGGTTAGCGGACTGTCGCCCAGTTTGAATTGATAGAATTTCTGGGATGTTTCCCGGACGAAGTCCGCTAGTGGGGTTATGTCGTGGCAACGTGCATAGAGATCTCTGAGGGAGGTGTACCTATCGGAGTTCGAAATAAGGCGCATAAATTTGTGCTCTAAGACTCGAAATTTATTCATTGTCGTGGCCGGGATGCTGCACCACACCGGCGCCGCGTATATGATGGCCGGCCTGATCACCATCGTATACAATAATTTCTTATTGGTCCTGTTTAGTCCGCTACCCCGCGCCAGGAGCGGATACAGACTCCTGGACATGGAGTAGACCTTTCGTACCGTCTCGTTAACGTGCGTGCTGAACGTCAGTCTTTTGTCCAAGTTTACCCCCAGATACTTTACGCACTGCTTTATTGGAATTTGGCGACCCCCTATCGAAAGTGGTGTTAGAATACGATTTTCGGTGAAGCGGCGCGTGAAGACGATTGACTCAGACTTCTCGGCGTTGATCCGAATCTTCCACTTGTCGTAATACGCCGTGGCACGGGCCATGTGCGCCTTCAGCAGCATGTTCGCCGCTTGTGCGTTGTGTGAATGCGCGTACATGGCCGTGTCGTCGGCGTACTTGGCAAGGTTCGTATTCGAAAACTCCGGGAAATCGGAGACGTACAGATTGTATAACTTTGGTGACAGGCACGACCCCTGGGGACGCCCGCGCGAATGTCCCGCCGAGTTGATAGTTTGTTATTCACCCTAACCTGCAGTGATCTGCCCGTCAGGAAAGAGTGAATTAGTTTCGTGATATGCGTAGGAAAGTTAAGCGAATTGAGTTTGTAGAGTAAGCCCGGGATCCACACTGTATCGAAAGCCTTCTCAATATCAAGCAGCACCATCACTGTGCTTTTTCCGCGGTTGCACTGCACTTTGACGTCATTCACGATCCTGACGACCTGGCGTACAGTGCCCCTGCCTTTCTTGAAACCAAACTGGCATTCATCGTCGATGTGGAGTTCATCCTGGGCAGTGTCTAGTCTGACCAGGATGACCTTCTCCACCAACTTGGAAATCGCCGACAGCAACGAGATTGGTCGATAGCTGCCGGCGAGTTTGGCGTTCTTGTTCGGTTTCAAGATCGGCACGACCACGGCACACTTCCACTGGCTGGGCCAGTGTTGTAGCCGCAGGATTGCGTTGACAATGTACGTCAATTGTACAATGCCTTTCCGCGGAAGATATTTAAGCAGCCTGTATTCGATACAGTCTGCCCCCGGGGCCTTGTCGTTTGGTAAGGTCCGGACAATGCCTGCAACCTCCGAGGGCTTGGCCATGACTTTTAGAAATTCGCGTCTAGTCAATTGGATGTCATGGCCAATCAGTTCGTTGACGTCGTTTTCGATGCGGTCGTGTCCCGGATCGTTGGGTATTTGCGTGTTATGTATTTCTGAGAAATGATTTGCTAGGTCCTCCACCTTTTGGGCGTCCGTCACAGCCGTTTGTCCGTTGGCGTTGGTTAGCGCGGGTATGGCCTCCCGTGTATTTCTCATGGCCCTTGATAGTTTCCACAGCGAGTTGTCCTGAGGATTAAGCGCTTCGAGTTTGATCCGCCATTTCCGGTCCCTGGTGGTGCTGATGGCGGTCCTAATGCGCCGTTGCAGCTCTCTCATCTGGGCCTTAGCGTCGACATCACGATTTCGCTGCCAAAGCCGTCTCAGTCGATTCTTCTCACGGATGTCTTGTATGACCGCTGCGTCGAGTCGGTCTTTGTAGGGATTTATAGTTATCGTAGTTGCAACACTCTGCTTGGCGCGGTAGTGGTCGCTATTCCAGACCCCTTTACAAGTATTAAAAAAAGCGTTGATAGCTCAAAAGTTGACTCTCATAGCGACCGTGTTGCCACACTGTGGGACGGCATAATCAACCAAGAAACATACGTACATAATCTGTTTTATTTCATTCTATTTACTAGTTTAATAAACTGATGATTTAAATTATTTCTTTTCCTTTCTACCTTTACTTAGGATAATTATAGTTATTAAAATCTGTTTTTTAAAACGTTCCAATTAAAATTCCGACACTTACATAAAAACATAAATATAAAACTTTGTTGATAATTATATCCTTTTAACTATCATTAAAGAATAATAAATTATATAGTTATATAATTTATTTCTTTTAAACCCATAAAAACATATGTGTGAAACATATCTAGGTACATACCTACATATTTAATAATATTTATTGAAATAGTTTGTTAAAAAATATTACGCTGGTCTTTAGAAAAATTCCCACATTATTCATTTTTGAGGACTCAAATGGTAT
This sequence comes from Rutpela maculata, assembly GCA_936432065.2. Taxonomy (NCBI): domain Eukaryota; kingdom Metazoa; phylum Arthropoda; class Insecta; order Coleoptera; family Cerambycidae; genus Rutpela; species Rutpela maculata. Next base: position 345,310,814 of record OW386285.2, read on the forward strand.
TCCAAAATTATAAATTAATAAGTTGAATAGTATAGGATAAATCAGGTAGCTTGGCCATGAGTGGTATTTTGTTAAAAGGATCATAAAGATAAAATGATTTTTTTATAGCGCTCTTCTGGCGGCATCCATTTGCTTGAACGTTAGCGATGTTCGAGATGTGACGTCACTCGCACGTTTTTAAAGAAAAAATATATATTCTTTTTAAAGATAACTTTGTTCAGATGCGTAGTTAGGCTACATGGGGCCCTGGGGCGACATACAATTTGGGACTCCTATAGAAAATACTGATACGCAAAAAAAACAAAAAATAAAAAAAAAGTAAGGAATAAAATTTCACTGAGTTTTACTAATATCATAATAGTGGAAAGTAGCAAGAACTGTACCTTAATACCTAATATCAATTTGAAATTAGAGCAAAACGTATTTTTGAAATTAGATATTTATAATAGATATCAGTAGAACTGAGCGAAATTTTATTTATTACTTTTAAATATATTTTTTATGATTTTTTTAAAGCGTAGGCTGCAACCTTTTCAGTAGCTTTATTTAACTTCTACATAGTGAAAGAAACTGTTGTGAAATTCTCTTTATGTTGGGCACCAAGTAAATGTTACCAGGAAAATAATACCCTGTGTTTTGTGAATTATTTGAAATTACCGACGACTCCGTCAAATATTCGAATATCTAAAACACACTCCAATATTCGTATATAGATAGAGACTCACTGATACAAGTGACACGACAGAAAACAAAATTGTTTCTAATTGATCCGCATCGACCGTGTCCTGCGGTGCACTCGAGAAGCTCGTGTTCACTCGGAAAAGACCACTGCGAATGCAAACACTATATTATTATTAATATTTTGGGGAAACCACCACCAGGGCCGGATTATCCATAAGGCTAACTAGGCTATAGCCTGCGTAAAGAGGCGCGCGCTAGGGCATGAGGGAGGTCGCAAGCTCTTTGCACTATCTGCTTATTAAAAATATATATTTAAATTATGTGAATAAAAACATGGTTGTGGATAATGTGGATTGCAGACAATATATAGACATATAAAATCTGGCTTAATTACTCTTTCATAGGAGATTTTATTTCATTTTTTTTCTTCTAGTTCCGTATCCTTAACGCAAGTTAAGCGATCACCATTTCAAATTGTTCTTTATTTTCAGCAGCTCTTATCAGTTCTTCGACGTTTAGGCCAGTCCAATTCCTTATATTTCTCAACCAAGACAGTTTTTTCCTACCGATTGATCTCCTCCCTTCGATCTTTAATAATATTATTAACTAGTAACATTTTACTAAAGCATTATTGGTTTATCTTTTACATTTTGACCTTTGGAATATATAGATCATTATATTATTGTACTCTTCGCAAAAACGAAGAGTACAATAATATAATGATCTATATTTGATTGGCACATTTCTAAAACCGTAAATATTGCTCGTAGAGAAAAAAATTTCATATCATTGTGTTAGTGAACGAATTCTGAACAACTTTCAAAATATCCGTCTGTCCGTCCGTCCGTCACGTTTCTTGTAAGCACGATAACTTAAGAAAGAAAAGTTCGATTGTATTGAAATTTAGGGTTAGCTAGATGAAGAACCCTATTGTTTTTGAAGAAAATTAAACAGTAAATAAGAAAGTTATTAATCATTTAATTAAAAAATATATATTTTCTTAATTTTTGTCGATTGTACTTAAACAGAAATCTTGCGAAATGTTATCTCTATAATATATTTTTCTTTGTTTATGCATTTTACTAATATATATTTCATAATAATATATCTAATGAGTTGAAATATGATTCTCCAAATATATATACCACAGATACTCAATTTTCGAAGTAATCTGTGATGATCCTGTGGTTAAGCTTTTGTCTACTCCATGTCCAGGAGTCCGTATCCGCTTGTGGCACGGGGTAGTGAACTCAACAGGATTAATAAAAAATTGTTGTACACCATGGTAATCAGGCCGGCCATCATATACGCGGCGCCGGCGCCGGTGTGGTGCAGCATCCCGGCCACGACAATGCGGAAGTTGAGAGTTTTAGAACACAAATTTATGCCCCTCATTTCAGACTCTGGTAGGTACACCTCCCTCAGAGATCTCTATGCACGTTGCCACGACATAACCCCACTAGCGGACTACGTCCAAGAAACATCGCAAAAATTCTATGAGTTCAAACTGGACGGTAGTCCACTAACCTGCAACATTACCCGAATCAGACAACATAACGCAATACTTTTCGATATAAGACACACCTTACCATATCAGGCGTTGCCTATCTTCCGGCAACCTCTCTAGCTACAACTTCCCTCTACCATAACCCATCTCTACCCTACCCTCTATCTCTCACCAACTTTATATCTTTAACCCCTTTCTCCTCTTTTTTATGTTTGTACAATTTTGTTCCTTTATCCTTTTTGTTCTTTTTGTCCTCTTTTTGTCTTTCCAAATCCCTTATAAGCCGATAATATCTAAGCTTTTTAAGTCATATAACTTTTAACCTACTTTACCTTACTCGGCGGCGGTCATGAGGTCGTCATTTGTTCGAACGGGTTTTTTCGTTTAATTCTGTTTTCTCGTGTCAATAATCAAAATTTTCCAAAAGTGCGTTTGCCTAGTGAGTTTTTAGTTATTTATAGTGTATTTTAATTAGTTCTAGGCCCATGTGGGCACATGTTTTTAATTTTTGATTAGTTCTTAAGTTTTCCTGAAGCAGATAGGAGTTTCTAGCAACCCAATTTAAGCCGAACCGGACCCATCCCGCCCAGCCCCACATTTACAACGACGCTGCACGCCGTGATTGTCGGGCTGGTTCTGGAATCCAGCGAGGTGCATTCTTGTACCGTTGAATACCAAATAAATTTGTTTTGTTGATGTTGTCTGGCAATCTTAAGATCGTGAGTTCGAATCCCTCACAGGTTGGATGTTTTTTTTTTCATTTTTTCTTTTCATATATTTTTTTTTTCTCAACAAATTTGGTATCACAAAATTTAGAATGCCCAAAAAATAACATTATTTACAAGAAAACTGCGAAGAGTATCTTATACAACGTGCAACAATTATATAAAAAGCTTAGTAAATTGGCGAAGAGTACCTGCGTTTTTAGCTTGTTAGTTATGAAATTCCCTGTATAAGTCAAGTTCCTATATTCTAACCCCCTTAAACCACTTTCAACATAGCAACCACGGTATATATTTTCCATTCATTTGCACGCCTGATGCAAATTCGCGTGTGCAAAATTGTGTCCATATTTGGAAGATCAATATAATACGAGAACGAACAGGTCTCGGAATAAGTCTTTCTCACAAATTAAAAAATCGACACGACATTCCGCAGCGTTCCGACAGCAACTTACTGGACTGGACAACCTTTAGATCTAATCGTAACCCAGGCATAGTTGCACAGTTACTTTTGTTGTTGAACGCCACATACTTGCTTTTTCCTGTTTATTTATTTTCGTGTGTATTTATGACGTTTATGTGAGTAATAAAACCTCAGGAGGCAAATAGTCATGAAAAACCTGTATATTCCAAACAGATGTTTAATTTTGTATTTAAATTATGACAAGGAGTGCTCACATCCAGTAAATGTTTGTTTACGCTTTTCATGTATACGTTTTCTAATGGAGAACATGTCATCTAAAGCGACAAGTTCATCCTGTTCCCTGTTATATATTGTTAAATGTAAATTGGAGGACCAAGAGTGCACAGTAGTGTGCACTATTTCTGGGCTATTAGGAGGATGTAACATTCAGGAATTTAATAAAATTATTATACAGAATTAAGATTTTAGAGAAGATGCTTCAAAATTTCGTTCAACGTTTAAGGGTGGTGGTTGGATATTTGTTGATAATTGTTTCTATTATTTGGAATTTTTATAATTATCTTGTATGAGAAACAGATCGGCTCGCAAATTTAGCTGCTTTTACCCAATAGATAGAAATATAGATAGATATTTGCTCCTTTAATTTATTTACATAAGTAATAAGCATAGATATTGTTAAGATGTTAATATTAAAACAAGATAACATACAACATATAAATAAATGACTTCATAATAAACTGTTAAAATTTGAGTTCCTTGCTCAAGCCGTCTTCTGAAGACAACATTAAAAAATTAAATCGAACACTGACTTAAATATTTAAAAGCCGGGTATATACAAGGCAACAGTATATCTCGTATAACGCCTTTAAATTCTTCTCCTTATGTTTTCACCTCGAGGGTCTAACCTTAGCCCGTTTCAGCTCCTCCTAGTTATCAATTAGACTGGTATAAGCTCTTTTCTACAGATGATTTAAAGATTTGCATTAACGACTGTAAGTTATGAACTGTAAAATATTCAGTCTTGATGTATATATATTACCTACGCCTTAATATCTCGAAAAGCATGATTCCTTGTTTCATAAGGAAACAGACAATATATTTTAGATACATATCAATAACAAAAGTATTATCTAGGTATAATTCTTATAAAAAATTTTGGTGATATGTTTGACTATAACCTTTATTATTATTATTTTAATAGTATTACGCATTTCGTATGTTTCATTAAACTATCAATTATGGAATATTTTTTAAGCGGAAGCTGCTGGTTGACTAAAACCATATAATTTGTAATAAGAAAATTTGACAAAAAATCTAGGTTATTTTCGGTATTTGAAAAAACATTATAATCAACTGCACAAAGAGAAGCGCGACACTACTGCCAATGAAACACCTCACATCTGTTTAGTGAAAAAACTATTTAGAGTGTGTTCAAGAACTCTAGAAAATCCATCTAAGTCAATATAGGCGAAAAAAATTAACTTTATAAAAATGTCTCACTATATATACAGCACAATGTATTTTTTTTGAACTGCGCCAAAAACCGATGATAATAATTTTTAACGCCTCCGAAGACGTATGGCATCAGAAATAAAAATATCGAAGATGAGTCGAATTTCGACTATATTTTTTTCATCTTTGACGATGTATGGCACTAAAGGCGAAAAAAAAAAATGTGGAAAGTAGGCCGAATCTTGGCAGAAAATATTATTATCGCCCCTGCGACGTCCGGTACCAAAGGCAAAAAAGTCGAAGTTTAAAAATTCGGAACTGTGCCGAATTTGCACTTGCCTGCCATCAGTACGTCTACCGCAAGGAGGCAGGAAAGTCTCAAACAGCTCAGATAAAGCTATAACAAGTGATTATCAAATGGCTAGTTGAATGAATATATTGTTGCTGCCAGTCTCAAGTCAAATAGCTATAACAGAAACGTCTAAGAAATTGTGAATCTTTTGTACTTTTGTTCTCTATTGCATGTAGTTGCGATAACGCTCTTTAAGGACGGCGTCTGTCTTTGTCTTTGGAAGGCAGATTCTGATGAATCAATTTTTTAGTTAGATAGGCTCTTTACCACTTTTATTTGTATACATTCTTGAACTTTATTTACAACTAGCTGATGCCCGCGACTTCGTCCGCGTGAAACTTCATACACGTCTAATTAGGACCATTGACATACTAACCCACTGCACATTAATTGAACTTAAGGAAACCCACTACGCATCCATAGTGCTCGAGAAAAACCACTGAGTATCCTTAGTACTTGGGGAAACTCACTGCGCATCCATGCTACTCGAGGAAACCCACTGCGCATCCATAGTGCTTGGGGAAACCCACTGTGCATCCATATGATTCGGGGAAACCCAGTGCGCATCGCAATTTGTCTATTTTTGTGTTAGAGCGAGTTAAACGAAAAAAAAATTTATTTTAATCGACAAGAGAGCACATGGGCGGGTATTCATGCTTAAAAACATCCCTCTCCTTGTTCGCCCGTTCGGGGGTGGGGGAATCTCTTTTTGAAAACAGTCGAATACGTGTCCTTATTTCATCAGAAGAGCCCGTCGAAGGAATATCACGTTTCTGACTTACGGGATTTCAGGGATACGGGTACCCTTTAGACCATCCGTTTTCACCCCTTCAAAAAGTGAAAATCGAAATTTCGTCTTGCTCGTGTCTAATAGATTACAATAAAGAGTATTTCTGCCAAATTTTACGTTTCTAGGTCTAATCGTTTCCGTTTCCGTTCATCTGTTTGGGGGTCTCTTTTTGAAAACCATCGAATATGTGTCTCCTTATTTCCTCAGAAGATCCCGTCACTCTGACTTACGCAATTTCAGAGATACAGATACCTCAGCTCATGTGGAGTAATTGTCGCCCTCACTGTTATGGGACATAATTAAAAATTCGTTCTAGTTGTCAACACAAAGCTGACTATTTGTTTACTAACCGTACATTAAGAATGAAAGGGAACGGAATAAACAGGCTCCGTCACCTACAATTGGGACAACAGTATGTTGTACAACTTCTCCATTAATACTTAGATTTTCTTTAGCCATTTCGTTAAAAAAGTAAAAATTCACAGATTGCCCAATCCTTCCAACCATTGGAAATGATAACACCGTATATGAAACAATAATAATATTTTATCTTCTGACGTGTCAAAATGACTTAATTATATACATCATTTCAGTGTCAAAATAATATAATTTGCCGTTTGCACCGTATGTGTTTAAACCATCTACTACCCCCGTTTTGACCTCTTCAAAAAGCGAAAATCGAAATTTCGTCTTACCCGTATCTAATAAATTTCAACAAAAAATATTTCTGGCAAATTTCACGCATCTAAATATAACCGTTTCCGAAAAAGCCTAAAATTTTAACCCATTTTTTCCCTCACTTGGGGGTCGAATTTCGAAAAATCTTAGTGGATGCCTACGCCATTCGAGGAACCTCTATGCAAAATTTGAAGTTTCTAGACCCAGCGGTTTGAGCTGTGCGTTGATAGATAAGTGAGTCAGTCAGTCAGGGTATTCTTTTATATATAAATGGTATTTCTGAACTCTTGAATTTTCTTGATTGAATCATTAACTGAATTGAATTAACTTTAAGTTTAATCTCTCAGCCGTCTTCGTATGTTACGTCGACAAGTGAATGTAGAGATCCTGAGATCTGTTATTCAGGACATCAGTCAGATCACGAAGATTAATGGGAGACATTCTAAAAAAGTGATTAAGAAATGAAGAAGTGATTAGAGTATAAGTAGTGTTTAACGATAAGTGCATTATCGTCATCGGAAGGAGATAATCTATAGTACGCATAACTATCACCTTATCTCGTATATTATAGGACTCCGGTCCTTGATCTCTCACATAAACTTAACCGAACCCACTGAGAGTAGATAAGCCATCCTAAGTTAGAAAAGTAGCAACTTGTCACCCTTAGTACAAAATAAATTCACTTCAGGTCTTTCAGACGAGTGGTGGTGAGTTCATCTACAATCACACTAAAAGAAAACCGCTGCCCAAGGAATCACTACTTCCACATCCGGCTTGGCTACCCAAGTCTCTCACAATGAAAAAATATTGTATGTGGAAATAATTGTTTATGGAACTTAGTAATATAATATTTGAAATCGTCTACCCCAAGAACCCATAAAACGATATCTCACATCGAGTAGTGATAGGGGGGTGGTAGTGGGGATGAAGCAAAAAAAATATTTTGAGCCACCAATGAGGTGGAGGCAGTAATGCCAAAATTTTTTTTTTGAGACATTAGCTTCTCTTATATATACTAAAATACCAATTTTATGGACTCTTTCTTGCTTGATTTACCTATTTACCCCCATTTACCCCAATTTACCCCCAACCCTTCAATAAGATGAAAATATAATCTAGTTCCAGATCTCGTTAAAATACATATGTTACCAAATTTCAAGTCAATATATTAAACGGTCCCAGAGTAATCGTGCGCACAAAAAAAAGTTACAGACAGACAGACATTTTTTTTTTGTTCAAACTTAAAATCTCGACGTTTCATGACATTCTAAGCCTATTTGAACAATAAAAATTTGTGAAAAAATTTTGTCGTTACTATACCTACTTCCACTGGATGTGGAAGTAATATTTGATGAAAAACGACGGGGAAAACTAATATTTTTTTAGGGTTTTTGACCTACCACCGAACTGATATATCAGTGATTATTTTGTGGAAATCACGGACATTGTCCGTTGGATAAATCAACTTATGATATATGTATTTTTAGTTTTATCAACGATTTTTCTCCTATACTTTAAATTTAAACGTCAAAAATTGAAACTTTCATCGACAATTTTTTACAGTATTTTATATATTTAAGTTCAGTTGCACTGAAGCACGTTGGTAGAAGTACCTCGAAAGCAATGTTGCAGTAAACATTACACCTTACATATGCAAGTATTCAGTTCCACATCGAGGTACTCGTTTCAGAAATCATGTTTAGAATATTTAGTAAAATATTACGTTTCTCCGAACAATCTATAATACAAAGTTACAACCGAAACTTTTCCAACCGAATCCTCTTAAGGTTGTTAACTTTAACATTGAGCTCGTAGGAGATAAAAATACAAATTCTTGCCGGCAATCATAAAGCACCATAACCGTTTCCACGAAATATAATGTATCAGGTAAGTGCTCAATTATATTTAGATCAAAGAGTTCCAGTAACATCCCTGTCGCAGAGAACTCTTTCAAGTCTTTAATTAGTAGAGTTATAGGCGCTACTTTAATAAATGGGTTTTGCGTCCTCAGCAATTTTATTAGAATTAATAACGTCAAAGTCTGGAACGATTGTTGAAGTAATTAAGTTGCGACTCGAAAATACACATTACAAGGATGGAGAAGAAAGTTTTGGTTTATAATATATCGACAAATGAATGTAAATTCATAAAAATCAATTGTCACGTCCATCGTAGGAGATGCTTTTCATTCTAAATTAGAACTAATCAAATAAAATCAAACACTAAAATTTCTAATTTCACATAAAAGAAATTACTAAAAACACTCTTTTTTAATGAAACTTAGTGAAATTACCTCTTGTGAATGTGCTTGCTCGAAAAAACCGCGACTGCCATGGTAAGAGTATTTCCCCCCTTCCACTGCCGAGGCTTCGAGATTTTGGGCGAATGTGTGAAGATGTTTTACATCAGTTTTACTTACTCATGTAGAGTGCTCAGACAAAGTCAAACACGTAAAACATCAGAAACTGCTATTTTTCGTTCGTTCCTGCCATCTGAATTTTCGGTTTGGCGTATGCAGTTTACGATGCAGTTAAACTGCTATTCTTGTTCTTTCCATGTCGATATCGCACGGCCTTCCCACTCATGTATTAACGAAAGTTTAAAAATTTTGTGTTTTGTTTTCTCTTCCGTAAGTCATCGAATTCGCAAATACTTTATAGCCTTAGTCCAGTATAAAGTGTGGATTTCCATGCAGAAATCCGCGATTCAAATTCTAAACATATACGTATCTTTTAACTTTTCAGCTTCTAATTAATGTGGAAAAGTCGATACTTTTTGTTGCTCGTTTTCTAAGCACTTTTAACGTTTTTTAAGCACTTTTGACGTTTTTTAAGCACATTTAATGACGACGATAGTATTTTGCTGAATACATTTTTTCGATAAAAAAATGCAATTTACAAAAATGCACGAAATGTAACTTTAAAATAATAGGTATATAAAAAATTGATTCTTAGCACCACTGTAAAGCACATTAAAAAAAGTACAATTTAAGAAAAAAAGACAGTGTGACCAAATAGCATTTTTTTTTTGTGAAACTCCAAAGATTTTTCAAATATATCTATAAAACCTATATCATCAAGTTTCATTAAAAAAGATTCATTATTTTTTTAGTAATTTCGGTTTATGTAAAATTAGAAATTTTCGTGGTTTTTATTTTTTGCAGAAAGCAAAGTGGCAGATTGGATTTGGACCTATGCAGATCTAGTCATGATTTATTTACAAACATTTTCCTTTTTTGTTTGGCCTCATCCAATGAACACAACCTAAGATATTAAAAAAACGAGACACATGTTTTTCAAAACAAGAACTTAATTTCAAAAAACGCTCATGTCCCAGATTGGACAAAACTTTACTATAACTTTCTTATAACATACACATTCCGTTTATAGAAAAAATTGACCTATTTGTTCTCCCCCAAGTAGTCATTGAAATTGAATCATTATTCGACTAGACATATGGAAGATTGTACTATTTAAGTATTTGGTGAGTTTTCCGTAGCGAATTATAGATATAAATGTGCATATAACACAACATGGGCTAATAAAAGTGAGATTTATGCTAGTCAAAAACACAACCTTAATTTTACTGCAACATTACCATTTTGGAAGCAAGTATGGAAGCTACGCCTCCCCTCCTTTTCGGGGAGCCGTGAGAAGCATCTTCAGATATGTCTTTATGGCAATTTATTTCTTATTTTGTCACATAGAATTAGCTGCCGAATTTCTCAACGGTAATTTAGGAACATTCAGTACAACAGAAAAATCTCCGATTACACAGGTCTACAAAAAAAAAGTCTAGTTCTAAGGTTCTCATCTAACTTTTTAGAAGTATCTTGACACGCTGAGCCAACTTTGGGGGAAAAAAATTCTTCTACCGTCCCATTTTTTCTCTACCTCTTTGAAGTATTTTGATGCGCTGAAGCCAATTTTAGATAAAAAAAAATTATATCGTGTCAGTGTCCCTCTACCACCCCCTTTTATCCCCTAAAAAAAGGCAAAAATGAGGTCTTGCTTTTCCCAAGGTTCTGATCTATCTTTTTCAAAGTATTTTGACGAGATGAAGCCAATTTTGGACAAAATATTTTTTTCTACCGTGTCAGTTTCCCTTTGTCCCTAAAAAAAGGCAAAAAAAGGGGCTTGTCCAAAAGTTCTGACCTAACTTTTCTGAAGTATTCTGACGCGCGCTGAAGCCAATTTTGAACAAAAAAAAATTCTACCGGCTCAGTTTCCCTCTATCACCTCCTTCATCCCCTAATTTTTCTTGTCCAAAATTAGTTTCAAATTACTTCAAAAAGGTTAGATGAGAACCTCAGAACAAGACCATTTTTTTGCCCTTTTTAGGGGATGAAGGGGGTGGTAGAGGAAAACTGAGCCGATAGAAAAATTGTTTTTGTCCAAAATTGGCTTCAGCGCATCAAAATACTTAAGAAAAGTTAGATTAGAACTTTAGGACAAGAGATTTTTTTTTGTAGATCTGTGTTATTAAAAAATGTTAAGTATAAACTTATATTCTCCAAAAAAGTATTATATATTTCGTACTTACATTATTTCCATAAAAGAACTTGAAGAAAACATGATTTGTAGACTTACCTGAAAAAAAAAAAAGGTTTTAATTCATTTTAAGGATCCATAACAGGAAACTAGTAATAAAAAACAAAATGTTGGAAGACATTTGAAAAAAAATCATTTGTCAGGAAATTAAATCAGAAACTCATTTTTTATTAACTAAAGACAGCTACAGTTAAGAGTTAAGATACATGTATTTCAGGCATTACTTTTACTATCTTTATCAGTTACTGATCTGATGAAAAAAGAACATCAAAACTATTGTCAAATTAAAACACAGTTTGCACAACTTGTGTTATCAGAATGTCGAGTCAGTTTAAACATAAATTAAAAAAAAAACGCTGCGTAAAGAATCACTACTTCCACATCGAGATTTCCTACCCAAGTCCCACTACCCACTACACACTCTGTTATTAATGATGTCAAAAAAAATTCTGACCCTCTTGTGCACACACTGAATCATAATTTTATGTTTTACCTCCTATATTAATAGAACGGGAGTGATAGTGTGGGTAACTGATGCCAAACAAATTTTGAGACCTTTTCTTTTCGAACTGAATGTATTTAGTCGGAGAACGAGCAATGTCTAAGATGCACCCTCTATAACACTCGCGAACAACCACCTAAAAAAAATTGATTCTTATGTAAATCGACCTGGCGGATCCGATTTTGGAGTTCGCCAGACAATCTGGAATTGCGGAACTGGTCAAAATCGGCAATTTCCGAAAAATCTCAAATTTTATGCATATTTTTTAATTTTTACTTAGTGTCAGTCATGATAACAAAGGTCTAAATTGGCTCTCCTAAAAATTTCAAATTAATCGCACTTACTAAACTAAAGGAGATATAGGGTGATAAGTAAAAATTAAAAAATGTCCATAAAATTTGAGATTTTTCGGAAATTGCCGATTTTGACCAGTTTCGCAATTCCGGATTGTCTGGCGAACTCCAAAATCGAATCCGCCAGGTCGATTTACATAAGAATCAATTTTTTTTAGGTGGTTGTTCGCGAGTGTTATAGAGGGTCCTTAAAATGCATCGTAGAGATCCCTTGTTCTCCGACTAATTCCAGTTTTATAAACCCTTTTGTCGCTTGTAAACATTCTCAATACGATCCAACCTATGGAAATTTAGAGACGAGTGAAATTATCGTACGTAATATCACTAGTATGTGATTGCATGGTAATATATGGAGCGTACATTGACAGTTTATTATCACTATTATCAGATTAAATACCGAAATATTTAGCGCGAAGGATTTAATATTTTATAATAAAAGCTGCCAATTTACACGAATTATATTACTTTGGCAACTTAACTCGAGAAAGAAATTATAGAAACAATTTAAAAGAACAAGTGTTATTGGGAGAATATTTCATTAAATAAAAACTTATCTTTAGTGTTAACTTTTGTCATTAATTGCCTCAGCTGCTTACTTGGCATTTTTGGTTACTTCTCTTTCAATTTCATAAATTATGGCACATAAAGTTGTATTTCCAAAGCAACTCTTTTAGTAAAAAACAATGTATGAATAAATATACATATAACAGACGCAGCTGCGGAAACTTAAATTTCGTGAAGTTCGATATGTAATGACAACTAAGAAACAAAATGTCCCCCTAAAGACATAATGTATCCATAGTCATCTAATCAGAAATAGAAATGAAATATGATTCTCACATATTGCTACTATACCTTAGTAGGGAAAGGACGATTGTTGAGTTGAACTGCCAATAGTGTCAAGCGGCACATGTCATTGAGTGAAGTTGAATTCGTAAGTCTTTGTATTTTTTTTAATCGTCTTATTTATATGAATGTCGTGGGGGAGTTTAGCCATAGGCTATTCCACCACTCAACCAGGACGGACACAATACACACACAGACAACATCACAACACCCATTCCCTGCGACATAGCCATCTGCCGCAGCTGAGACTCAAAAGAGGAGAGCGACTAGGCCGTGTTGTTTCTCACACAACCGCAGTCTAGCCCACTGCTACCATCTCGGTGACACGTGAAAAACGCCACTACACATCCATACAGGATTCGAACCGGGAACCCAGGGGGTCGCAAACCTAACACCTTAAGCACTGCGCCACCGAGTCGGTTTTGACTTACACTCCCTCCAAATTTAATAGTCAATAGGATCTGTTGCACACACTGATCGCGTACATTTATTATCTTCCTTTCCTGGCTAAGGTACAGAACCACATTTCCAGACAGCAAGTATGTGAAAATTCAGAAATGCAACTTATTTGGCTCACCCTGTACCTTTTAATATTATCCACTATCTTTACAGTAAAAAAAGTTTGCCTCTATAACCTAAAAACTTGTAATTTTGTCTAGGTCCAGATTAATTAAAGTCGATTAAAGTAAAACAAAAGTAAACAATTAAGAAAACCGTTTTTTGCGCATCACCCGGTACTTCTCATTCGCCACAGCTACAAACCACAACCATGAACAAAACTCTAATATATATTTTGAGAGCGCTGAGCGGTTTAAAACTTGAGAATGCTGAATGACTGTGAAGTTTTCACTTGGCCGAAAGTATCGAAACTGTCTAACAAATGAGCAAAATCACTCACAGTCACGTCTATGTCAGCGACGTACCTTGAGGGTAATATTTGTAACAAATTTTAACTTAATCCTCTCAGAAATGTCTTATTAGCATCCAAGATGGACAATGGGTTGGCTAAAATTTACACCAATGACAAAAAAAAGGTTGCAAATCTGGGATATCTATATTATTTATACATATTATAAAAGAATACCCTGACTGACTGACTCACTGATCTATCAACGCACAGCTCAAACCGCTGGGTCTAGAAACTTGCATAGAGGTTCCTCGAATGGCGTAGGTAACCACTAAGAAGGAATTTTTCGAAATTCGGTCCCTAAGGGAGTGAAAAAGTGGGTTGAAATTTTAGGCTTTTTCGGAAACGGTTAGATCTAGATGCGTGAAGAAATTTGGCAAAAATATTTTTTGTTGAAGTCTATCAGATACGTGTAAGACGAAATTTCGATTTTCACTTTTTCAAGGGGTGAAAACGGGGGTGGTATATAGTCTAAGGGATACCCGTATCTCTGAAATCACGTAAGTTAGAAACGTGATATTCCAGCGACGGGCTCTTCTGAGGAAATAAGGAGACCCGTATTCGACGGTTTTCAAAAAGAGACCTATCCGAACGGGTGAACAGGAAAAGGGACGCTTTTAAACATGAACTACCCACCCATGTACTCTACTGTCGATTAAAATAATCATTTTTTCGTTTAACTCGCTCTAACACAAAAATAGAATAATGAATTGTTATCAAATTGCTATGCGCAGGGGGTTTCCTCGAGTGCAGTGGATGCCGAGTGGGTTTCTTTGAATGCCAAGGATGCGCCATTGGTTTTACCGGATATTATGGATGCGCAGTGGGTTTCCTCGAGTATAACGGATGCGCAGTGGGTTCCCCGAGTGTTATGGATGCGCAGTGGGTTTTCTCGAGTACCATGGATGAGCAGTAGGTTTCCCCGAGTACTATGGATGCGCAGTGGGTTTCCTCGAGTACAATAGATGGGCAGTGGGTTTTCACGAGTACCATGGATGCGCAGTGGGTTCTCTCGAGTACTATAGGAGTACTCAGTGAGTATGTAGTACTTCTATATAGGCATAAGTATGTCAATGTTCTTAATTCCACACGCAAGGAGTCTTCCACGTGAACGAAGTCGCGGGCATCAGCTGGTAATCTTATAAAATAACAGATATATCAAAAATTTTAGAAATTGCTTTTTTCCCAAAAACCAGTGACTAAAAAAATGCACATCAAAAAAATATAAAAACAAACTCTATTTTGCATATAAATTATCTATTAAATCCTGAAAACCGAATACTGATATCTGTTCTCAAAAAAATGTGACTTTAAATTCAACATAAAAATTCGCTTGGTCTGTTTCAACTGTCAAGCAGTTTAGGTGTGTAATTAGAAGTAATTTTTGGTTTAGTTTAGTTTATTTTTATTTCACTTAATGTCACAGGTTGAGTAAACGAGTTATGTTACCACCTGTAATCATATTAAACACAAAGCAGATAATTAAAATGATGTTGATGGACAAGCCACTGGTCTAGTCTGTAGTACAGGCACGTTCGCACAAATTAAATTTTGTGGTAGGCTAGCTAGGAACGTGCACTTTCAGCCGACGTGTTTCCAGTCCCGCTTTTCACTCTCCGTTTCAGCAGTCATCGTTCCCCGTCCCTCTTCGACTCGCACTTCTTCGAAATTAACCGATTTCTGAAGCGTTCCGCATCCAGCCTAATGAAGCTGAATTATTTGCGGTGTTGTCTTATTTACATATTTAATATAGTCTGTTAGTAGAGGGAATTAAGCCCGACAAGATCCAAGATATTAATAGAATATTATAGGAGCTGGTATGGATGGGAAAGGTTGCTTTGGTCTGATGTAAAAAACTTAATACCTAGGCATAAAATTTTAATGCGAAACGCATGTAGTTTCGCTGGATTAACTCCTACGCCACGCCGATGAAGATTCGAATGGATAAAGAATAATTAAATAAAATTCGAACCTTATTAAAGTCTTATCTTTTCTCTTTTCACTCTAAGTTCAAATTATACTATTACCACCACTATTATTGTACAATAACCTCTGTCACCAACAGAGCCATAGATCCCAAAATAATAGACAGAAGTTTATTTGACTATGTTACACGTATACAGTGTTAATAGCAGGTCAGAAAAATAGCTAAAAAATATAATAAAAAAATCTATAGTATGCAAGAAAAATATAAATGTGTTTGTCACAAAAGTAATTAGTCACAAAAATACATTTAACTAAAATACTGCAAAATCGATGCATGATGGCGAGAGGTAGGGATGCGATGCACAAAACTGCCTGTCCAAGGTTGCATCCAAAATCTAACTTATAATAATAATTATTATAATTATTGAAAAGCGTTTTAGGCTAGAAATAATTTCAATTTTAAAAGTGAAGGGCAAAATATGGGCATAAATTTCAAACGTAATATATTTATTTAATAAATAAAGAATACACTCATTTAAAAAAAATGTCTTGGTCGCACTTGGAACCAAACTAAATGTTTCATTATTACTAAGAGCAATTAACATTTAATATTGACGACTTTAAATTGGCATTTATTTACAAAAATATTAGTGCTTATCACAAAATTATAAGTACTAGAAAGTGTAATACACATCTGAACTTGAAGCCTTAATAGCAAAAAACTCGAATTTTAATGCGGTAATAAACAAATAAACGAGCACAAAGTTTTAATAAAACTTTAAAATTCGCAACGCACTATCTGCACTACTCGGTTTTGACTGATGTGGGCGCTGAAATGGATCACGTAATGGCCAATTGCGATTCATTTTATTAAGTGAAAAAATGTTGGCTACACATAGCTCAAAAGAGCGATCGTGTTAACTCTATTACATATTTTGATTTTTGGCCGCGTTTTTAGCTTTGTTGCCTCAATATGCGGCGTTACAGTGGCATGCAATTGGGTTGTTGCACCAAGTTAAAATTTTAGGAGAATCTGTGTTAAACAATAACATTTATTAATAAAAAATCATTAGAAATATGTAAAAGTTGAAAATAAAGTCTTATAATATTACAATATCAATTATAAAAATAGATGCATTTAAACGGAGAAGAAATCATAACGGCAGTCTGCAAAGAAGTTATAAAACGAAAAAACAAATTTAAAAACTCGTTAATTGCAATGAAAAAAAAGAGAACGTCAGTTGAATCTGACATTATATTATTTAATGTCCTACAAGTCGGTTATTTTACAATAACTACCCTATTTTGAGATACATTAAATGAAAAATAACGCCCTAGGGCGTTATGAATATCTATAACGCCCTAGGGCATTATAAAATTATAATACAACCCAAAACAAGCAAATTATGATAGCGTTATTGACAAACAAAATGCATTGCTATGCAACGGCGGCGTTCACAAACAATTTTGATTTTTACTCTCTTTTAAATCAAATCGTTCTGAACATAATAGAAATCAAATTAATCAATCGTAAATGTCAAAAAAAAATTTGAATTAAATAACAGACTTGCAGGACATTAAACATTGAAGGCACCACGGGTGTTATAGGATAATGACGCCCTCGGTCGACGTACACTCCCTCGGGCCAGAGGCCCTCGGAATTGTACACTGCCGACCTCGGTGCGTTATTATCCTTATAACACCCTTGGTACCTTAATAACTATAATGCTGGTAAGGGTTAAGATCAGAAAGGTGTTAGGAAAATAACTTTTTCAAATAGTCGACGTTTCTTCACAATTTGTTGATATTCTCAGGACTCTACAATTGAACATATTGATGTACATATTTGTAGGACAATATCGCATTATTATTAAAAAAACGTTGTGACTGTTTATCACTGAATAAAATATATAAATTAAACAAACCAAATAAATAAAGGTTTATCCTTTCTCTATTAATCCTTATTTTGCACTAAACATGTTTTATAGGAAGTTGAGAATTTGTTGCTCCTCTTCTGCGACGATTAGGAGGTCATCGGCGTTTGCTAGTGCGATTGGGGTTCTCAGTGTTTCCGTGTCTTCGTTGAAATTTGGTATTTCCCTTATTGTGTTTTGTATTACTTGGCCTAGGACCATTACATGGTGAATAGTCGGGGGGGATAAGGGGCATCCTTGTTTGACTTCTCTGTTCTTTTGTCTGGTTTCCGTCATTTGTCCGAAACATTGTATGACAGTGTTTTCATGAAGGCAGGCCTATATTATCTTGTTTATTAGATAATGCGGTACTCCCTTGTTATTCAAGGTGTTGACTATGGGCTCGTGACTGATGGTACCAAATGCTTTTTGGAGATCTATAGCGACTATGTGCAGTTTTGTCCCTTCTCTCCATTTTTCTTCCAGTATTCTTCTGGTGGTGTACATGTGGTCGTCAGTTGATCTTTAATGACTGCTGTCGGGTAGTCTGGCGCTCTTTCAATGTACTTCTCTAGTTGCTCGAGCAGGAATTGTGCATAGCATTTGTATGCTGCAGAGTGTTATTCTTCGGTAGTTATCTATATTCTGTGGCGAGTTGGTTTTTGGGAGGTGTATTTGTATGGTTGTGTTTCATTCCGTACTCAGAGGTGTGGTTTCTGTCCATACTCTGGTGATGATTTCTAGGGTTTGCTCCTTTAGCCTTTCCGTACCATAGTGCATTAACTCGTTGTATATTTTGTCTACTCTAGATGCGGTGTTTTTTCTATGTCTGGCCATTATGTCTAGGAGTTGGTCTTTTGATGGTGGCTTGTCCAAGGGCCAGTGGTCCGTTTCTTTTATTAGTTTTGTTCGTTCTTTAGTTGCCTTCTCTTCTTCCTCCTTCCAGCTTCTTGGTCCAATGTTGCATTGGTATGTATCTTCTCTCGTTGGTACTGTTGTTTCTTCTATATATTTTCAGATATCTGAAGGTTTGGTTTAGTCGTTGTCCTGTTGGGAGTGTTTCTGCATTTTTCCTCGTCGTGGTTTCTCTCCGCCTCCCTTTTTTCCTTCAGTGCTTCTTTTAGTTTTTCGTTTAAGTTCCCCGGCGGTTGTTGTTTGCCTGTGGCCTTCATTTTTTAGCTGTTCGTACTTGTTATTTTTTCCTTTCTTGTCGGGCTCATAGGTGATGCTGCAATTTTTTTTTGTGCCCATTGATGTCCAGTCTAATTCTTCTCCTGTCAGTTGGTTCTCAATTTCTTCATCGTATTTCTTCTGAAAGTCTTCGTGCTGTAGTAGAGGACTATTCCAGGTATTGTGTGGTGTTTTTTTGTTTCCTTGAGTTCTTTTTTTCTTCTTTTATTTCCAATTTTCCGTATAGAATTTTGTGGTCTGTATTTATCCTTTTTGCTTTAACGTTCTTGATCCTTTCTCTTATCTCTCTGCTTACCAGGATATGATCTATTTGGGAGATTGAGCTTCCATTACTCCAGGTGTCAATGCAGGTTTGGCTTTTGCTCCATGTGTTTCTTATTGTTAGGTCAAACATGTGTATGGTATTATTTTGTAAAATTTCACGGATTTATTTTTTGAAGAAAATACATGTGGCAATACACAGTTCTGAACTTTTCTACATGAATGCGGATGTAATTGATATTCAGTGCTCACAAAACTAACAAGGTGTATTAATATTTTCAATAAATATTTTAATTTGAAATATTTTAATTGAAAATAATATAAAATATCGATATCTTGCGTGGCATGAATTTATAATCACGAAAATATAATAACGAAGTCGCCGTATTCAATTAAAGACTCTGCTTATAATAACGCTGTGACATCTATTAATATAAATCACCTCATTTTATTATTTCTTAATGTGTTCGCATTTTTTACGATCCCGCTTTATCGTCAATCAATCTTCACATTTTAACGTACGGTTTTAGCTATTTAGGAAGACCAAGTCCCAGTTAACTCTCCGTTTATTATGTAAAGTGGATATTTGCTATTAAAATCTATCTATATGCAAAGAAGCTGCTTTTACCGGATAACCCCGCTAGCACTCGAAGTTAGGTATGTGCAGAAACCAAACAAAACGACAACCCTAATTAACAAATAAATATTAACGCGAGATTGGAACTGAGAACTGGGAAACGGAATATGCAAAGCTACTTAACGGCTTTGCGTAAGGCAAAAAAGCAAAAGGGTAAAGAAGTGAATGTGTTTAGTAGTCTTTACCGTTGGATGAGATCTGCAATGTAAACAGCTCTCAATCCAACGAATATATCTTCTGAAAATAGTTTCAAACATTTGAAATTAGTTTGTTGCAGTTCTTGGAACTATGCTCATTGTAGCTTAATATGAAATATGTCTGCCCAATATAGACCTTTTACCACAGCTTTCGTAAAGTAGTGATAAATTAGATACAAAGTTTGCAATTTTTCCATTCATATTGAATGCCAGTTTTGATATATTTTTATGGCAAGTTTTCACAAAGCAACGAGGGGGTCAACTGCGCCCAAAATTTTGTACACCAGATTTCCTTCCTCTTTGACGAAGATTACACAGATTTCCGCCAGATTTCCTCGGATTTCCTGGGATTTGCTTAAAATATCCTCGGATTTCTTTAAGATTTCCTCGATTTTTTTTTTAATTTTCGAAGAACGGGGGGGAGAAATTCGAAAAGCAAAAGATTTCCTGAGATTTCCTGGGATTTCCTAAAATTTCTTCGGTTTTTGGGTTTCAAAAGATTTTCCGGGATTTACTAAGATTTCCTGAGTTTTTTAAGGTTTCCTTGGATTTCCTATAGATTTCTTTGAATTGTTTTCAAAAAAATGTTTGAAAACGGGGGAAGAAATCCGGAAAGCAAAGGATTTCCTGGGATTTCCTAAGATTTCCTCGATTTTTTTTTTCAAAAAAAATGTTTTAAGAGCGGGGGGGGAAGAAATATTAGAAAAGCAAAAGATTTTCTGGGATTGCCTAAAATTTCCTCCGATTGACTAAGATTTCGTCGGATTTCCTTCGCGGTTTGTCCCTCGCAAAGCGACGACGTCGTCAATATTTTATTAAATGGGAACCGCCATTTTTGTTATCAAATTTGAAAGAGCGCATTTTTCTACATACAATATCGAAGTAAGTTGCATGAGAAAGTTTTGAAGAACTATCTTGAAATATTAAAATATTAACTTTACTAGATATGAATAAATTTCGAAAACATCTAAGTTTTATATTCGAATTGCGCCGTATCCATGTACCTGAAGTTTCGAACGTTCACCCGAACGAATTTTAGATGAAAAAGAAAAGTTAATAAATGTTAAATGTTTTAAATGTTTTTTTAACCGCTTCTCAAGTCACCGAAGTAACTCCTTGAAAATCCAGAATGATTTTGTGTTAGGTAAAGAGAAACGAGGCCCTACAGCTTATAGTGGAGTCCGAACCACTTCTTGGGGATAATTTAATAAAAACCACACATCGATTTACACTTCACTACCACATTTTCTGACAAAAATATCCACAATACTGTAGTTTTTACACCTAAATCGAAGTGTGGTTTTTATAATTTTTTCGATTTCATTTGAAATTTGATCAAGTGAACGTTCTAAACTTCAGGCACATCCCTATCCACAGCTTGACAGTATCCTCAGTCGTCTTGTCTAAGGTTTTTTTAATGCTTTCGGTGGCAAAAATCTAAAACCGTCCTTTTTATAGGGTTTTTAATTTTCCTCTTGAACGGACAAATTCTAATGCTTGCTTGACTATCACAAAATCAAAAAATTTCTGTCTTCTGTCTAACTTTTTTTTGTGCGCACGATTACTCTAGAACCGTTTAAGATTTGACTTGAAATTTGGTACACATATGTATTTTGTCGAGATCTGGAACTAGATTATATTTTGATCTTATTCCGTTGAAGCGGAGATAAATTGGCGTAAATGGGGGTAATTAGGTAAATTAAGCAAGTAAGAGTCCATAAAATTGTTACTTAGTATATATAAATAGAGAAGCTAAGGTCACAAAAATTGTTTTGGCGTAAGCCATCCCCATTACCACCCTCACCCAATTATTAAAGGGGGTGAGAACAACAAAATTGTGATTTAGTGCGTGCACAAGAACCAAACGCTTCAATATTTTTTTTTACTTCATCCACTCCACCAACATCCTACCATCACCCCCACCTCCACTACCGATGTGGCATATCGTTGTATGGGTTCTTGGTGTCGACGATTTCAAATTTCATATTATCAAAGTTCCATAAACTATTATTTCCTCATAGTGGAGTGCAAATATATTTTCGAAAGTACACCAAATTTTTTTCGATAGTTCGCAGAAGTAGGGTATTATAGCAGGGCTGGGGGGCGTGGCTTAGGGTAATTAGAGGCAATTAGGGGATAATTAAGAGTAATTAAAAGTAATTAGGGGAAGATGGGACAAGGCGGTACAAAGTGGCACAAGGTGAGACGAGGTGGGGGATAAAACAAGATTAAAATATGGATAAATGGAGATAACCTATTACTTATTAATATTTGATGAAGAACTGTGAAAGGGTAAACATGTTTACATGTAATGTTTGTAATGCAACATTCACTAGGTCTTGCGGACTAAGCCGTCACGCTAATATTCCTAAAATTTTTAAAAGATTTGTTTTTATGAATTGTTTTCATTGAATAGATAATATGGATGTAGAAGTAGTGATTCCTTGAGCAACGGTTTTTTATTTTTATAACGACATTAATATCGATATTAGGTAATAAGGTCATTTAAGTGGGCGAAAGTGAAATTTTATTTCATAACTTTTTAGCAACCTTTTCTAAAGGCGGCTTAATTTTTTTTCCACCCTTTTTAATAGACTCTATATTTAACTTTTTTACAATGAAATAATATATCTGTCGTTTTCAATTCTTCAGTTAACATCAGGCTTGTTATCAGAGAATCCTGAAATCCCATGCATCAAATATACAAAAAATATGCAATTCTAACAGGCATTTTTTAATACAATTCTGACAAAATTTTATTTTCCATTAGCGCATTTGCCAAAATTTCGACTACAAAAATCTTCTAATTCTCTTTCAGTTTTGAAAACTCCGAAAGTTTCGAGGAAGTTTTCCTTCTAACTTCCCATTGGGTATATTGATAGCCTATTTTAGAGTGAAATCTGATTTCTGATGATGCAAGTTTCATTTTGATACCAATATTATTTAGATGAATTTTACACACTTTTATCAAATATGGAAAGTTTACTCGTTTACTCTGATTTTTTGGTGTCGGTTAAAAATAAAATATTTATTGATAATAGAGCTTTTAGAAAAGCTCTAAAATTGTTTACCATAATCCAAAAATTAAATGAAATATTCGTAAATATTCGTGAACAAGCTAAAATTCTCGGTAATTTAACACTTCTGACTGATTGGTAACGTTATCATTCCTTCAGCCAGGTATCTGTGTATAACTTTTTCTAATATAATAACCACAAATGAGAACAGACAGATGGGTCTGTATGCCTTGGTCTGTGTATAGTTAAATACGCTCTAGTTTAAAAGTAAAGACCAGATTTAACTTTTTCCAGCATTCAAGTATGTATAGTTGTGTGCTAGCTTTTAATGTTTTAACGACGAATAAATAAAACTTATTGTTTTACGATTTTCACAAAAACTATATTTATATTTTTTAAACAAATATATAAATACATGACAATTGTTTCACCACACAGTGGCTTCTTCGGATGTGAGTATTAAACTAACATTACAATGTATAAAATGGTTTATATAGGAACCAATACGGTAAATTAATAAGGGTTACAGGTATAAATTATTACTTAGAAACTTATAATAAATTATTCATAACAACTGATTAATATATATTCCTAAAACTTCTTAGTGTAGGAAAGAAATTCAATTTAAATACAAATTTAACAAAGGTGAATTGTTCGTATCATTTTGATCATTTAAAATTATTCCAGAGTTTTTTAATTTATTAATTTCTAAAGACTAATAAAGGGCATAGCACGATAAGCATGTAAAATCTGCCCCCAAACAAAATTTTGTTTGTTATCAACTGTTTGAAGGGGCTTACCCTAAATATGATTTTCCCAAAATTTCAAGCCTGCAGCCGCCATATTGGAGGAGTGGTGGTTTTTTTTTTATTTTCGTTTTGTAAAATTTTCTCGGATACCGTTGTACAGAAAACATCCGAAATAATTCACAGTTGTTACTTACATATTGGACTATTTACCCAATTTTTTTCATAATTTTTAAATTTCATATGCAAAAAAATTTTGCAAATTTTTGTACACAATTTTTTGGCACTTTAAGAAAGAGGGCTATTCTGAATTTTTCATCGTAAATTACTCATTTATCAAGGCCTATTCCCATATTTTTAAAAGATGAGGAAGATAGTTAAAAAAACGAAAAACTGCATTACCGACCATTCTCTTAACGCGCCTCACTATCATTTGGAAGCATGTTAATCTATGTAATGAAGGCAAAAATAGTGTAAATATTTCGTGCAAAGACGAGATTACCTTTCCCCCCATTTTCGAGGATGCTGAACACGATGCAAGTGGTGGGAGAAGTTTTTGACCGCCGCAACCCCCTGAAACGGCCAGCTCTTTTATGGATCCCTTTATGTTTTCAGGGTCTGGGAGTGATTTACGAACGGGTTATACTTGAAATATCATGGAAGGGAGTTATAGAGTAAGTGGAATTCAGACATCAGGCCTAGGGTTGATTAAACCCTCCCAAGGGGTGGAAAATCATTTTTTTTTTCAAATGATTCGGTTCAAACCCGTATCCCCCCGTTTTCGGGGTCACTGATCACGGGAAAAATATTCATTTCCCTCAAACAGTGAGTGAGAGGTGGTTTCTGGCGTTTCTACCCGGGGATTAATACTTATACTACTATCGTCATACAATTAGAGTTTTCTATCCATCATTACAGACGTTATTAATATTAACATGCCCCGAGTTTTATAAACGTTATTTCTTGGAAACTGTTGATAACTGGTACTTACTAAACTTGTGCGACTATCGGATAGTTAAATTGTAATGAATAAACCTTGTGATTTTCCATCGGACATTAATAGAAGAATAATCACTTCTACATCCAGTGGAAGTATAGTAACGACAAAAAAATTCGAAAATTTTTATTGATCAAATAGGCTTAGAATATCGTGAAACGTCGAGATTTTAAGTTTGAGTAAAAAAAGTTTCTGTCTGTCTGTCGGTCTGTAACTTTTTTGTGCGCACGATTACTCTGGAACCGTTTAAGATATTGACTTGAAATTGGGGTAAATAGGTAAATCAAGCAGGTAAGAGTCCATCAATTTGGAATTTAATATATACAAGAGAAGTTAAGGTCTCAAAAACATTTTTGGCATTAGCTACCCCCATTAGCACCCCCACCCCATTGTTTAAGGGAATGAAAAAAAATTGTAATTTAGTGTGTTTACAAGAACCAAAAACGTCAAATTATTTTTTTACTTCATCCACCCCCACTACCACCCCCATCCCAGTACCGATGTGGGATATCGTTTTATGGGTTTTTGGGGTAGACGATTTCAAATATTACATTATTGAAGTTCCATAAGCAATTATTTCCACATACAAAATGTTTTCGTTGTGATGGACTTGGTTAGAAAATCTAGATGTGGAAGTAGTGATTCCTTGGGCAGCGGTTTTTACACATAAACGGTAGATATTCTGAACAAACCTGGTTTTTCCGATGGTCCCGTGGAGGCCCCGCTCGAGAGCACGTCGTTCTTTTCATTACTGGGCATACTTGAACGTAGGTAATAAAAACGTTATAAATAGCACCTAAAAACTGTTAAAATGATCTATAACGGCGGCAGATTGTTAAAAATGCACTTATAAGCGATATATATATATTTGTTAACAAGACATGCGTCCAAATAATAGTGAGGCGCGTATAGGAGAATGGTCGGTAATGCAGTTTTTCGTTTTTTTAACTATCTTCCATATTTTTTAAAAATATGAAAAAATTTGGGAATAGGCCTTGATAAATGAGTAATTTACGATAAAAAATTCAGAGTGGTCCTCTTTCTTAAAGTGCCAAAAAATTGTGTTCAAAAATTTGTAATTTTTTTTTTGCATATGAAATTTGCATTTAAAAATTATGAAAAAAATTGGGTAAATAGTCCAACATGTAAGTAACAGTTGTGAATTATTTCGGATTTTTTCGTACAACGGTATCCGGAAAATTTAAAAAAATCAAAATCAAAAAGCCCCCCACCACTCCTCCAATATGGCGGCTGCAGGCTTGAAATTTTGGGAAAATCATATTTAGGGTAAGCCCCTTCAAATAGTTGATAACAATGAAAATTTTGTTTGGGGGCAGATTTTACATGCTTATCCTGATATGCCCTTTAATTTTGATCCTTTATTTTCTAAATGTGATATTTCGAAATTATCATTAATCCTGTGTGATTTTCCTCTATAGTGTGATTAGCGTAAGTGGAATTAGTTTTTTTGTTGTAAAAACTATATGTGGCTGACTCGTTCCTTGAATTTTCTACCCGTTTGTCCTATATATACTTTAGGGCAAAAGCTACACGTTAACTTATATACTCGTGATTGGTTATCCTCATTAGTTTTGTCCTTATTGTTTTTTATTAATTTTCCCAGCGAATTAGACGATTTGCAATGTTAATGTTCCGTTTTATCAAATTTTTGGCCACTGATTCTGTCGGTTTTCCGATATGAGGCTTTTATATTTTATTCTTTCTTTGGAAGTAGGATGTACAAGTCTAATAGCCTTTTTTGAAAGAATATTATCGATCATTTCAGGGTTATAACTATTATTAAAAGCGATTTGTTTTATTATATTTAATTCTTCGTTAAAATTTTCTTCAGACAAAGGGAAACTTATTAGTCTATGTACTATTCTATTGTAGGCTTCTTTTTTTGTGTTTAGCAGAATATGTAGTCGTATTATGTATGGTAGTAATTGTATGTGACGATTTGTGGTATATTGAAAATTCGTGTAAATTATTCTTCTTAGCGATTGTTAAATCTAGAAAGTTTATACTGTTTTCTTTTTCTAATTCTAAAGTAAATTTAATATTAGGGTGTAAGTTATTAATGAAATCGAATGAGGTCGAATCAATCAACTATTTAATACATTTATACACAATGGGTAGCATTCGAATTTTCACATGTGGTAGTATTGGGTAGATACCGTCATATCGTGATGGTCCTTTATATAGTCCCAACCAGTTAATCCTTCAATCCGATAGAATGGACTAGAACAGAATTTAATACAACTGAAAACAACATTGACACATTTTAAAATAAAAGAGTAGGAGATTCGAGATATGGGACAAGAATTCATCTTTCAATTATAACACTGATCGTTCAAGTGACCCTTTGTAAATATTAAATTACATCTACTTACGGCAATATAACTGTACACACGATGAAAAGTATGCGATCTTAAACACATGATCAGGTATAAAGCACAAAAACTTGTATTAAATAACCACATCAACCGGTTAGGCTATCCTGAAACATGCTTGAAATGTTTTTACAGAATAAAGCAAGTGTGCTTTGAAAGTATCACTCCTATATTTATAACAACCACTGCAGGAAGCTCTCATATTTAAAATTATCAGCGAAAATTATAAACATAAAATCATTTATATTAACGTCAAATGGGTAAACTTTTATTATGGCAAATTTGATATTCCAAATTATCGTGCAAATCTCTATAATCTGCAACATTGCTAAAGTACTTGAAACTATTTTACAGTAACATTAGTAAAAAAACTATAATTCACCAATACGGCTTTATGAAGCGACGCTCTGCAACAACAAATTGGAGGATGTTAAAAAGTGGCTAATTTTGGCCTAAGCTGGGCAAAGGAAACTGGACAGGGTTTTTGATAGCATTTTTCTCGTCGAATGCGATGATGAATTTAGGCCAGTGAAATTAGCAAATATGTAATTCGTTTCAGGACGCCATGTGGATTAAACGATAGTTTTATTGATTACGAACATGACCCTAAATTTGGTCCACTTTTTGACCGCCGGAACATGGTTTATTTAACGATTTATTGTTGAAAAATTCCAAAAAATCGACTTTTTTTAATATAACTCGAATATCTTTGACGATAGGTTTTTCAATTTATAGATACTGTTAGAACTTTAAAAAACGGTTAATTTGAGAGGTGTTTCGTTTAAAACGCTTGAAAATTTATTTAAATAATTGCAAAAAAACACGAAAATTTTAGCAATTTGCAAATATTTTTCATTCTTTAACAAAAGTACTTTAGCGCTTAAAACTTTAAAAAAATATGTCTTTTATCACCCCAAAGTTACCCCTAAAATTTCGTCAAGAAATTTGAATTAGTTTAAGAGATATTCAATTAGTTTATTAAAAACATGAATTATGTAAAATGCAAATTCACCCAGTTCCCGTTGAAGATTTTGCAATATCGTTCTGATATCTTTGTTGCTGAGTTTTTTTACACATTTTCAAAAAAAAAAAATGACTGTAGCCTTACTAGAAGCCGAGATGATGTTTTTTTTAATAAATTCGTAATTTGTTTATTAATAAACATTAACAGCTGAAACTTGGCGAACAACTAGTTTAATAGTCTATCTTTGTGATAGAGCTGGTGGGGAAAAATTCAATTTGCAATGATAACAATAATTAATTTTAAATCAGGGCCAAAACAGGAGTGAGAAGCATGAGTCGTCATATCTGTAACAGGTTCATAAAATGATCGAGACGAGTTCAAATCCGTCAACCAAAAATTTACCGTTTCACCGATTTTGACTTTTTTTTTAAATTTGGGGTGATGAAATAATAATATCTGTCATGTCGATTTTTTCCTAATTAAACAGTAATTTGTTATAAACAATTATTTTTTGTTAAAACAATTTTTACGAATTTATTAAAAAAAAATCATCTCAGCTTCTAGTAAGGCTACAGTCATTTTTTTTTTGAAAATGTGTGAAAAGACCCCAGCAACAAAGATATGAGAACGACATTGCAAAATCTTCATTTGTTTAAAAGTTATTAGCAAAAAACCTAACCTCAAAATGTGACCCTTTTTCAAACACCATTTTGAAGTTGAAAATAATGCAAATTTGCCATTAATGAAAACATAAAGATTAAGTCTTAACAAAAAAAAGAATGTCCGGATCAACCCTCTACGACAACGGGAACTGGGTGAATTTGCATTTTACATTATTTATGTTTTTAATAAACAAATTGAATACAGTCGAACCTCCATAACTCGAATCCCCAAGGGGATTGAAAATGAGCTCGAGTTAGAGAATCTTTGAGTTACGGGAACTTTTTACTAAGCATAATAAATATTTATTGCTTTGAATGGCTTAGAGATATAGAGGATTTCGAGTTATAGACGTTCGAGTTATGGAGGTTCCACTGTATCTCTTAAACTAATTAAAATTTTTTGATGAAATTTTAGGGATAACTTTGGGGTAATAAAAGACATATTTTTTCAAAGTTTCAAGCATTAAAGTGCTTTTGTTAAAGAATGAAAAATAGGCACATCGGTACTGGGGGTTGGGGCGGTGGAAGGGGGGTGATAGTGGGGGTGG
Source organism: Rutpela maculata (assembly GCA_936432065.2). Taxonomy (NCBI): domain Eukaryota; kingdom Metazoa; phylum Arthropoda; class Insecta; order Coleoptera; family Cerambycidae; genus Rutpela; species Rutpela maculata. The sequence continues at coordinate 345,340,030 of OW386285.2, forward strand.
ATGAACAAAAAAAAAATTAAGGTCTTTGGTTCTTGTACAAACCCACAATTTTATTTTTTCACCCCCTTTAATAGTGAAGTGGGGGTGGCTAATGCCAAACATTTTTTTGAGACCTTAGCTTCTTCCCTTATATACACTAAATACCAATTTTATGGACTCTTACTTGCTTGATTTACCTATTTACCCTCATTTACCCCAATTTACCCCCCAACGGGATAAGATCAAAATATAATCTCGTTCCAGATCTCGCCAAAATAAATACGTGTACCAAATTTAACGTCAATATCTTAAAAGGTTCCAGAGTAATCGTGCGCACAAAAAAGTTACAGACAGACCGACAGACAGAATTTTTTTTGCTCAAACTTAAAATGTCGACGTTTCATGTCAGTCTAAGCATATTTGAACAATACAAATTTTCCACCTTTTTTGCGTTAGGTACTATACTTTCACTGGATGTGGAAGTAATTTAACAAACAGTCGCTGTATCTGCTGTTTATTTAGAACAATACAAAATTATATTTTGATTTCACAATTAAGGTAAGGTAATTTAGCAGTATTGCAAAAACTGCAATATTGCAATTTTTAAGTATTCCATGCATGGGTCTTGAAGAAGGTGTTTGTGAGTTAGAAAGTGAAAAAGACTCCTCAAGATCAGTGTAACAAGAATAGTACGAAAGCTTTAGAATTAGTATAAGTTAAATAGGGACCGTCTACATGTTGTTCTGTCATTTAAATAAATATCTTCTTTTTTAAACTCTCTTTTTTATATATCTACTATAGCTATTTACACCGCTAGTACGCATATACATGGCTTTGGGAAAGAGCATGTGTAACATATGGTGGAGGTGTCGGGTATAATTTTCATGCATACGCATACGGTCGACATGGAAATACATAATTTTTCATTTGGAATTGCATTTTGTCTATAGGTCTATATTACATATTTTTTGTTTTTAATTGTGTCCTTGGTGTTCTGAAAACTTACATTTGCTTTTCTTTGTGTTAAGTAGATATTTATATACATGTTTTCTTAATTTCTAAGTTTAGTTACGGTCCACCTTGATTATCTTTTGTATTTACAATTTTTATCTGCATTTGCCAAGTCTGTCAAAAACCTCCTACCCTGTAGTTTGATTTAATATCCGTTGGGCAGTGTATGATAAATAAATAAATAAGTAAATTATCCAATTTCAAAAAGAAATACTTGCGGGGAAGCTAAGAGGACGCACCCAAATGCACGAAATCAATTTACACACATGTGTCCTTCAATAATATAAAAATACATCACGATTTTAATATAATTCAAGTCAAAGCAGCTTCTGCTTCGAAGAGCCCTTTCCGGTCCTCGACCAGGAAAGCCCGAACCTCTGCGATATTTCGAAGGACCATAAACTTCACTTCAATATACAATTTAGTACTCTGTCCCGCATACATAAGCTCGACTGCAAAATGAACTCTTGTCACATATCTACTCTACATCGTAAAGTAGTCGCATGGAGCAGATTCAGGGGCCATAAATCCAAGTAGGCGTTTACAACACAGGTGCCATCTGTGTTTCATGCTAGCTTAACTGCTCGCTGGGGGGCCAGAATTCAAAATTGGTGAAGTGTTCTACGCTAAAATCTGAATACGAATTGTATCGCTCTTAGCGGTCGCCTGAAAAATATGTTTTACGCAGCTGAGGATTTATGCTTTTTGTTATGCTTACCGCGATTTCGTCCAATATTTTATAGAGTACAGAGAAATCGTTTGTGGTTGTGATATCAGTGAAATGGGAGTATTTCGAAATGGAATTCAAGTATTCCGTATTATTAAATAAATGTTGTGTGTATACACAGTACGATAGAAAGTATACTGACGAAGCGTAATCGCAGAGTTTTAGCCTTAAAAAATAATGTTCTCTTTTAATAGTTGTTTACTATACAAGTGGGATAATAATGTTTATTCCACACGTACCTTACAAAACTGTATCTACAATCATTAGAAATTCATCAAATCCATCACAGTCTATCATAAGAAAATTAAACTCAGTTATTAAGAACGCAAGTTATTCATGCATTATAATTTTAAACGGTAGCAACCAAATTACTAAAGAATGCGTTTGTTGTCAATAAGTTTATTTATCAAAAGTTATAAATAGAAGCATTAACAAAGTCATGTCCAACTCAGATATTCTATCAGACATTGAAGAAACCGCTACAAAACTTTTTTTCATCTTTTTTACCTGATAAATGAAAAGTTAAATAAGAATTTACGTTATAGTCGGTACGAGAAATGTGTACAGAAAAAAAAGACAAATAATGTTACCGATGAGGTTTTAGCGTATTTTGAGCATTTAACGAAGACTCAGAAATCTTCTCTCTGGGTGTATTATATTATTCGATGTTATATCCATGAAAACAAATGTGAATATCATCACATTTACCCATTTAATTCAGGGGCGAGCATAGAGGCGACTTCAATGTGAATGTCAGTCGATATTCCGTTGAAGTAACGTCCGGTCCGGTTAGTACTTGGATGGGTGACCCATCATGGGAAACAGCGATCTCTTTCCATCTTCTAGCGGCTTGTATACCAGTGTGTACGCGGAAGCTACGTAATTTGAAGACGAGGATTATGTAGTGGATATACCATCCTTCGGAGGGGATGTAAAGCAGGCGGTCCCTTGTCTATTATATGATAGGCAAGTAAAAGATCCCTACTCTTCTTACGAGAAGAGGTTCGGCAAAATTTCCAGGTTGGGGGTAGCTCGTCTCCTGGCGTCTCGTCGGTAATAAGCCCTGGTAGCGGAAACAGGCCGACGTTAAATAAATAGATAAAAAAAAAAATCCATTTAATTGTGAAGGATATCGCCCTAAAATATCTAAGATTTTAACACATTGCTAAACATTTGCAAGAAGCTCACGACAACACAGCATTAATGAGAACAGTTCAGCTCATTGTTGTACTTGCAGGTGCATGCAGAGGAGAAGAGTTGACAAAATTACTAGTAGAACATGTAACAGACATGTAACAGTCAGTGTTTTTGAAATGTAATACCATTCACAAGACAAACATATGTTGAGAATTTTTAGAAGGATTAATATGGAAGAAATTATTCGGTACAAGATAGTCTACCTTGGATTGGATGTTTTTTTTTTTACTTTTTTTATATATATTTTTTTTATACTAACGAGTGTTTCACCAACAAAATTGGCATCACAAAAATTAAAATGTCCAAAAACTAACATTATTTACAAGAAAACTGCGAACAATATTTTATAGAATGTGCAAGAATTATTTAAAAAGTTTAACAAACCGGCGAAGAGTATAATGTTTATTATAGTTTATTCTCGATAACGGTGTTATAAAATTAGTGTTTTCAGTGTTTATCCGTTCGTAAATTTGTTCTAACATGATTTAAGATGGATAAATCTGCAATTAAATACTCTAAATGTTACTCAGTGACGAAATATGAATCAAGATCATTAGAACATAAAACAAATATTTGTTTCATTGTCACTGGGAACAAGTGCTACACTTTAAAAAGGAACAGAAATGGTTGCGAACTACGACGAAATGAAAGTGACATCAGAAAATATTAGATAATTATTATGTATTAATATTTTGGGAGTTTTTCATCTGGGATCATTCTTCTTTTGTATTGTATTTATATTTATTGTTATTACTTATACCTTTCAACCTTTAATATTATATCAAATAATCAATTTATGATAAGATAATATACCGCAAGTGAAACATCATTTTTGGCTTAGCTATTTGCATTATTAGAGAAATTAGTAACATGAGTAATTTTACTTACAGTTAAGCATTATCTCCTTAATTTCACTAGCGTTAAAGCATTCAAAAACCATTTGAGCGAATAAACTCCATAACATAAACTAATCAACATCAGGTAAACTGTCATTTTGTGTCTTTACGAATCCTCTCTCTCTCTCTCTCTCTCTCTCTCTCTCTCTCTCTCTCTCTGTCATCATAATAATTGAAAACAGCTTTAAATTAAGAATAACTGTTCTATTTAATATTAACATTCATTGACTCTGCTAATAATAACTACAAATAGTCGAAATGAATTGTTCTCCTTCAGACTTGCTTAAAACAACTAGTAACGATAGATGCTCAAAAAACAATAATAGGTCACGTGACCTCGTAGTTACTTTTACGAGTAAAAACCCGCTGGTGTGTAAACTAGCAAAAAAGCTATGCTTTATTGTGCTTAGAGCAAAATGTTAGTAAGGTCTTTGATTAAGTACACAAAAATATGAAGATGAATATATGTAAACTGCTATACCGGGTGTCAACGGAATCATTAGACAAGCCATAGCTTGCAGAGCTTTCAAAATATAAGTCTTAAATTTGGCAGGGGTAATATATACAAAAAACGGCAAATTTTTCATAATCTGACATTTTTCCGTCTCTTCCGGTTTCCTCGGAAATTACCCCAATTTGAAATTTTAAATGGAACACCCTGTATACTTTTACATTTTTGGATTCCAGAGACGATTTCAATTATGACTGCGTAGCTTTAAGATTGTTTGGAGACTACTTGATTTTTTTAGGGCTGTTTTAATTTTTGCATCTAGAGTACAGTAAATACACTCAAGTCAATCAAATGGACCAAAACAATAAGACAAAAATGTAAATGTGAGATTTTTCGAATTGGTTTAGTAGCTACGACAAACTAAAATTTCCGTAATCACTAATTTGTTATTATGTCAACTTTTTCAAAATCTTTTACACACCCAGTAGTTAAGTACTAATTTTCACGACAAATCCATTGGTACCTTCAAATCGAAAATCGGTTTAATATTAACTCAAATACACAAATTCTTTGTGGATAATAATTAAAATATCGAGAAAATGGGCTTATCAAGTAAGTATGCCGTAGAAATTGAATAAAACTAGATTCAAAACATTCATTTTGTCAATAAAACAACGTTGCAAATAAAAGAAGTGCTTCCAATTCAATGTTCTGTTCAAACAAAAATAAATTTGACAAATAATAATACGTGTGTATTATTAACTAAATAAGTTTGCTCTTATCTTTAAATTTGTTGTTGTTTGTTAGTTATTGTTATTATTGTTTAACATGTTTAACATGTAATCAAGGGGTGAAAAAGTGGACATGTTATTAATTTTTGGAGAATGAGACAAAAATTCCAGAAACGCCGAAGATTTGTATTCCCAAAGGTATCCGAACAGATATCATCCATGTTCTGGATAATATTTTCCAATTGTGAAGAAACAAATCAGGAGAGGAATTGATAACAATCCTGCAGCTTTTATCGTTGATGAAGCGACAGACATTAACATGTTGGCTTTTGTAGACGTGAATCCTACTACTTCTACTAGAGAAATTCCCAAGAGGTGCAAATTAGTCATGAATCAGTAAGAAAGATTCTCAAAAAATATGGTTACCGCACGTTTAAAGGCCTTGTAGCCCATTGTGCTGCCGCTACGAATTTATTGGAATCCCCCATTCAGGCCGGATTTTAACCCAAAGGCCAAGGGGCATTCCTTATTTCCTCCATCACCGGAAAACCAATGCCGAAGTGTTTGTGCCTCAAGTTCATAAGACTAGGGCAGGAAGTAAGGACGTGGATGAAAGTCTCCTCCTCGTCCCCGCAGAACCTGCAGTCGGGTTGTCGACCACCCCTATAGTGTGCAGGTGTTTTTTGAAAGAGCCGTGTCCAGTCAAATGACTTACCACGATTCTGACCTGTTTCCTGCTTAATCGCAGGATTTGTTCTGATCGCTTCGGCAAGGGCCCTGAGATTAGGAGCTTCGCTTGCCGGAGTCCTAGGTATGAGGCCCAGAAGTCAAAGAACTGGGACCATGTCCAGCTCTCTACTAACTTCTTGGCACTCGATCTAGGGTAGTCGAGAGCAGGCTCCGGACCCAGTAGAGGTCTCTGAGGGCCCCCTCTGGCCAGAGCATTTGCCCGTTTGTTACCCCCAAAAATGTTGCTGTGTCCTGGCACCCAGAGAATCTTGACCCAGTTGGATGATCCTAGTTCACAGAGTGCCTGTTTACAGATTTGAACCAATATTGACTTGGTCCGTACTGATGCAAGGGCTTTGAGGGCCGATTGACTATCGCTACATATATATATGTGCTTGTTGGAATATCTCTTTCGGATATTCTCCTGTGCGCAGACCAAAATAGCGAAGATCTCGGTCTGGAATACTGTGGCGAATTTGCCCAGGGCATAAGAAAGTTCAGCTCTGGGCCTTTCACCGTATCTCCCCGCTCCAGCACTTTCCTCAAACGTCGATCCGTCTGTAAACCAGACGATATCGGTAGGCCTGAGTATGTCCTCGAGTGGGTTCCAGTCTTCCCTTTTGGGGATGGCAACCTCAAATGGTTCCGAGAAGGAGAAGGAAGGCACCATGTCATCACTCCTGGCCTCCAGAAGTGAGTGAGTCCCTATCACGTCGGAAAGAACCCTTGTGTGCCCTAATTGTTCTTCTCCGGTTTTCCACTGACCACCACACCTCAGCCTGTAGGCCGCTTTCCGAGCCTCGGCCTCAATCACCAAGTGAACGGGCACGAGATCCAGAAGGACCTCCAGAGCTGCTGTGTGGGTCGTGCGTATTGCTCCTGTGTCTCCTATATAGGCGAGTCTTTGGAGTTGTGTTAGTTTCTGTTGAATGTATAGCATAGTTACGGCAGGCCACCACACAACAGAAGCATACGTAATCATTGGTCTAACTATCACAGTATAGTACCACATTGTTACCCTGGGGTTTAACTCCCATGTTTTACTAATGGTCCTTCTACAAACCCAGAGGGTTGTAGTGGCCCTTTGTTTTTGTCTGTCTATGTGATCTTTCCAGGTCAGCTTAGAGTCAAGGATGACACCCAGATACTTCACTGACCTGGAGATCCTTAGAGTCGTGTCATAGAGTACAGATTCGACGAAACCGTCTAGCCTGCGCCTCCTAGTGAAGATTGCCAGTTCTGCCTTAGATGGGTTGACTCTAAGGCCCTGGTCGTTACACCATCTTTATTTCTTTGTTATTGTTTTCTGATGAGTCGAGATTCACCAACAATGTATAAATAAAACAATAGATATTGGGCGCAGGAAAATAAACACTTAATGAGGCAAGGTAATTCTCAGGAAATATTTGGAGTAAATGTGTGGGCTGCGGTCTTTGGAATAAGAATTATTGGACCTATTTTATCTCAAGGACTTTTGACAGGGGAGAAATATTTAGAATTCCTACAAAATAATATTGAAGAAATGTTAATGGACTTACCACTTGCAGTTTCTGAACAAATGTATTTCCAACAAGATGGGGCTCCATCTCATAATGTCGCTCGAGTTATGTCCCATTTAGTGAACCGGTATAATAAGCGAGTAACTGCAACATGAATATGTACGCTGGCCTGCCCGCTCACCAGATCTAAGCATTTTTTGTGTGGGGTTATGTGAAAGAACGAGTTTTTTATACACCCTCTCAAACACTTCAAATTTTGCATAATCGTATTCGCGCAGTTTTTGCCAGTATAACTCCTGCTATGTTGCGAAATATTAAGTTAAACACCGTTGACCGATCCAGAAATGTCAAGAAGAATACACTTTGAACATTTGCTACCATTTAATTAATCCTTTAATGTTCTTTATTGTTAAAATAAATCATTTCGGACAGCACACTTCATTTGCAGCGTTATTTTGTTGACAAAATGAATGTTTTGGCATACTTACTTGATAAGCGTATTTTCTTGATATTTTACTTATTATCCTCCAAACAACTCGTGTATTTGAGTTAATATCAAACCGATGTTGGATTTGAAGGTATCAATGGATTTGTCGTGAAAATTAGTACTTAACTACTGGGTGTCTAAAAGATGTTGCCATTTGACAAAGTTAACATAATTGCAAATCAGCGATTTCGGAAATTTTAGTTTGTCGTAGCTACTAAACGAATTCGAAAAATTTCACGTTCACATTTTTCTCTTATTGTTTTGGTTCGTTTGATTGATTTGAATGCATTCACTGTTCTCTAGATGCAAAAATAAAAATAGCCCTAAAAAAATCAATTAATTTTCAATGTGTGTCTCTCAGGTTTGAACAAACTTTACGCAGATTAAGTAATATACCAATTTTGTTTTAAATATTTAAGTTTAGTGAGACTATTACGAAACGAATGTCGTCAGTTGCTGACGGCAAATACCTATTTGAACAACAAAAATTAAAAATATACTGACTGTGTACTTCATAACTAACTCATTGGCACAATCGACCACACCCGACTGCAACTTCTACTCATTAAGTCGATGAGTACGGTTACAAATGTCAATAAATCATATTCTAATAGATCTAGTATAATTCTAATAACCCGCAATAATCAGCAGTGCCGTACAAGGAAGCAGGAGCAAGGAACAATAAGGAAGAAATGCGTACTCCTCCCAGATCCCTTATCTTTGCGCCGGCTGTATAATAACGATATTACCACGTGACTGGACTGACAATCCGTGACTCGACAAGATCTAGCCGCCGTTGGCCCTCAGCATGGTAAAGAAGAGATCTGCCATCTAACGACATACGTGAGCAACTAATGTACGCAGAGGGATGGGAATGCATTGCGATATTGTATGGCATCAATCAAAAACTAGACGATTTTGCATGAGAAACACGTCGATACTGCCTACATCATTCACCGTTTGATAAATTTTAACTCTCGCACAGCAAATCATTGTTGTAACATCTAAACTACATATCCAGTGCTACGCTTGTACTTATAACGTACACGGATAGTGTTCTTGGGTGATTTACGGCATGTTATTTATAGCATACGTGCTATTCCTAAAAAGATTGCGATTTTATGATTCCACCTGGTGAGCGCTGGATAGAAAGCTTAATGAAATATTGAGTTAGAGGATCGTTACTAGCTGTATTTGATAAAAACACAGACCTTGCATCTTACGCAAGTATCTTAGCCATATTGAAAATATCTGACACAAATGCCAGTTTTCTAATTTGAAACTCAATAAAAATTTTGGAAGAAGTGGTACTCATCTCGATTTCCTAAGGAACAATACTAAAATTGCAAAAGAAATTTTGTTTTCTATTTATTTTACATTCAAAATTTGATATTTTTTGACCTTATAATACTTTTCGTAACTTTTCCTACTTTATTATTATTTGCTCATTTATTTTCCTTTTTCTTTTTCGTCTTTTTTACCTTATAATATCGAATCCTTTTATATAAATCTCTTCAACACTGCAACAGATACTCACCTATTTCATTTCACAAGTGTGAGTCTAAATTGCTTGGGATTATACTTGACAGTAACTTAAATTGGCCATATCAAATGGACTATCTCTGTTATAAAATTTCATCTCTTTTCCGCACACGTCAATTAATATGATTTTTATGTTCTGATTCTCTACGTAGGTATTGTGTATTTTGCAATTCTACATAGTCACCTAACCTACGGCATTGCCTTGTGGGGCAACTCCAGTACAACAGTTGGAAAATTATTTGTTTTGCAAAAAGCAGCTGTTCGTGCTATTACGGCTTATGGTATGCCGTGCCGTGCCAGGTACTTGTCAGCACATATCGACCTTCGACTAGAAAGGATACGGGCTTAGAGGCGTTCAGGCATAATCCCACTGATGCACAGTGGGCCAGAATCCGAAAAAGCTGGCCATAATTAAAAAAATGGAGTAACATTTTCACTTTGGGGTTTTCGAGGTCGGTGACTACGAATTTGGTAATAGTTTTTTCAAGAACAATATGGCGACTCTAATATGGCGACAAACATTTGAGAAAAGTTAATCATTTCAATTGAAAATTAGTACTGATTACGAACTTGATAATAGCTTCTCCAAAAACAAAATGGCGGCTCCAATATGGCGACAAAAATTTGAAGAAAGTTAACCATTTCCATTAATAATTGGTATTCATTGGTTTTCGAGGCCACTGATTACGAATTTGGTAATAGTTTTTTCAAAAGCAAAATGGCGGCTCCAATATGGCGACAAACATTTGAGAAAAGTTAATCATTTCATTTGGAAATTGGTATTCGGGGGTTTTTTAGGTCACTATTACGAATTTCAATTCAAATTTAAATAATTAAATTAATTAAGAATTACTTAATTAATTTAATTTTACATACTTTTAGGTATTTTATGAATTCTCCAACCAAAAAATAAATAATTTTTCAATAATTATTTTTGACATAACAAAAGGCATTAATTTTTTCAAAAATTGTTTATAACACATAAATATTATAAATTGTTACGTTTAAATAGAATAGATATATGTTAAAATATCACTATACCTAAACCAAAGTTAACGCGTCGCTGTATTTTGTCAGCCGTGTCAGAAAAACGATCAGAAAAACAAGAGTGGCACCAAGGGGCAGCCAATTTACTTCCACGTCCAGTGGAAGTATAGTAACGACAAAAAAATTTTTAAAAATTTTTATTTATTGTGCTTAAAATGTCATGAAACGTCGAGATTTTAAGTTTGAGCGAAAACAAAATTTCTATCTGTCTGTCGGTCTGTCTGTCTGTCGGTCTGTCTGTAACTTTTTTTGTGCGCACGTTTACTCTGGAACCGTTTAAGATATTGACTTGAAATTTGGTACACATATGTACTTTAACGAGATCTAGAACTAGATTATATTTTCATCTTTTTTCGTCGAAGGGTTGGGGAGTAAATTGGGGTAAATTTGGGGTAAATGGGTAAATCAAGCAGGTAAGAGTCCATGAAATTGGTATTTAGTATATATAAGAGAAGCTAAGGTCTCAAAAAAATTTTTGGCATTAGCCACCCCCACCTCCTTATTAAAGGGGATGAAAAAAAATTGTGATTTAGTGTATGTACAGGAACCAGAAACCTCAAAATATTTTTTTTACTTCATCCACCCCCCATTACCACCCCCCTATCACCACCCCCACCCCACTACCGATGTGAGGTATCGTTTTATGAGTTTTTGGGGTAGAGGATTTCAAATATTATATTATTAAAGTTCCATAAACAATTATTTTCGCATACAAAGTTTTTTCGTTGTGAGTGACTTGGATAGAGAATCTGGATGTGGAAGTAGTGATTCCTTGAGCAGCGGTTTTTTACATATTTTATTACAAAAATGTTCAACGAACAAATGAAACATATCCCATTGAACGAGTGTGAATGAGTCATAAACTTTTTTCTTGATAAAGAAAAAAATGGTTTCTATATTCTATGAAAAACCACATCCTATTGAATGTTTATAAATTTTTACTAATTAATAATTACGAAATTTCACCTTCGAGATTTAATTACATATATATTGTGGAGGAGAATATATTTTAATGTATTGTAATGTCACTATTTTCTAAATTTTTACAGCACTTTCTGTTGACTATAACAACACGAGTGAAACAAATGGCTCGGTGCGCTTCGTGTGATGGTCACATTCGGAATTAAGTTACAAAGAGCTTAGGGGACGTCGACTCCTTGGGACCAGTTTATATTATACATGGGGTCACCCACTAAACGTCCTGGGATAAAAAATTCCTAAATTCGAAACTCAATTTTTCGATTTTTGGCCAGCTTTTTCGGATTCTGGCCCACTGTGTGATGGTATCTTTACACCACCGCCCGCTCGAGCGAGTGCGTGAGCCAAATGTCCGAACCTGCGGTTCCTCTCATACTGAGCAGGATTACTGTCGCAACGATGAGTCATCAGTAGGGTAAAACTAATCTGTCTCATGACGGTCTAAACCCAGCTCACGTTCCCTAGACTATAGAGAATATTTATGAGTTACTTCGTTGAAAGCCAACTTAGGTTATATTTTGTTTATGTATTTTAAAGCATTCAAACAGAACGGCTGGCCGACAAATTCTGTCGCGTGTCGTTTCATTTTTATGAAGACGGGCATCATATACATGCGAGCTCAGAAGTATTTTCAATACTACACTCAAAGAAATAGTATGGGTAAATTCAACAAAAAAAAATGGTTAACTAACAATATCGTTAATTTTGTTAAACCAAACTATATTGATGATATTTTTAAACAAGAGGTGATTGTTATTTTAATTAATAAAAAGTTGTCGTACAACAAAACAAACATTAACTTAAAAAATAGATGAATAAGACTATTATTTTGTTCGTCTGACTATTATTTTGTTGAATTCTGTCAAATTAAACTAGATAATAGTATATTTTATTTTTAACTATTATCGAATTGTAATTCTAACCCAGTATTAGTTCGCTGTATTATTGTACTTGGTAGACAAACCAATATTATTGTCGTCTTCTAGAAGTTCTAAAAGAATTACCATAAAATTTGCTTGCTTACCACGTAGTCTATTACATAAATTATTCCCAGATGACAATCACTGACAATAATCAATCATGCATTATCTTATACTCTTATGAATTTATAGAAAATTAATAACATGATTGCAATGTTCAAATTCTCTCAGGTATCATCGATATATTTGGATGGATCTTATAAACGATCTCTAATCTTTGGTTTGGGTGGTCTGATGTCTCAATACTGAGATTTTGGCTAACCCAAAAAAACTTCATCTTTCAATAAAGTGTAGATCAACCTAAAAATTAGTTGGTGAACAAAAAACAAAGTCGTTGTACTATTTAATTGTAGACCAAATTGAAAATGGTTAGTGAACATAAAAAAAATGTCATTGTACTATTTCATTTGTTACAAGAAGATATGATTATTAAACTACTATTTGTTTAAGAAAACAAATAAAGTTGTATGACTATTCTTTTCTGATTGATTTAACTATGAAACTAGATAGGCGCGATTTCATATGCTCTTTTTGGTTGAATTTACCTATCATTTTCTTTGAGTGTACAATTGGGATTTGCAATAACTTCCGGTTCTATTATATTATAAACATTAGCGATGAGTTTAAACCTGTAATGTGAGATTAACACTCGATGTGTAGCTCAGTAACCATATTGGGATCATCAGAAGATGGAAAAAACTTAATCTATCAAAAAATTTGTTGTTGGTTTATACATTTTCCTGTAGTCCAATGATACTAGATGAAAGGAGGGTGGCGATTCAATTAGTCCTAACAGACTCTCAACATCATAAACAAATCAGATCTGGTACACAATAATTGTGAAAAGTTACACTGACGGATTTTTTGTCATAAGTAAAAAGTTGCTAACAATTTCATCGGAAATAAATGCTATTTTTACAGTTTAGTTAAATATCTCTAACCCAGTACATTTATCTATAAATAGTGGTATTTATTTTGCTGAATAAATTTTTTTCCTGAGTTATGCAAAAAAATCGATATTTTTACCTACAAATAATGATATTCACCAGATGAATATGCTTTATTCCTAAAATAACCTATTCAGCACCTAGTCCTTTTAACTACCGGATAAAAGAGGCCACGCCTACGCAGTTGCACTGTAATTGACAGAAGTGCTATTTTATCTTCTAATCCAACTTTTTAAAAATTTGGTTTGTTTTATATTGTGTTCTAACTTTACATTTATAATTAAGTAGATATAGATAATCATATTTACTAAAAAAATTATATCATAGATTACTTATATCGTAATATGCACATTTTAAATACTTGGTCTTAATAAAATAAGACTAATGATATAAGAACCCTTTACTTTGTTTTCTGTCACTAATTTATTGTAACATACACGTTACTGCAGTTTCGGCACATTAACGTCCCATTTTCAAATGTTGATTTAAATGAATGAATTAACAAAGGGATGAGCACATTTATGAACAAAATCTTAGAAGTATAACAATTAAGGAATCCAACGACCTGTCAAAATTGTTTTTCAATATGGCGTCGTTGGCAAACAATTGGCAAACACGGGTTTATTTTTACTAAATTCCGAAAACGTAGCCAAGCCAATAGAAAAACACAAACGTTTAACAAATGAAAAAAAAATGTCCTCAACTCCATCAAACGCCATATTGGATATCACGTGGTTTGGATTGCCTAATAAACATTAAGAATGTTAAAATTATGCAAATAAGTTTACAAGGATTAAAATTTAAACCAAAATCTTAGAAATCTTAGAAATACAACAATTTATTGTTTGGGTTTTCTCGGAATTATTTTTAATTTATTGGTGCTAATAGCATCTATTACAGCTGTGGAGCTTTTAATTTTTACGTCATCCACATTTGATGGAGAAGTGACGAAAGTAGCATGATCGGCATAAAGTGATATGCCCTCTGATCGTACATTAACTGGTAAATCATTAATAAAAACTAAGAAGAATATTGGTCCCAATATTGACCCCTATGGTACCCCAATATTTACCAGTAGTGTACGTGATGTGTTACCTGATGGTAAGGCTACTGCTTGACGCCTATTGTGTAAATATGATCTAATCAGATTCAAAACACTTCCTTTAATGCCATAATATTCAAGCTTTTGCAAGAGATATTCATGAGTTACGCAATCGAAAGCTTTGCTTAGATCTAAGAGCGTTGTACATGGAACAAGATTTTGGTCGATTGCTTCTAATAATTTTTCAATTCTATTTAAGGTAGATTTGTTTTCCCTGTAACCATACAGATTTTGAACAAATAGGTTGTTAACTTAAAATTTTCGATATGAACAGGAATGGGCATAAAATTATTCATAACTAAATAATAATGAAAATGACGCAAATGTCATAAGCCGGCAATAAGCCACACTAAGGGAATCTTTTTTATCTCCATTTGAAGCATAAAACCCTTACATTACCGTGTCTTAAACTGACAAGACTTACAGTGGGAAGGATGCAAGTTATTTTACAGATAGCAAGCTACGGTTATCTTATCCGTCGAATAGTTATTCGCCGGATAAAATCTATTTATTCTTAAGTAAAAATACTAGGCCTTTTACTCTCGTTAAATCTGTTCGATAGTTAGATCCCACGGAAACAATTATTGATACAATTGAACCCAAGGAAATTATCTAAAAATAAATTTAACGGGAGATGAAAATACTGATCCTTAAAGTAATATCAGTTTTGAGTATCTATGAAGCATTTCGGAATAATCGGTTTTTTATCGAAATTGATAGTTATATTAATGTGGAATGAGCTCAAAAAAGTACACCTAAAAGTCCTAAAATGTCCTATAGTCCAGTGCAATTAGTCATTGTAAATGAAAAATGGCGGAACCCAGCTATAATGAATGGATTTGAATGATTTTTTTGTTGGATTTCTAATGCCATAAACTATGAAGTTTATCCACTGAAAATTACGGCAATTTTGAAAATCCGTAAATTTAAAAAAATATATAGTTTTTAGAAATCTTAACGAAAACTAAATTATCGGAATTTTGTAATATTTCTTTTAAGAAAATAATGATTGTTATAGTTTTCGAGGTTGTTCATAAAGAATTTGTAAAAAAATTGTAACTTTTTAAAATTAATTTAAAGATGGCAGAAGCTCCGAAAAGCGAAATAAATGAATAGCACAGTAACTTAAGCTTTTAAATCCCAGCCAGAAAACGATGTAATGGATTTCCAATTTTTTTTTCTTCAATATGCTTCATAAAATATGTACATAAGAATCTATATTGTAATTTTTCCTGCTTCTTGGTTAGGAGTGGTTTCCACTTAATATTTTCGTCCCATAAGTTTTGACATCATAGTCATATCTCAAAAACATAAGTATATGGATTTTCGTTAATTTATTCGTAAAATTAGAAGAGTAATTAATTTTTCAGTTTTTAAGGTTGGTTTCCACCCCTAACAATAAAAAGAGGGTAATGCGACAATATAGATTTTAAAAATTACAGATTAAAGTTTCATTTTTTTACAAATTCTTTAAAATTCTTTATAAATCTCGAAATCTATAACAAATTTCTTAAAAAAAATATTTAAATATTCCGATAATTGTGTCCTTTGCTGAGTTTTCTAACAATTTTATTTATTTTTTTTAATTTACGGATTTTCCAAATTGCGGTAATTTTCAATGGGTAAACTTTTTAGTTTATGGCATTCCAACAAAGAAAATCATTCAAATCCATTCATTATAGCTGGGTTCTGAGGTGTAAACCTAATTTCATTGGACTACTACGTGAGCTGAAGAAAATAAAAATTAGAAAAAAATGATCGCCACAGTCGTTTCTTTAAATACATACCTCAGTAACCTGCTACTGCTACTACGATTTTAGATGTCTTTTTTATTTTATTTTATTTTCCCCTATACCTCTACCACAAAAAGTATAATTATGTCTTTAACCTTAAATTAATTTAAGTTGAATTAAAACTTCAGAAAAAATACTTAAATTTAGACAGCCAAATTTAAAGTTTTGTAAATATGGGGCGTTTGTACATGCCAACATGGTTGCCGAAACGCGTGTCGGGTGATAGTATTCGAGCGTAATGTTCAAGTATTTTGGTGTTTGTGGAAACTACTTTAAACTCTACTAATACAATCACGTTAAATATGTTTACTTTGGATTATAGCCGTTGTACGACTTCACTCATATGCCATATGAATATTCATGAATTAATGTTCTTCGATCGGCCATCATTACCATAATATTTTTTAAGGTAGCACTAATTTATCTATATCATTAATTTTATTATTTACTGTTATGCCACGACAGATTATGGTGTATAAACATACATTTTTATCTTCCAGTCGAACCGGTTGGTTAGTAACGTAATAGAAGCAAGAAAATATATTATAAAATCGTTGAGAACTCATTTCTGTTATTTTATTTAATAGTATTTCAGTTCATAAATCTCTTCCTCACTTTATCGGCAGGTGGTAAGATTCATCAGTGATCGTGTTTAAAGGGCAATTTCAACGGGTTCTCTGTAAAAGATTTAAGAGCAATGAAAGGGTAGTTAGATATAAAAATCTATAACATTCTCAGTAAGAAACTCAAAAAATTAAACCATCGCGGAGATTTTGTGAAAAATATGACCAGGGGAAAACTGCTCCCTCTTCTAAGCGAAAGGGTTGGCTGGTCCCACAGACTAGGTGTATCATAAAAACCGAGAGCTCACTGTAAAACTTCAAATAAAAATATGATCTCCAAAGTCAAGAAGAGACTATCCAAAAAGCTATCCCAGGGTGCCAAAAGAATTGTTCAAGGTACCAAAAGAACTGTCCAGGGTGGCAAAGGAACCCTGAAATAGAATTACAAAAACGGGATTTATATGTTCTAGGTATAAAAGTGTAAAGTGAT
Source organism: Rutpela maculata (assembly GCA_936432065.2). Classification (NCBI taxonomy): domain Eukaryota; kingdom Metazoa; phylum Arthropoda; class Insecta; order Coleoptera; family Cerambycidae; genus Rutpela; species Rutpela maculata. Next base: position 345,357,179 of record OW386285.2, read on the forward strand.
ACGGTTGCTAGCCGGTTTTTTCTAAAACACAAATTCCATAAGCAAAATATTCCAGAACCAGAAACTCTGGAGCCATTTACATACACTGGTGGCATGTTAAAATATTGAGTCGATGCCAATGTAAGGTAGAAGAGAAGAGAAATGGACAAATAATATGCTGAAAAGAAAGAGATTTAACCTACGCTGTTGCCACTTGCCCCTCTAGCTACTTTTAGTCGTCAAGATAATCCTTCCTCTTTTACTGAATTTTCTTTGCGATACATTTGCGTCAACTCATTCTGTTTCTGTCATTTCTTCATAATTAGACAAAGATTATGTTTTGAGGACATGGGTGAACTATGGATAAAAAAAACGGCACGCCCATATTTGCCTGCCTGTTTAATTTAGACATCCCAATGGGAGGTGCGCACGTGTAGACTGTGGGAGGAGCTTCTTACTTGTTGCCGGCAAAGGCTACCTAGATTTGACATTGGGGGAGATTGGGGAACGTAAATTATTTTACGCCATGTTAAAATACGCAGCATAAATCTAAATAAGGATAACAAATCATGATGTTTCTATGAACTACTGTTAATTAAATTATTTTAACAAGAAACCAATTGCAAATAAAGTCGTATTAATCAATAATTGGATTTCATCCGATTTCGCATTTTCTTTTTACCCCACTTTATCCCATCACTGCAGAGTATTCGCTTAGACATCCCCACCTAAAATGACTGTGATCTGGAAAAGGGAGAAATCCTATTTATTTAAAGAATTTTTATTTATTTTATTTATGTACCTAGGGAATGCTAGTTTAATTTTCACGCCACATGGCTAAAAATGTGCAAAAATAAAACAGTATTTTAGTTATTTGAGCATTAAAAAATGCATCAAATAACTACCAACCAGCAAACTCCAATACGCGTAACATCATTTTTGACAAGAGTAGTACATCCCAACACATCTTGAAATGTACTAAACAATTTTTAGGAAACTGCTGTTTTCATCATAAACGTCTCAAGCTGTAGGAGGAACAATAAGAGGGGATAGAGGGCGGAACTCTTAACATACACAAGTGCTGGCATCGTTGTTGTCATATCGCTCTCTTTCGTGTACATTATTTTGCTCTTTATATTTCATTCTATCTTATTATGGGGATCGACCCAAGAATTTTGGCTGCCACTACTGTATATCCAACAACCAAATTCCGAACAACTTTAAAATACCTAAATCCTCTGTGGACAGGGCTCCGCCTTTTAATCCGTTTTTCAACGTTTCTTGAATCAACCAAAAATTTATTTATCCAGATCGCTTTTCAAACGGCCGCGTGATCACCCAAAAAACAAAAAATTCCGCCTGCGAAAGAATGACAGTTTCCAACCAGAAACTAGTTCCCTCCGGCAGTCAGTAGAACAACCTAGCAAACCCGCAAAAGCGATGTATATATCGGTGCTTAACATCGAGATACCTGATGAGTGTATGGAATGGTTTGATTATATTAAAAAGTTACGAACGACGCAGTTGGACGTAACAGCAGTAGATGTGAACTTACGTCATTTTTACGGAATTTTCTGTATCAAATTGTAATGCCACGAAATGAAGCAAATGTTGTGAAAAACTCAGGGCACCATAGACAGGCTTATTGAGCTATCTTCTGTCCTTAAGTAGATGTATTCCAGCTCTAAGCCTGATGTTAGAGTGGGAGGAGTAAGACTTTTTAGGAGTAGGACCTTTGACTAGGTTATTATTAAAGTTCATATGTCGAGAACAAGTGTCCCAGAGAATGTTAAATCATCTGATGGCATTATATCCAGAGACCTTGTGGGTTGTGGTTTCACCTTCCATGCCCTATAGTCTACAGATTGGTGTTTATAGATAAATCCCTAGTCTACTAAGGTACATAGACTGTCTCAATTACTACCATCACCCATCTCAACTGTTTCTTCCGAAATTTGAGTACATTTCCCGTCAATGTGTTTGAATTATATTGGATCATACATAGATCTTCCGTTTTCCAGATTGTCATGGTATTTTACTTTATTCATTTTCCAATCACTTATATTACTGTCTAGTTGGTCAAGTAGACCAAAGTATGGACCACTAGAATAGCTAATAGCTCTTGACGATATGGTCTGCTTTTTGTCTTCCAATGCAGACCTTGCTTTGGTATCCATTCTACATATGCTTTACGTTTTGCTCGTTTATTTAAGTCTTGCATTTCTATACTAGTTTCTAGAGTTGTAGATGTGCGTTTTCAGTGCCAACTTCACCATATGAGATTTTTTTTGTATTTGTTTCCTTAAGACCCTAAAGTCATCATAATAGTATAAACTTCGTCTTGAGAAATTGTTGTGGGCATATCTTCCACCGATTTTTCTGGGCGCCTTTTCAACTCTTTGTACATTTGTATATATCTTGTTGGTTGCACCTTTGGAATCAGCGTTTCGTTTCAGATTTTCTCACTCTTCTATAATTGAAATAGTAAGTATGTAATATTTTCTGAAGTCATACCCAATCAACAAGTTTGTTGGCTTAAGTAGTTTAGGAATTTGCTGGTCCCCTAGCAGTCCGGAATGTTTGCTATTTACAGTTACTCTTCGGTAGTTGTCATTTTTGTATATCAGCCATCACCTTGCATTTGATGAAGATTTCAAGCGGTATCAGTTTTATGTTTAGACATTATCCTTTGTAGAGATTCCAAATTTCTTTGGGAAGTAATTTTTTCAACCTGAGTCATCAAATACTTGTCAACAGCTTATTTAGTTTTTATAGCAAATTTTGGTAGGTTAGTTATCTTCTTAACATATTGATTCCAGGTCTTTTGTTCAATATTAATATAATATAAACATAAATTGATAGTATTTAATTTCATTAGCAAGTTTAATTTCTTCTTCTTATTCACAGCGTCTTGACAGACGTTTTGTGATTCATGAAAATTATTCTAGTTGGCCTGCACTTGCTGTATAGTACGCCTGGTAGCATCACGCCATCTATCGCGGTTGCCTGTTAGGCGCACAGCCTCGTTGAAGCTCTTTCCCATCAGCTCCTTGGTGACACCAGTCCAACGCTTTGGAAGTGTTCCCTTCGCCTCTTGCCATCTGGTTTTCCCTGATCTATCAACCGTTCTATATTGTCCTCTATCCGGTTGATGTGGGCAAAAAATTAGAGGATTCGAGAGAATATGGTGCTGGAGGGTCGGGTTTGGGGACGTATTTCTTGGAGAATCGAGGTTTAATTTATTCGCCAAAAAAGAATTTAGTTCGTTAATTGATCAAAACAATGAAAGGATATAAAAAATAAACAAAAGAAAATAACAATATTTTACCCATTGGTTGTCTCATTATACCATAATGATTGCCACAATAGACCAGATGGTCTTAATGGAAGCTAGAAGGGGCGCATTTTTAACCCCCGACCCCAAAAGAGGGGTATTATTATTATAAGTTTGACGCGTATGTTTGTATGTTTGTCTGTCTGTCTGTCTGTCTGTGGCTTCATATCTCTTCAACTGGTGATCCGATTTTGATGTAGTTTTTTTTATTCGAAAGAGTATTTTGTCGAGAAGGTTATAGGCCAGGCGCGCAGCCAGGGGGGGGGGGCATCGGGCCCGGCCCCCCCCCAAGCCGTCTTCCATGAACCAAAAAATAAAGAAGCATAATCACTATTAGTACAAATAGTCCATTCAAATTAGGAAATATTTAAGAAAATTTTCTCACAATTATGAGGCCTATAAAAAGTGAAGTATTTGGGTTGTCTAAACATGATTTTCACCCTCCGCAGTTCTAGAAAAGGGTGGTTTTTGAGAAATATATACATATATATCAATTTTAGCGTTTTTTCGTCTTTTTCTCTATATTGAGGAAAACCTATGCATTTTGGTGAAAAGTATCAAGAGAGCAAGGTAGTAGTGCATAAAATTTCCTATAAATTTTGTCTCTACATTTTTTTTCGAATTCCGCTTAGTTTCGCTGCTAGAGGGCGCGAAAGAAATAAATATACATATAGACTTTTTTTATATTTTGAACCAAAATTATGCATTTTTATGAAAAATTACAAATTATTTACTTTAATTAATTACAATTTACAAAATTACATGGTGTTTTCTAGTTTTTTTTTTCCATAAAAATATACAGTGTGTTTCACTTCTCGTGAAGACACCCCTGTATCTTTTTTATTTGTTGCCGAATTAATTTCAAATTTTTATCAGCCATATAAGTCCATAAGGTGACTTTATTCAACACATAAATGCCGTCTAAATCTAAAACGCCGGCCTACTGCGATAAAAAGAAAATGTCAATTTTCGAGAAATCATAGTAGGCTTAGAGATAGACAAAAATTTTGTTAACAAAAGTTGTTCAGAATCACTTGATATGCCCCCCTGTAAAATTTTGTGAAAATCGGAATATTTTCAAAAAATAATTTTTTGTTTCACTTCTCGTGAAGACACCCCTGTATCTTTTTTATTTGTGGCCGAATTAATTTCAAATTTTTATCAGCCATACAAGTCCATAAAGTGACTTTATTCAATACATAAATGCCGTTTAAATCTAAAACGCCGGCCTACTGCGATAAAAAGAAAATGTCAATTTTCGAGAAATCATAGTAGGCTTAGAGATAGACAAAAATTTTGTTAACAAAAGTTGTTCGGAATCACTTGATATGCCCCCCTGTAAAATTTTGTGAAAATCGGAATATTTTCAAAAAAAAATTTTTGTTTCACTTCTCGTGAAGACACCCCTGTATCTTTTTTATTTGTGGCCGAATTAATTTCAAATTTTTATCAGCCATACAAGTCCATAAAGTGACTTTATTCAATACATAAATGCCGTTTAAATCTAAAACGCCGGCCTACTGCGATAAAAAGAAAATGTCAATTTTCGAGAAATCATAGTAGGCTTAGAGATAGACAAAAATTTTGTTAACAAAAGTTGTTCGGAATCACTTGATATGCCCCCCTGTAAAATTTTGTGAAAATTGGAATATTTTCAAAAAAAAAAATTTTGTTTCACTTCTCGTGAAGACACCCCTGTATCTTTTTTATTTGTGGCCGAATTAATTTCAAATTTTTATCAGCCATACAAGTCCATAAAGTGACTTTATTCAATACATAAATGCCGTTTAAATCTAAAACGCCGGCCTACTGCGATAAAAAGAAAATGTCAATTTTCGAGAAATCATAGTAGGCTTCGAGATAGACAAAAATTTTGTTAACAAAAGTTGTTCGGAATCACTTGATATGCCCCCCTGTAAAATTTTGTGAAAATCGGAATATTTTCAAAAAAAAAATTTTTGTTTCACTTCTCGTGAAGACACCCCTGTATCTTTTTTATTTGTGGCCGGATTAATTTCAAATTTTTGTCAGCCATACAACTCCATAAGGTGACTTTATTCAACACATAAATGCCATCTAAATCTAAAACACCTGCCTACTGCGATAAAAAGAAAATGTTAATTTTCGAGAAATCATAGTAGGCTTAGAGATAGACAAACATTTTGTTAATGAAAGTTGTTCAGGATCACTTCATACGCCCCATGTCGTCTAAATCTAAAATGCCGGCCTTAGAATAATTAAAATTAAAATCTAATTACTTTAATGAGTTTTAACATCTGTCAACAATATGTAGGTTGGTAGGATGCTGTCATATAACGAATTATTTTTGAATTAAATTGGTGGCCCTGAAAAGGGCCGTTGTTTTTACAGAGAAGACTACTAATAATGAATGATAATATTGTCGGAAAAAAAAATACAGATAAAGCAAAAGCCGCAGTGTTAGAATAGTTCAAAAATAAAAGAAGTTAATGGTTTTTTTTACTTATTTATTATATTGCGCCCCTTTCCACTAACCCACCCTCAAGTGTAATACACTTCTCAATCCGTTTTCTGTTATTTTTTACAACTCTTCGCAGTTCTTGAGCTGTAACTTCTAAACATGCTTGCCTTATCCTCTCACAAAGCTGCTCTATATTTTGAGGTCTGGTCATATAAACTTTGTTTTTAATGTGACCCCAAAAATAAAAATCCATTGGAGTGAGATCAGGTGATCTGGGTGGCCAATGTATTAAAGGGCTATTTCGTCCTATCCATCTTTGGGGAAAATGTTCATTCATCCATGCTCTCACTACTACGGAATTGTGGATAGATGCTCCGTCGAGTTGAAAATACAATTGTTCCAAAGGAAAATCAACAATTGCATTCCAAAGATCATTATTTAAAAATTCTAGCAAATTTAACGCATTTATATTTTGAAAAAAGAAAAACGGCCCTATTATTGTTTCGTTAAAAATTCCGCACCACACATTTACTTTCTGGGAATATTGCCTTTTACAATTTATTATCCAATCAGGATTTTCTACTGCCCAGAACCTAGAGTTTTGTGATGACACTACCCCGTTGGTGGAGAAAGTTGCCTCGTCCGTGAAAATTACTTTCTTCAAGAAGTCTCTATTGTTTAAATAATTACCTTGGATCCATAAACAATATTCTAATCTTCTCTCTTCATCACCTTCCTCCAAGGTATGTAAAAATTTTGGTTTAAACGGTTGTAGCTTATGGCATTTTAAACATCTCCAAATTTTTGATGCCGACAAATTAAGGTCACGAGCCATATTTCGAAGACTGGTAGTGGGATTGGCGTTAAACGCCGCTAATATAACATTATCATCTCCGTGATTTCGATTAAAATGTACTCTCGGTTTAAGCACATTGCCAGTTGTATTGAACAAGTGACATATTCTTGCTACGGTACCATGGTGTATTGGTTGTCTTAGAGGATGTCTTAAATTAAATTCTTCTGCTGCTTCTCTTGAAGACCGTACATTTTCACCGACTATCTTTATTATTTCAATTTTTTCATCAGTAGTTAAAAGTATTCTAACCATTATGAGAAAAGATATGAAATAAGGAAACTTTAGTATGAATAAAATTATTAAAACAAGAAAAACCCAACAAACTCCACAGAAAATAACAACAATCACTTCTGTCATGAAAGCAATGACGAAATAAATAAAACAATACATATTGACAGTTAATTTCACGGCACTCTTTACATTCAACGCAATAAAACCGTCCATGTTCCTAAATTTCTGAGCCGATAAGGAGGAAGGATATGATGGAGAGTTACTCCTCCAGAAGAGAGATAACAAAAAGAAAAAAAGAAAAGATATTACATTCAACTTGATATGTAAAAATAAAAAGCCCTTTTAGTGTTTTATTGAATGCTGATTTTTGTTCACAACTTTCATTTGTTGGAAAAAGTTCTCTTTATGTGTTCTCTTTTTTTTGAAAATATTCCGATTTTCATAAAATTTTACAGAGGGGCATATGAAGTGATCCTGAACAACTTTTATTAACAAAATTTTTGTCTATCTCTAAGCCTACTATGATTTCTCGAAAATTAACATTTTATTTTTATCGCAGTAGGCAGGGGTTTTAGATTTAGACGGCATTTATGTATTGAATAAAGTCACCTTATGGATTTGTTTGGCTGATAAAAATTTGAAATTAATTCGGCCGCAAATAAAAAAGATACAGGGGTGTCTTCACGAGAAGTGAAACAAAAAATTTTTTTTTGAAAATATTCCGATTTTCACAAAATTTTACAGGGGGACATATCAAGTGATTCTGAACAACTTTTGTTAACAAAATTTTTGTCTATCTCTAAGCCTACTATGATTTCTCGAAAATTAACATTTTATTTTTATCGCAGTAGGCAGGGGTTTTAGATTTAGACGGCATTTATATGTTGAATAAAGTCACCTTATGGACTTGTATGGCTGATAAAAATTTGAAATTAATCCGGCCACAAATAAAAAAGATACAGGGGTGTCTTCACGAGAAGTGAAACAAAAAATTTTTTTTTGAAAATATTCCGATTTTCACAAAATTTTACAGGGGGACATATCAAGTGATTCCGAACAACTTTTGTTAACAAAATTTTTGTCTATCTCTAAGCCTACTATGATTTCTCGAAAATTGACATTTTCTTTTTATCGCAGTAGGCCGGCGTTTTAGATTTAGACGGCATTTATATGTTGAATAAAGTCACCTTATGGACTTGCATGGCTGATAAAAATTTGAAATTAATTCGGCCACAAATAAAAAAGATACAGGGGTGTCTTCACGAGAAGTGAAACACACTGTATATATTTTATGTTCTACAACTTTGATCTCACGTAATTTTTCATAAAAATGCATAATTTTGGCTCAAAATCTAAAAAAAGGCGCAAAAGTCCATATGTATATTTTTTCGTGCCCTCTAGCAGCGAAACTAAGCGGAATTCGAAAAAAAAAAATGGTAGAGACAACGTTTATAGGAAATTTTATGCTCTACAACTTTGCTCTCTAGATATTTTTCACCAAAATGCATGGTTTTTCCTCAAAATGGAGAAGAGGACGAAAAAACGCTAAAATTCATATATATGTATATATTTCTCAAAAACCACCCTTTTTTAGAAATGCGGGGGGTGAAAATCATGATTAGACAACCCAAATACTTAACTTCTTACAGGTCTCATACTGTGGGAAGATTTTCCATAAAACAGCGAAAAGTTTTTCTCAACCTCTGGGGAGGCCGGTTCTATTGCCCCCCCCCAGATGAATTTTCTGGCTGCGCCACTGTTATAGGCCATATTAGATTTTGATATTTGGTCGCCATCTTGAATTCGCCATGTTGAACTTCTCTAAAAATTGTCCGATTGAAGTAAAATTGAAAATGTGCAGACAATTATGGTAGCCGAATATGATTTAGGCCTCATTTTGATTCGGTCATATGAAATTGGTACGATTAGATACATTGATCGGGGGTTTTTAAAAATTTTCAATTTTACTTGTTTAACTTTGAAATACGACGTTTGATCGGGTTTATTTAAAAATGTTCCATAGTGCCACCTCACTTTAGAATTCCATCTGAAACTAATAGGTCAGTTGGGTATGGAGGATCCGTTGCATGGCCACACCACAGTTACCTAACTTAAATCCTTTGTATGTGTTTACGGACACAGCTTACAACTTCTGTATCTAAGTGTCGAAGCGCGCTCGCGCTAGTATATATTTTATTACGGATTTCCGCCATCAAATTAAGTAAAGTATATTTTTTCGAAGTTATGATATTTATTAAGGAAGCAAGCTATACAGGGTGATTCATAAGGAATGGGTAATATTTTACCTGTAGATTCTATAGTGGAAAACAAATTTTTTGCTTAATAACTGGGGGTCAAATATTAATACTTACTGAGATACAGGGTGTTAAAGTTATAAAAATAATTCAGTAATGTTGTTAATATTTCAGTTACTTTTTCACACATACACATAAAAGTCGGTAAAATTAGGTTCTTTGACGTAAGAAAATCGAATAAGTTATCATTATTGGTGTATCACATAGAGGGCGCTACGTAAGCTATTTTGGCTTAACAGAAACAGTCACCGGCACACTTATCGAGATATTTACATTTTAGAAAATCCTGCGTACCAACCCATATTTCTTTTTAACTGGTTTGCAGTCCTCCTAAAAATGCATATTACGTAATATTCGGTTCTTCATTTTAACAAAAATAACTTTTAATACCAAATATCTAAAGAAGTGAAATGGTTAAATAAAAAATTTTCAATGAGATTATAAATCAACGAAATACAAAAAAGTTATGACAGATTCTGTTAAACCAAGCTAGCTTACGTAGCGCCCTCTATGCGATACACAAAAAATGATAGCTTATTCGATTTTCTCACGTCAAAAAATCTGATTGAACCGACTTTTATGTTTATATGTGAAAAAATAACTGAAATATAACAATATTACTGAGTTATTTTTACAACTTTAACATGTTTCTAAGTAATTATTAATATTTGACCGCCAGTTATCAAGCAAAAAATGTATATTTTCCGCTCTAGAATCTGCAGGTAAAATATTACCCATTCTTTGTGAATTTTTCGCATTTTGACCTACGTTTAGATTACTCTAACCCTCGATAGCTCACAAAACCGTGCGCCATTAATTATTCGAACAAGAATTCGTAAAATAATTTATAGACAGATTACGCAAGAAATTGTAGAAAGTGATGAGTCACAGGCTCGAATTAAAACCCGGACCCCACTGAATTATCCTGCGAAGTGTCGGAGAGGAAGGACATGAATCCTATTGCACTAAATCTTAATTTATGTTGTACATATGCAACAAATAAGTGCCTATTCCGCCAGCTATTGTGTTCGTCTCGATGCCGTATACTCACAATCGGAACGAATTTTATTTGAGGGTGTTAAGTGTATAACTTTCCTTCTTTGCACAGGAGTGTGGTACAATAGGAGGATCATTATTTATGTAGTAAGGTATTGTGTATTATGGCATTGTTGTTCATGACTCAAAGCCCCTTTAGTATTGCCGATTATGTAAGTTTAAATAAGGCAAGTTTCTAAAAATACATTGTAAAGCTTGTCTGAAATAATTTTGTTGTTGGTATCTCAAGGCGTTAAAAAAACTGTAAGTGGCAAATTCTGGACTGTCAATTTTCAGATACATAACTGAAGATAAAAATAATTACCCATCGAATATTTCCTTCAAACTTATTTCATTTGAAAGGTCTATTAAGGATCACGACTTAACAAAAAGGTAAAACATGTAAAATTTAAGGATAACCTCATATGAAATAATAATTTTTTATGGGTAATTATTGTAATAAAAGGTATAGTTTTCAGTTTCTATATGGTCCCGACACTTGCTCTTACACCCATGGGGTAAAAACAACCCCCAAATTTAGATATTTATCATTTGAAAAAGTATTGCTGATTTATTTTTGAAACTTAGGATATCTATGTTTTTAAGATCGCTGATTACGAACCAAAAATTAAAAAAATTCAAAATGGTGACTCCAAAATGTCGGATGCAATTTTCTCTAAAGCAAGTGTTTGATATTTTTTTTTATTACTGGACAATTAGAGTAACAAAAAATGTGTAGGAACGCGTTGCTCTGGCCATAAATTCTTTATTTTTTATGATACAGAAACACAACAAAGAATCATTATAAAATTTAATTATCAAGCAAGTACTGGGGCGCAAAGATTTGAGAATCTAGGTCATAGCATGTTAACGAAAACCAATTTTTAAGTGATATTTTTTAATTACTCACTTCTTGCAATAGCAAAATGGCGATATTTTATTTAAAAAAGTACTAAGAAGCCCACTGTTTCTTATATAACTTCTTTAATTTTTGTGCTATAGAAGCCGTAAAAAAATATTTGAAAGCTTAATTAATAATCTTTTACTTTGGTTGTTAGCATCTTTGATGTAAGTGCCAAAGTTTATGAGATATTTAATATTTAAATTAAATACTTTGTCCCATAAACGTTCAGACGCCATATTTATATTTCCAAATCTGCGAAACCATGAATTCTGCAGATATCAGAAAATTCAAAACAACTTTCTTTCTTTCTTATTTGTCTCTAGCATTTTTTCGCTAAATTTGCTATTATGCGTAAAAAATCTTTCTGTTTTCCCAATAGTCCAATGCAATTAGTCAGTATAAATGACAAATGACGGAACCCAGCTATAATGAAAGGATTTTAATGATTTTTTTTGTTGGATTTCTAATTCCATATACTAAAAAGTTTACCCATAGAAAATTACCGCAATTTCGAAAATCAGTAAATTAAAAAAAAATAATAAAATTTTTAGAAAATCAACGAAAAATACAATTATTTAATTTTTTAGTATTTCTTTTAAGAAAATAATGTTATAGTTTTAGAGGTTGTTTATAAAGAATTTGTAAAAAAATTAAACTTTTTAAAATTAATTTGAAAATGGCAGAAACTCCAAAAAGCGAAATAAATGAATAGTACACTAAGTGAAGCTTTTAAATCCTAGCTCGAAAACGATGTATGGATTTCCAAATTTTTTCTGCAACATGCTTCATAAAATATGTAGATAATACTCTATATTGTCATTTTTCCTGCTTTTTGGTTGGGGGTGGTTTCCACCGCTTCTTGTGCGACACCCCACAAGAAGAGGTGGGAACCACAAAAAAAACAAAAAATAAAAATAATCTGATAGAGAATCAAATTATAAGAAAAGTCTTATACACTTTTTTGCTAAAATGCATATGTTTCGAGATGTTGCGAACTGAAAATTATAATTTTCACCCTCCTAAATCAGTATTCGTAGACGTTTTTTTTTATTACTCGAAAAATGTGGACTTTAAAAAAAAATGCAATGGTACAAAATTAAAGCTTTTGTGGAAACAAATCGAATGGTTTTTTCTTTTTTTTTCTCTCAAGTGTTCAGTTTTGGAAATAGGCATTTTAAAAATGGCGCCGAAACGTTCAGAAAAAATATACGGCCGAAAATCGAAAATTACTCAAAATCTACAACTATGAGAAAAATTGTTATTGTTGTAAAAATTAAAATTTTCTTTCGATTGAGGCATATTACGACTTTTTATACTGAAAACTAAAAAAGTTACAAACAAAAAGTAGCGCGTTTAAAAATGTAGGCGTCATTTTTTTTAGTCTTGTTGCTCTAATTTCTAATTAATTTTATTTTTTTTCAAATCCTTCTATATATTATAAATGCATATTATTACTAACATGCTCAATTTTTTTAGAATTATTAAAATAATTATTTTTCATTCTGTGCCCTTTTCAATAATTAAAATTTTCATAATTTTTTGAAAACTGCTCAGAAAATGTTTTTTTTAAAATGGTAAGAGTACAAAAATGAAGCTCTTAAAAAACGAATGGTTTGTTTTTTTTTACTTTCCTACGACAGACTATTCCAGAGATAAAAAGGTTTAAAGATGGCGCTTGAGCGCATACGTAAGAAAATTATGTATTTAAAATTGAAATATCTCAAAAACCATAAGATTGATAAAATCATGATGTAAGAATGAATTGAAGATTATAAAAAAACGAAGAGTTTGGGTTTTTATTTTTTTTTCTACCACACACTTTCCCAGAGATATGACAGTTTGAAATAATGTTGAAACTTTTCAGTTTGTACGCGCATTTTAAATGTCTATAGTAGGTAGAGAAACGAGCAATAGCCGTCTATTTTTCGAAGAATACGCAGAAAAAGTGGGCTGCAATGCACTTTAGCATGTTTAGAGTGCAGATTAAAAATGTTATTTAATTAATTTACTTAACTGTATTAATTTGATTTATTTATAACAATCTGTATTTTTAATAAAATTAGACATATTACTATACTCTTTTGTGACCATTTTTAATCCACCATTTTTTTTTTTAATTTAGAACTCATAATCATATTCAGCGACCTAAAGATCATAATTATATTGTTTTTTCGTAAAATTTGTAACATTAGAAGAATTATTAATTTTTCAGTATTTAAGGGTGATTTCAACCTTTAGTATTTTCATCTTATAAGTGTTGATCATAACTTCTTTGTTTTTTATGCTACAGAAACAAATAAAAAAACAGTTGAAAGCCTAATTAATAGACTATTATTCTTCCTATTAGCATCTTTGACGTAGGTGTCACAGTTTCTGAGATATTTAACTCTCACTCTAAATAATTATCTTATGAACACTTGGATACCAAATATAAACTTAAATATCTCCGAAATTATTAATCCTACATCAATAAACAAACAATATAATTAATTCCCAGTTTGTACTTTCTATAATTGGTCTGTAACATTTTTTCGATGAAGTAATACTTTTCGAGATACTTAACGAAAACCGTTTGGAAATACCTTTTTTAGTTATAACTTAAAAACTATCAATTTATGTGAAAAATTGCATAGAACCTTTTCCTCTTAAAATTGGATTCTATTTCAGCTCCAATAAATATATATATATATATTTTATAAGTGCCACCCCCTGAGAGGGGGTAGAGGGGGTGGCATTCACCCCCTATAAATTAGCAAGCCCCCGCACAATATAGAAACTTTTCGAAATTGCGGTAATTTTCAAGTTTTTAGTTAATGGCATTAGAAATCCAACAAAAAAAAAAATCATTCAAATCCATTCCCTACAGCTGGGTTCCGAGGTATAAACCTAATTGCATTGGACTAGAAACCAATATTGCAATCTTCAAATACAACGACTTGAAAACTATCAATTTATATAGAAAGTTGAATAAATTAGCAAGCCCCAGCATAATATAGAAACTTTTATTTCATACATTTACTATATTGAATTGTCAAAAAAAAAAACCGAAATTTAATTAATATTCCGTTATTCCGAAATTAAAACCTCTAGGTTCTGTACTATAACTTGTAGTAAAAATTTGTGAAAAATTTTTCAACCATTATTTATCCACGAAAAATACATCTTGCTGTTCTTCAATTCTTGGTAAATTTTTCACTTCACTAGCACAACAATACCTGGAATAAAAAGAAATGTATCTATCCTCTGGAATTCCAGTGGCTCAGAATTAATGTCATTAATTGCCTCCAGTAATTGTGAATAAAAATATTTTCTTCCTTTAATGGATGCGAACAACAATGCATTTATATAATATTCTTAGTACTTCTCCTTAATTACATCATTAATTACACTATGAGTCCAATGCACTTTTAGCAAACGCCTGCACATTTCGAAAGATTCCACCTCATTTTTCTTAGTCCATGATTCGAGTCCGTACAGTAACACGGACTACACATAACACCTCGTATAACGTATGCTAAGAGACATTGTCTTGGAAGGCTTAAAAATCGAGCAAAATAGGAAATTAGTTTCACTGTATTTTCAGATGTAATTTCGACGTACATAAAGTGTACCTAGATTTGCAGAAACCAATTAGAGGTGCAGAGCAATTAAAAATAGAAAAATAGGTCATTTTCTTAATTTTTGTGTTTTTTTTTGTGTTTTAACTCTAAAACAATGTACCTAATATTTCATAAATACTTTGTATCTCTAATTTATAAAAAAAATGATGAACTTTGTATGACTAATCATAGGAGTGAATTGAAAATTGAACTGAAAAAATTCAAAGAAAATATTTTTTGTCATATTATCACCTATGGTTGAGCTAATTTTCAATGAAAAATAAATACTTGGAAATCAGCACATATTCCACTTTGTATATCGAATTAGTTAAGTGGTCATGCTAAGTAAACAGACATGTCAGTTGATCTTATTGTTTATCTCGGTATTAGATTTTACTGTCTAAAATTCCATTCCAAGAAGCAATTTCTGGGAATAAGGGAAGGCATAAAGAACAAAGAAGATAGGAAACAATAATATACGGTAGCCCCATTTAAACATTTACGATTTCAGATTCTTATCACGTATATTATTGAACCATTTGTGGATCAATTCGGCACAAATGTTCGGGAGAGATTTTCTGTATAAAGTTCTCCCGTAAAAAGTTGAAACGACGAAAACAGATATGGAATAAATAAAAACAAGTTTATAGATTGTACTGTTTTTTGTTTCATCCGCTCCCTGGGCCCAAAGCGACTTGTTTGTATTCGAATGTCGAACTCTGATGCATTATTTAAGTTGGTAGACTTGCTTGAATTGAGTATGGAAATTGTAAAGATGGAACTCCCCGGGCTGATGTACACTGCGACAATAAGGCATAAAAAGAAATCGATTCATTCATGCAAATCAACTTGGAGGTTCACTTTTTGTGGGATATTTCTTGATATTAAATTGTGGTCCTCTGGAAGCGGCTTTCAACATAAATGATGAATTTACGTCACTATTGAACTACGCGAATTAAAAACAAGTGACTGCAATTCATTTTTCAAATTTTACCAAGTACTAAGTAACAAACTTGAAATGCCATAAAATAATTGTAAATTCACTGAAGGTGAATAATCAATTCTAAGTAGCATTACTATACTAATACTCAGATGAATTATTTTTAGTAGACGAATATTTTTCTTTTATATTTTATTTAACTACTAAGTAGTGTGAACTATTTGGCCCCCTGACAATTTGACGATATAAAAACGCCCTAAGAAATGTTCTTACAACATAATTATAAAACCATTTTATAAAGGTTATATTATCCCTGTGTAAAGGTTCCTGATATATCTCTTATGGAGCTTCGTGTAATTATGCGAATGTTTTTATTTTATAACGATTATATAAATGTTGGTTATAGAACTGTTATAAAATTTATGAGTTACTTATTTAATGTTATATTAGCAGGTGGTATATACATTCCTCAAGGGCCTATTCTAGGCCCAATTTTATTCCTTATATATAAATGGCCTCCCCAATTTAGTAGGCAGAATAGAGTCTATTCTATTTGCTGACGATACCAATCTAGCTGATGTAAATGATAATCCTGGAGAAACTATTGAATGACGTCGACATACAGACAAATCTACAAAACTGGTTCCAAGCAAACCAGTTAAATCTAAATGCCTTTAAAACTGAGATAATGATATTCAATTTAAGAAATACCGAAGATGTAGACAATCCAATATCAACTAAATTTCTTGAACTATACTTGGACCCAAAACTACTATGGGATGAACATACATACATATTATAGTACAGTAAAATTAAAAGTTGACCCGGAACAAATTTGTAACAAGCTGATTTCTTTAGGATTGTATTCTATGGCTATCCAGGAGTCTCTGACTGAAAATACCAAAAAGTCCGCCGTGCAGAAATAAAGAAAAAATGCGCCGCCATGTTGAAATTAGGCACTTTTTTCCTTTAATCGGTAATAGCCCGCACGGATTAGGAAAAAACGTAAAGAGGCAAAATTTTGAGAGCTAAGTTTTAATGTGATATAAAGTTTTTTGCAATCGGTTAAATATTAGCAAAGTTACGGTTGTCAAAATAACAGATTTGTATAAAAAAAGAATACTTTTTGTATTTTAATACCATAAAATGCAGCAGAAGGCAACAACAATTGTTACTGGTAATACTAATTAATTAAAGTAATACATTCGTAAAATAAAATCCATTCTAAAAACAAAAGAATGTAACAACAAACACAATAACAGAACTCATAAATAGTGAAAAAATAAACCATAAACTCTTTAAAAAGCATGAATAAATTAAATAAGCATAAAAAAAAACTCTCAAATACGAGCTTTAACTAAAAACTAGTCTCATTCTCAGAACGCATTGTCACAGACCTGTCCAATGCAATTTACACAGCTGGTACTGCACTTAAGGTTATATTTTTTACATTTTCAAGACTGTTTGCAATTTTTCTTACAACCACAGAATAAAATATTTAAAATGAAATCAGGGGCACACTTTTGTACCGTTTATATTGGTTTTAGATAACCGCTGTTTTTCCAACCCAAGTTCTCTGGATTGAGATTGTCACCAGACTTGAATTTGACAATACACTATATAAGTATGTATTTAGTGGCATCGGATGTTGGCGGAAGATCTGTTAGATCAAAGTGCAGGACCCAACTCTCCTACAACTCCCGTAACGTTATTAAGTCTGTATCTTGACCAACAACTATAACATATCAGCTGAGCAATCAATAGCAGCTTTTACAATTAAATAATCAGCATCTGCATCCGTACATTTGGCTGTGATATTATTTTGATTGAAATTTGATGTTAGAAATTTAATTAACTGATATTTATTTGACACTGATGCTAAAAATTTGTTTTTCACTACATTTTTGTGGGTCAATATTAATTTCTTTGTGAAATGCATTTTTAGCTCTTCTTCGATATTCTATAAATTTAACAGAAGTGCTTTCATTAGAATAGCCATCGAAAATAATAATACAATTTAAACCATAATGATAACGACCAAATGAAACATACTGATGAACAATATCTTTACCGGGCGTTGCCACACAACTTTTCTAAGGAGAAACCCCCGTCTGTTACAAATTGTTTAGGACTTTCAGGCAAAGTTGGACTTGGTGTAAGTTTTTTATTAAAATAAGAAAAAAAGAGATGATTTTGTTGTTCTTAGAAACAAAATATCGTCAAATAAACTAACCGTTATATGTTTTATTTCATATTTAAATAAACCATGTTTAATTAGTATTACCAACAAAAGTTTTTGTTGACTGTTGTTACATTTTTACGGTGTTAAAATACAAAAAATACCCTTTTTTGAAAAGAATCTGTCATTTTGACAATCATAAATTTGTTAATATTTATACCATACTAGCTGATGCCCGCGACTTCGTGCGCGTGGAATTTCAACCCCCTTTTTTACCCTCTTGGGGGTCGAATTTCGAAAAATACCTTCTTGGTGGTTGCCTACGCCATTCGTGGAACCTCCATGCAAAATTTGAAGTTTTTAGACCCAGCGGTTTGAGCTGTGCGTTGATCAATGAGTCAGTCAGGGTATTCTTTTATATATATAGATTGAAGCTTAGCTCTTTCTCTCAAAATATTGCCTCTTTACTTTTTTCCTAAAGTGTCATCCGTGTGAGCTATTACCAATTAAAGTGTCTAATTTCAACATGGCGGAGAATTTTTTCTTTATTTCCGCACGGCGGATTTTTTGGGATTTTCAGTCAGAGACTCCTGGATAGCCATAGAATACAATCCCGAAGAAATTAGCTTGTTAGGTATTTTATTCCAGGTTTGGTCTAAATTTAATTGTATTATGTCTGTAAAAGAATCTCCAAAAATATTTACTTTCCCAAAATGCATTGGTAGCCGCATACCATGGCTTAATCCATTCTGTATTATCTTATACAATTCTTGTGTGGGGACATGTACAAATATACATCTCACAATGAAATGCACTCTCACAATGTCAGAAACAAGTACAAAGTCCACCAAAATTTTCTACGCCTCACTGAAACTAGGGATAGTACAGGATATTATGGGATCCAGTTATACAACGCACTGCCTCTCAAAGTGAACCTTTTAAATTACAAGATTTAAAACTAGAATAAAAACATAACTACTAACAAATAATGTCTTTTACAGTGTTGAAGAATTCTTATCAAGTGATTTAGCTCAAATTTAAAATCAATAAGTGATAACGAAAATAAGAGAGTGGTATGTTTATTTGCAATTTAAAAAAAAAATAACCTATTTTAACCAAATCTACGGGTAGTTACTAGCAGCATTACTTATTACTTCAAAAATAATTTGTTCCACGATTTTTCGTCTATTATACAATTATATGTTCTCATTCAGTATCTATGTAAATGTATTTTTACTTAGTGTACTGTATATTTTTAATAATTATTTTGTTCTATAAATTATTTTATCATTTGTATTTCGACATGTGTCAACACTGTGTATTTGACACCAATAAACCATTCTATTCTATTCTATTCTATTCTATTCTATTCTATTCTTACACTAATTACAGAATAGTTAGTTATAATAGTTTCGCAAAACTTTTTAATTAAATCTGAAAATTATCAATAATTTCTTATAAATCTAGTGTTCCTTTTAGTAATATTATTTCAGCCTCTATATTTTTCAATGATGTAAGGTATTAGCTGCGGTATCCATCTTGAAAAAATTCACATTTCATTCCGACTTTAATTACAGCATATACACTCAAGATTGCTTGAGAAGCCCAATGTCAGTAAATTTCTCAGGTAAGAATCCCTCATTACCTGCAAAATTCGTAGTCCAATAAAGATATCATTTTTCAAAAAAATTTCTACCGGCAAGCTGATTTTTTCAGGATTGATGGAGGGGTGTCTCCCGAGTATCCGACCAAAAAGTCACAGTCCGCACCCCTTGCGGGGGGGGGGGGGGGGGTGCAATAGGAGTGGTTTCTTATTTATTTTTTTTTTAATTTTCTTTTTCCAGTTTGTACATAATAATATTCTCTACAACTTTGCCTAATAAAATTTTTTTGTAACTTTTATTTTTGACGGTCCAGCGCCCATTATATATGGGAAAACATTCGCCATATATTTATTTATTATGGTGGCTGAATAGCTGGTCTTTGCAGGGTTGATTGAGAACTGTCTCCATATTCAAAAAAAAAAAATGGTTGGAGATTCAGGAGACAGTTCTCAAATAACCCTGCAAAAACCAGCTATTCAGCCTTTTGTTTGTATATTTCCTGAACCATAATAAATAAATATGGTGAATGTTTTCCCATATAATGGGCGCTGGACCGTCAAAAATGAAAGTTACAAAAAAATTTTATTATGCAGAGAGAGTTGTAGAGAATATTATTATGTACAAACTGGAAAAATAAAATTAAAAAAAAAAAAATAAATAAGAAACCACCCCTATTGCAACCCCCCCCCCAAGGGGTGCGGACTGTGACTTTTTGGTCGGATACTCGGGAGACACCTCTCCATCGACCCTGAAAAAATCAGCTTGCCGGGAATTATTTGTGAGCACCCCCTATAGAGAAGGTCTACTTTTACTGTATTATCGAATTTAGCAGTCAAATGTTTAATTTTTGACATGACAAAAGTCTAAAGCTCTTTCAAAATTTAACTGTCACATTATAAAAAGAAGAAGCTGAGTCATCTTAATTATAAGAGTTAAACTAATACAAAATGATTCACGAGGCTCTATTTTATTTGTGGAACAGTCCAGGCGATGGAGACGTTTTAGAGAAGAATGAAGTACTGAAATTAAACAAATGTTCTACGATCTTTTTTAAAATGTTATTTATTTTAGTTGATACACTTATTCGAATTGCAGGACTTTTTGCATCCCGGAGAACAAAAGTTGTTACAACAGATTGTAGAAATTGCAATTGATTATTATAGAATTGCAGCATTTAATAAACTAGTTCTCAGTCAAACGTCCAGCACGTCAGGTAACTTATTGCGAATGCAAACTTCACGTAATAATTGGCATACCTAGCTTTGCTCCTGAATGTCAAATGCGTGGAGAAACCACAAAGTAGACCACATTGTCTCTCACGTTATTCACTTCTTTGTTTGTCTTCATCGTACAGTGACCACCTCTCCAACTTCTGCACATTCCAGAGGCAAAGATAGGTGAGCCAACTACCTAGTAGGTATGTTACAAAAAGCAACTTGATTTAGGAATGACTAAGAACACGGAAGCAAATCTCATAGATAAAGAGGTACCACTAGGTCTCTACATCAACGCCTTTTGTAGTGGAGTTCACAAAGTGTTGAAGGGTTATAGAAAAGAAACAATCAGGCTGGAAGACGCGCTTTTACAAAACCCCCAAGTATCTTTGACATTCATAGTCAGTTCGGTAGGAAAGTACCGCAATCTCTTCCAGATATTACTCTCCATGATTCAAGTTATAGAAATAGATAAAGTTCACGGATGTTTGTTGATTGGAAGGCTACATAAATATATTTATTGTGGAGTGGATCAAATCGCCAATGCAGCCGATCAGTAAGTCTTGAAAAACAATCATAACTGTGAATATTTCAAGATTTAAAATTTTTATTTGACTTCATGTTTCTGAGTTGCACAAATTATCAAATAATCATTATAATAGTTTAATGATCAATTTTAATTTCAAGAGAAAGAAGTAAACAGCATAAATATTATAATACACAACTGTACCACATTTTCAGGATAATTCAATGCATAAATACTATTTTCTACAGACATTTATGTAATTGGATAATATATGGAGACTTGGTTGATATATTTGGGGAATTTTTCATAATAGACGGAAAGATTGCCGATGAAGATTTTCTTTATCCAGAGCAATTGGTCGAATTATCTGAGGATAGCATAGAACAACACAATTTATTTGTAAGTATATATTATGTTTACATAATATGAGTTTCATAGTAGGATATTGTCCATATTATACTAATGCCAAAGAGGAAAAACGGAGGTGAATACCGCCTTTGATTTCCCATTACTGATTTATTGAACTTGAACAGCTGTCTATTTAACCGAGTACAGTACTTTATAATTTATGTAATAAAGCATTGTAAGACGATTTTTTTGTAAATATTTCTTGCAAAGACGAGATTACCTCCCCTCCCCCCTGTTTTCGAGGGTGCTGAACACGATGCCAGTGGTGGGAGAATTTTTTCACCGCCGCAACCCCCCGAAATGGCAAAAAACCACTCCTTTTATGTTTTCACGTATGAACGGGTCTGGGGAGTGATTATTTATCGACGGGTTATACTTGAAATAACATGCAAGGGGATTATAGAATAAGTGAAATCCAGACAGCAGGCCTAGGGCCTGATTAAACCCTCCCGAGTGAAAAATCATGTTTTTTCAAATGATTCGGTTCAAACGCGTATCCCCCCGTTTTCGGAGTCGCTGATCACGGGAAAAATATTCATTTTTAGCTCCAACCCCTCCTCATCCCTCAAACGGGCAGAAACCACTCTTCACTCAGAGAACACACATTGCGTGTTTACTTTCAATGCCAAACGTGGCTTTCAAACGATCTAATTGCTACTCAGTGGAGGGTGGATAATGAAAAATAATTTTTTGGGGCCAAAATTTTCAAAAAGCAAATCGATACCAGATTTCTTTTATCAAGATTACTGTAAGAGCAGCTGTTCAAAGCTATGCAGTTGTTTAAAATTATGACTTTTATTCGCAAGAGCAACCGTTTTGGCGATAATTCGATTTACAGTGTTGTACCCTCTATGTTTCTCATGAACCGTGCACTCCATTTCACACCACCTTCGAGATTGAGTACAAGGTTCGTTTTTTTTTCACGTGGTGTCCCAGTAGGCCTAATTCACGTTTGTTTTTGTTTAAAAAATGTTTATTTTAAAAAAAATATTAATTTGTTCATTAATTAATTTTTTATTCAAAACAGGAATGATTAATCTGTATGCTTTCCTTTTCACCATCTTCTTCTTCTTGCTCTTCCTCTGATCTCTCTTGTATTTCCATAAATTCAATCAGGAAATGCGATGGATCTGCATCTTCAGTGCAGGTATTCATGAAAAACCATTTTTGGTAACTTTTGACCCCGCCTAAAATTTTTAGCGGCACTCGGATCGATGGAGAACTTCGGTATCTTGTTTAGAACCACTATATGAAAGTTCATACCAAAATTCAGCTTTCCGGGAATTTTTCCGAAGTTGGGCCTCGGGGGTAAGCCGCAAAAAAAATATCTGTACACTAATACCTCTTTGCATAGTAATACCCAATAATACCTGGGTAAAATACCCAGGTTACAAAATGTAACGATACCTAATAATACCTAAAAATGTCTAATAATACCTACTAATATCCAATAATACCTAATAATACAACGGTATTAAATTTTATAGAAATACTTGGACATTTCTTAGTAATACCTTAGTACCTTAGTAGTACCCGATTAATAATCTTATTCAACTGGATTTACAAGAATAATACCTAATAATACTTGCATAGTACTGAAAAATTCCTGGGTTTACCAGAATAATACACAGAGAAAATGGGGAATATTTACAGTGTAATTATAACATGGATAACGGAAAAATATACTATATGTTAGAGAAATATTACCCCTACTGTATAATCATAAAATATACTCCAAGTAAATTTACACTAGTAGGCGTAATATTTCTCTAACATATAGTGTATATTTCCGCTAGCCATGTTATACTTACATTGTAAATGTTCATCATTTTTCCCTGTGTACCTAGTAATACCGAGCAATCTCTTAATAATTCCTAATAATACCTAGTAATATCTCTGAACATGTAAAAATACCCAGTAATACTTAAGTATACCCAATAACTTGTAATACCCGGAAGTTGTACATCAAAATACCCCACCGGTTTACCCGTCATTGGGCCTTTTTTGTCTAATTTCCCTGGATTAAATAACATAGCTCGTCTTACATTTCTACTTACTTCGGCGATAAAAGTTACTCACAAACCTAACTTCAAAAAATGTTTTATCAGCTCTGTCAATTCAGCGAAAATTTGCGGATGAAAAATTGTTCGTTACATTAACTAATTGCTATAGCATTAAATAATTAAATGTACTTAGTTTTCATTTTAAAAAAAAATACGTCAAAAAAATGTATTCGAAATGTTAAAAGAAATGGATTCTTATCACTTTTTGGTCAGTTTTAGATAAAATTGTATGTCACATGTGGAACACATGTTTAATAAAACAGTAGCACTCTTATTGGAGACTCTTCGTTATGCAGTCCTTCACGCTTGTATTTTAGAAATGCCTTTTGTCTCATTTTTTTCTCGTCTGGGGCGCATGGGACCCATATGAAATAAGGGAAATAACATCTAGAGAAGCACCTAAAAAAATTTGAAAAAGCAGTTTGCGAAAAAATTTTTCAAAATTCTTGCCTTCCCCCTGGTCTAAGGATTCCCGTTTAAAATTATTCTTTTTTGTCATATATATTTTACTTTTCATAAAAATGCCACAATAGGTTTTGGAGTTTATGAAAATATTTTCATTATTAACTGAAATACAATGAACTGAAATTTTGTATTTTACAATTTAACAAATTATAAAATTTCAATTCGTTATATCTCAGTTAGTAATGAAAATATTTTAATAAACTCCAAAACCTATCGTTGCATTTTTATAAAAAGTAAAATATATATGACAAAACAGAATAATTGTAAACGGTCCCTAGACCAGGGGGGGCGCAAGAATTTTGAAAAATTTGTTCGCAAACTGCTTTTTCAAGGTCGTTAGAGGAGTGCTTCTCTAGATGTTATTTCCCATATTTCGTATGGGTCCCGTGCGCCACAGACGAGAAAAGAATTATTAAAATTTCTAGATCCGCCACTAAATAACTATATTATCATTACTATGAGTTAAATAAAGTCACGAATTTTTCCATAATACGTAGAAAAGAGGCAATGCAAGAAGACCACCACCAGTCAGAAACTTCTATATAAACTGGAACATGGTACCGCTGTTCATCAATGAAGATACGGTAGAGAGTATATTGTTCATGGGGAGGATCGTGTGGATCGTTCGAAATGATCCAAAAAAGTCCAGTGATGACAACTATCAAATAAACTACAAGAGGGATATTTGGAAAGGAAGAGACACTGAGTATTATAGAAAAGTTCAGGCGCTGGAATCGCAAACTTATAACAATATCGAATTTCAACAGGCTATTGAGGAATGTAGAGTAAAGTTAACCAAGGTATCTAGCAAAGTCCCCAGAGCAAAATTAACGGCAAAAGCTGGGATAAAATAAAATGTATTTAAGATCTTGCACAGAAGTAGGTTTTTGGTAGTAGAAAAGTTTTAAGAAGTTCACCAGGCTACCATGGTTGCAACATAAAACAAGATTGCGTCAAACTCACAAAACTGTTTTATTGGAATTAACTTTTGAAACACGCAAAATGCAAACAAAAATAGTAGATGTGAAAGTTGAAGAGCACAAAATCTTACACAATCTCTTTAAAAAGAAGTTGCTCAACGATGAATCTTGTATAAGGCATATTTTATTTCGTTTATTTAATAGTGAAAAAGTACAAAAATTGCAGAAGTTACTCAGAATTTTATTTTTACTATTTTCACATTTTTCATGTTTCCACTCTATGTCTGTCATTTGTTGTAAAAACTTGATATTTAAGTATTACAATACTAAGTTGCGATTTTTGTGTAATTTACAGCGAAATAATTAAATGTAAAAAAAACTTTTTAAAAACAAGCTTTTATTATTATTTAGGTGTACTAAAATGAAAAAAAAATGTTATGTTGATTTAATTGTCTTAAAAGCTTGTCGCGCGAAAAGTTCATCCATGCATTAATTTTGTTTGAAAGAGATTGTAAGTACCTAAGTATTTTTTTTTCTATTCAGGTGAAGTTTTAAGACAATTAATTCAACATAACTTATTTTTTTCGTTTTAGTACACCTAAATAATAATAGAAGCTTGTTTTTAAAATGTTCTTTCACATTTAATTTAATTTTTAAATTTTTAGTTACGTCTTAATTAGTCTTGTATTCATTGCGTGACCCTTATCTAAAAGTACCGGATCCTTCGCCGTTTCTTAGAATGCAACATCTGAATGAATACAGTATATGATCAAATTATAGTTTAATAAACTTGTTGGAACTATATTATTGTATTGTCACTAGAACTATATGTGTATGCAAAATTTCAGTTCAATGGGGAACAGATAGTTTCATTATTTCCGCCAGAGTGCAGCAGCCGTACTCGGTTTTTTCACATGCCTTTCTAGGTATGTGGGTTGATCGCGCCATTGAGGTTATGTTATATAAGAACAATATCTCTTTGAAGAAACAAAATTAATTAGAAAAACGTATAAAATGAAAACATGTTGCTGTGTACCAAAGCGTTCCAACACAGGAGGACATTTATTTACGGGTTATATTATCGGAATGACTAAACCGAGTATTTTTGGATTTTTTTTAGTTGGAGCATGTTTTATAAAATGCATAGGAAGTAAGGAAATGGCCTCTAAAAACTCGTCTGTTTGGGAGTCACAGAAGCAATACGCACGACGTTCACAGCAACTCTGGAGGTCCTCCTGGACCTTGTGCCACAAGAGATGCTAAAATTTTTTTTGGCATTAGCTACGACATTACCACCCTCACCTCATTATTAAAATAAAAAAATAAAATTGTGATTTATTGTGTGTACAAGAACCAAAAGCCTCAACATTTTTTTTACTTCATCCACCATATTTATTTTGCGTTTTGTAACGTTATTTCCAAAAAAAAAAACAGTTTGGAGAGTTTGATGCCATTCTGAGTTGTACCCGCGGTAGCCCTCAGGACCCTCTTAAATATTTTTCTCCTAGTAAGAACATACAAAATTGCAAAATATAACATAAAGATCCTAGCTCAACCCACCCAACCCCCCCAGGGACGTAATACTTGAAATCGTAGGAATTGATTCTCTTGAGAAATTGACGTCATTTTATTGTGGTTTTTTGATATTTAAGTACAATTGAATTCTTGAAAAAAATTATAGGAAAGATTTCTCTTGATATCAATGGAACAAATTCTCAATGGTTTTTGACTGGGAATTCGAAAATTCTCTTATAGATTTTACTTTTAGGCGATGTATATATTTGTGACATTAATTGTGGGCGATGCAGAACTAAATTTTGGTTTATTTGAAGATTTCATACCAACTGAACTAGTGCGTGCAAATCGAAATCCAGATTTAGTTGCTGGAGAAAAACTGCACAACAAATTATAAAAAATAATTTTAGATTACACTTAAATATTTTTTAAATCACATTCAATTACTTATTTTTCTTTCAATCTTTTTTGTTTTAAAGCACTATTAACAAAAGGAGTTTTATTAAAATGGGAATTTTTTAATTAAGAAGAAGTTGTATAGAGTTAAACAAAGAAATTTAAACTTTCTATCTATATTTATAATAAAAAATGAACTGAAAAGCCGTACGTCATATACTAAACTCAAGTAGAAGGAATATTAACCTGCAAACCAAAACATGAATATCAACAAAATAAATAAATGTCGTTAGTGTTGCCAATAATAGATAATACAAAAGTTATTGAAAATTCAATCTCTTCAGTGGCTGTTGCAAATATTAGTACAAACATATAATTTGACATATGTCCCACTGAACGAAATTCAAGAATGGCAATTCTCTTGATTTGTCGATTCGCATGAGAATTACAGCATGACAAATTTTTTTCAAGAGAATTAATTCCTACGATTTCAAGAACTAATTGGACTAATATTACGCCAACCATTTATTAATGATGACTGGAAGCGCTTTCAGACTTTTTTGGGTAGTTTTCTGCTTTTTTAGCATATGTGGTCTATGATGTTGGAGGAAAGCCATCTTGTGGAACATTTACAGTTAATTAGAGATTATTACGCCTTAGGAAGAGGAGAACTCTTTCAACAATTCATCACAATTGCCGAAAATCACATAAAAAACACCGCATCCAATTCCTTCATCAGTAATTTAAATTCCATATTTCACGAGACGGCTAGAAAAATATATGGAGAAAACGATAAGACTTATCTAAAGTTCGAGCTCACGTCATCTAATTCGGATGTTACACGTAAGTTATCTTCAAATAATAGTAATAATAGTAATAATAATAATAATAGCTTTATTGCTTAATACAGAACAATAGATAATGATAAATTAAACTCCTGGCCAATTGAAACAGACCAAGCGAAAAATTCGAATTCGGTTGAATTTGAATCCATATTTTTTGAGAAGGAGAATAGATGTTGATATGCGGTTTTCAGGATTTAAGAGATACTTTATTTATGAAACAGGGAGT
Source organism: Rutpela maculata (assembly GCA_936432065.2). NCBI lineage: Eukaryota > Metazoa > Arthropoda > Insecta > Coleoptera > Cerambycidae > Rutpela > Rutpela maculata. The sequence continues at coordinate 345,385,173 of OW386285.2, forward strand.
TTAGCCCAATTTTTTTATTCTGAAGCACGTTAGTACCTACAGGGTGTGAAAGAAAGGTGTTTTTTAAACTTTATAACTTCCGAAATTCCATAAAAATTATTTTATATTTTTTTGATGCGCATTTTTTTAGGCACTAGTTTATGGGAAGAAAAACAATTTTTCAAATTTTTGACGTTTTTGATTTTTTTCTAAGAACCTGTAATTTTTTCATTTTTTTGGCGTTAGGCCTTATTGCGTTTTGTAAGAGCCGATCGTTCTAGGTTATTATAATAGTAACTCCTTTAAAATTATAAAAATAAGTATATTTTTTGCATGGATATCAGTGGAGTACCAAAATCGATATACGTTCACGGACTGGGTCCTTTTTTGGGATTTCTACATCAAAATATAAAAAACAGAATTCCACTTATCTCCGGAACGGTTAAAAAGTTCAAGTTGAAATTTGGCACACATGTAAAGCGACTAAATAGTTTTACCTGTAAATACACAAAATATTGTTGAAATTTTTCACACAAATAATACAAAAATATACAAAAAATTGTATGTACAGTGTGTCCCATAAATAATGGTACATAGAACAATGGCAGATTCCTTACATAAAAATATTACAATTTAACTAAACTTACCTTAATCCAAAAGTTGATACCTATTAACACAGATACAGGGTGTCAAAGTTAAACTTTCGTTTCGTTTTTTTTTAATAATTTCTTTAAAAATTTGAATATTTTAACAAAATTTGCTGATTGGGGATTTTTCGAGGCAATGGATTCAAATCTATTCATACTTTTGCTGTTATTTGTAGAGAGCGCCACCTACGGTAGTTTGCGTGTTGTTTATATGTCATATATTTTTGACGATTTTTTAAAAAGAAATTAAAAATAAAAATCCCTATTTTTCTGTCTTTTTAAGTGAAAAAAGTACACTTTCTAAATTTCACTACTAGTAACCGTTTTCGAGATATTTGGTTTTAAAGTATTCAATGCAACCAATTTAAATTAAATAAAATATAATATTATTATTTTTCATTTATTATTATTTTTTATTTATTTAATTTCTTTTACAGAATAATTGATAGTGAAGCGAACAGTATAAAATTAAATTCTCTTTTTTCAGATTTTTTAAATTTATTACATTAGCAAAAAAAGTACGAGGAATAATGACTCAAATAAATAAACTTAAAATTCGAGAAACAGTTTTTATTTAAATACAAATTTCATTTAAAAAATAATTAAATAACAATAATTAATAAAAAAAGAGATCTGTGTTCCGTAACAAATGTTCAAAGTGGCTTCCGTTTATTTCAATACATTTGAGAATGCGTTTATTAAACGACTGCCTTATTTTAAATATTATAAGTGTTCTTCAATAATTCTTATCGATTATTTATTGCATCTTGATTTCATATGCCCCATACGCAAAAATCCAATTTATTAAAATCCGCAGGTTAAGGCCGCGCGGCCAAGGCATCATATTGCTCCCACCAGCGACCAAGAAAACTTGTATTTTAACTACTACTAAGTGAGGATTTTCTATGTCCCACGCATTTTTGTTTCTAAAGTTAAATAGACATCTTCGTGTAAAGGTGGCTTCATCCGTAAACAACACTTTATTTAAAAACATTGAATCTCTGTTTTGCTGGGCACGACAGAAACGAGCAAACTGTAACTTCGCTGGAAGATCGGCCTCCAGCAGATTTTGAACTGGGTGTAAAATGGTATGGATAAAGCTTTTCTTGTTTAAAAATCGTTGAAATCGATGGCTTACTTACTCCAGTAGCAGCAGCCATACGCCTTATACTTATTTCTAGGTTTTCTGTAACACGGACCAAGATTTCCTCCTCCTGTTCCACAGTAATACTTTTTGGACGTCCCATGGACGAAAGGAACCACTTTCCCCCAATCTACCGTAAATATTATGAAATAACTTAAAATCCGGCTGGATCCTGTTTGGATTTCACAAATGTCGACGATGAGCTCTGCGTCCATTAAAATTTTCTTGCGCGTATACGCAAACCATATCGCGCATATCTTCGTTTGAAAATAAATTATGCCTTGGTATTTTAAACTTAATTTTGTTAGATATTTTTTAACAACACACAAAATGCTGACAAACAACAAGTAGGTTTGCCACATATTAATTTTGAAAGCGTCTCTTATTGTTTTTGTTTTATTCAAATTCAAAGCCTACTTTGAAAAATTGCACTTGGTTGCATTGAATAGTTTAAAATGAAATATCTCGGAAACGGTTACTCGTAGCGACATTTATAAGGTATACCTTTTTTACGTAAAAAACACAGGAAAATAGGAATTTTTATTAAAAAAAAAATAAAACAAAATTGGCCAAAAATATATGGACATATAAACGACACGCAAACTTGCGTAGGTGGCGCCTTCTATAAATAACAGCAAAAGTATGAATAAATTTCAATCCTTCGTATCAAAAAATCCCCAATCACCAACTTTTGTTAAAATGCTTCAATTTTTAAGGAAATAATTTAAAAAAAAAAACAACAAATATTTAACTTTGACACCCTGTATCTCTGTTAATATCAACTTTTAGACTAAGGTAAGTTATTTCTATGTAAGTAATCTGCCATTGCTCTATGTACCATTACTTATGGGACACCCTGTATATCTTTTTAATGGAACAGAATGAAATCTAAATAAACAATAAGAAAAAATATTTATTTATCTATTTTTATAAGCACTATTATTATATAAAATGTCAATTAATGAAACTTTTTCGGGGAAGTTATAAAATTTGGCAAAATAAACACACCCTGTAGATAGTAACGTGCTTCAAAATGAAAAAATCGGGCAAAACTTGATGTTTCGCAAATAAATTATCTCTTAAATCCTGAAAACCACACATCGATGTCTATTCCCATTCTCAAAAAATGTGGATTTAAATTCAACCTAAAAATTCGCTTTGTCCGTTTCAATTGGCCAGCAATTTATATAGTTGAAGCAAGAGATATTCTGGAGGGGCCAAAGGAGTAAGGCGAATTGTGTTAAAACAGATACATTTGTAACCGTGACTCAATTACTCATAAACCTATGCTGATTAGGCGATATTTGATTACGAACAGAGAAGTGGATGCGATCATACAAAATAATTTCAATGATCTTTCGAAAAATTTTAAAGAATAGAAATAGCTCTATGATTATTTATCAACCACTGCTTTATCATCGCCTTTAAACACTAGACAAACTTTGGCCACCTTCCAGCGACTAGGAAACCTGTTTTGTTTTTAAAGAAAGATTAAGTAGTATGAGTAACAGGGGAGCTATACACAATCGTTTACAACAAAAGAGGATATATTATCAGGACCTGATGGCATCTTGTTTTTTAATTTCTTTGTGATATTTAAGATGTCATTTTCATATATATTTTGAAACCTAATATTTTCATAAATATTACACAAATAATTGGGTACCATTCATCAGTTCCTGGTATAAAGTAGACCATTTTAAAAAACATTCAAAGACATGCACGATATTTCAGGTTAACCATATAAGTTATTATTATGAGACTTTACTTTACTAAGTACTTGATTTGATTTCATTACAAACTTGTATGAGATAATTACGTTCACGCACATTCCTCATTTGAAGGTTCCAATCCATGGGCTCGATTACAGATCAATTTTGAAATCAGTTGGCCGTTACACATTGTTTTTCATCCGAAAGTAATGGAGCTGTACAACAAACTGTTCTGTTATTTATTGCTTCTCCGAAAGACTCAAATAGACTTGCACAAGGTGTGGGCTCTGCACGCATCAAGGAAACAAAAAATGTAAGCTGTTTTTACATAAATCTGAGTCCATACATTTTGAGGCAGCAATGCTTACTTAAAAATATATATAGATATGAAATTGAGTTCTTGTGATATGTTGGTCAGTTTGACGATTTTCCTCACAATGGACAAATTTCTTGTTCCAGTGACAGAAGAGTGTGGACGCTGAGACAAAACTTAATGTTCTTGGTTAATAATTTACAATATTATCTACAAGTAGATGTGATAGAAGCTCAGTTTTCGTTATTGTTGAAGGCGGTTCAAAATGCCAACGAATTTGAACATATCATCAAAGTTCATCATGAATTCATTAGTAATCTCTTGGCCAAAACGTTTGTGTTGACACCTGATGAGGTAAGGCTAGATAAAGTAAGGTAAAACCGAATAATTAGGAGTAGTAAACTACAATATGAAAAAGCCATAGATGAAAATTGCAGTGGTTATCACATTAGTCTATAATATTCCTCTAAACCGCAAATTAAAATACGATTTCGTGTATTTTAGGAACACACTTATAAGAATAAACATCGTTTATATCAAATTCCCGCTGTTCAGTTCAACGAGCCGAGCAAGGTAAGGTAACTTTTTAAATGTTTTGCTCGACAGAGTGAGAATGGTATCTGGGAAATAAATAAACACTCCATACAAAATAATATTGAACAGTTATAGACTAGTGATTTTATACGGATGTAAGTGGTATGAAAATTGACCTTCCATATTAACATATTTCCCCCATTTGAAGCCGATCACTAAAAATTATGGTGATATTCAAACTATCCCATATATTTCCATAACCTATTTTTAGTTTTTTTCTTGATTCTTGCTCTGTAAGATAGTTTTGTAATGGTTTGTTGTCGGGTAGCTGGTTCGGAGATTAATCAGGGTCCAGATTAGTTAATAAGACAGCCTAATAAAAATATAAACAATTTATTTACTTTTCCAAACAGGTAATGTGTGGCAGTGTTACATAACATACAGGTACAGGTTATATGTCCGTATCTTTTACGGTTCTTTCTATTATCTGAGAGTGAGAGAGAGAGTGTAGCGATTGCGATGCGACGTTTGTTGTTGCTACGGGAGTGGCATCGGGCGTCGGATGAATATCGTCGACTCAAGAAGTTTCAAAGTTCAACCCGCTGTAGGAGGTCTCCAGGTCAGGCTAATTCGCTCTGGTTTTGGCGGCGAAACGGCGCCGGGAATGACTAACGACTCGAGGGTCCCAGCTCAACACGCTGTAGGATTCCCAGGGTAAAATTGCATTCGTTCCGTCGTGTTTGGGTCGGGAGATGTACAAAACTGTAATATGTCCAGCTCAGTACGCTGTAGACAGATTTCCAGAGTTGTTCACACTCTGAATTATGTTGATTTGTGGCCGGCTTTTATATCCGAGAATCCTCGCTTACTGGTGACGTAGAACTGCGTATAGTTTAGTGTAGTGTGCAAATCCATGCCTCTAGACGGGAAATGGGTAGGTTTGCGGGCCGTGTGTACATTGGTGTCGTGTGTAAATCCGGAATCTTAGTAATGGAGCAGGAATTTAAAGAATGCTTCATTACAGTTTTTAGGCAATTATTTCGGAATTGGTTTCTTGCGGGATCTTTAATTCCAACATGTTCTTTTTTTGGCCAAGTTTGTCTTTATGTGTGGGGTTTACCAGAAGCGATCTGTCAATACGCATTACCAAGTTAACAGCACTCTTCCTGAATTTATAGCATTTTGTTTATATATTGAACATTTTGAATATCTTGGACATCATAATTTCTGGTGATCCACTTCGCATGGACGGGAGTGTATATATTAATTATTTATTGAGTGATTTTTATTTTTAGGTTTATGACGTAATCATAACGTTATTAGAGTTATGCGATAAATTTTGCCTAGTGGTAAGCACCTGGGACTCCGAATTGACAGAAACAGAATTAGTTGAACTTGAAAATTTCCAAAAGAGAAGCGATACAATTATTGACTCTTTACTCTACATTTTGTATAGCTTACAGGAAAAAGTTTGCGGGCAACATTTGCTTCAGCTGCTCTCTCAGTTAGATTTTAATAGGTACTTTAGTAAAAATAAACCCGACTTTAATATAACTTCTGCTTTGTATTAATAAGATATTTATGTTAAGATGTTATTTATTACTTTTTTTACAATAAAAATAGTCACAACTGAGTTCTATTTATTTATGCCAAGGTAGATTATAAGCAAATTTGTTGCACAAATGTTAGAATTTAGCTACACTTTAAGTTCAACATGTGGCAAGGTAGGTCCACAAGGATAGAATTTAGGCCCTCTCTTATTTGCCATTTTTATCAATAACTTTGCGGTCTGCGAATGATATGAGCGTTTGGCGAGAAAAGGAACGAAAACTCCTTCCATGATCCTAAGCCAACCTTTTGTTTGTTAAGAAGTCTGATTCAATCAGAGCCACGGCACTTGACCGTGACACTCTATTTGTTACAGTTCTTGTTGCTAGATAGCATCTATCAAAAAATAACTTTGAAGGAGAGAAACTACCACCTAGATAGTAGGACCTTTTCTTAAACTTTACCTAGTAAGATCAAACATCATTGCTATGAGTAAAATTTAGAAAAATTCACGACTCACGACATCTCCTGTAGTTCAACTGGAAATAGATAATGAGCAACCTTTAGTTCCAGCAAAATGAATCTAGCTGTCAGCATTCATCAGTGTATCGAACTCTGTAGGAGGGTATGTGCAAGTGGACATTGCTCATGACATAAAAGCTCTCCTATGTACAGCTCTCTGCAAATGCAACTGATGTTACATTTATCAGTGTTAGTTTATATACAATTCCGTATAACGTAGGCTTTCTTACTCACATTTGACAACACAAAGTTGACGTTTACCAAAGGGTTATGAGCATTGTCACTTTAACGCTCATCTCACATGACATCGAGCGGTAAAGTACTTTAACGCTCTTTAGCGTGTATCTGTCTTTAAACAAGTTTGGCCAGAAAATTGACAATGCATTTTTATAAAATAATCATGCTCCAAAATTGTTGTTAAATAGTTGTCGTTGTCACTGGCAGCGTCTCCGTTTTGTTCGGCTATTTATTTTGATCATATAATAATACGCAAGGCATACTCGTAAAATGATGAATTGCTCTTTGTAGCCAATATTTAGCTGAATTAGGTACTTCTTTTATTTTGATATTATCAAGTTATTGTAGATAAAATCAGGGTTTGCCTTAGTTCCTCAAGCGCCCCTTATATTAGGATCGTGAGATTTTCCACAGTATATATTAATTTAAATAAAGACGGAACGGAATATAAATCCCACATTTTTTTAGACAATATAGTCAAAACTGTAACTGCTGGAATTGTCATGAAGATATATTTAATATTTAATGTAATCAGTTAATACCCATGATTCGTGTAACTTTAAAATATGGATCCTTTGGTCTTCTATTCTTTGTTTTTTAATAATTTTTAATGTCGATATTAAATGTGACCAGGCGCGTGCTGGCCCACCGGGACACCGGGACTTTCCCGGTGGGCCCTCGATAAAGGGGCCCTTCATGAAGGGCTTTCCCTGTTGAATAATTTTTATTTTGTAGGGTAGGACATTTTTTTTTGAGATTTTTCCTCCCCCGCTCATCAATTTTTCAAGTGGTAGGAATTTTTTTTTGAGATTTTTTCCCCCCGCTCATCAATTATTTTCATTTTCGAGATAAACAAAAATTCAGATTTCTGCTTGGGGCCCTTGCTAAGGTATTTTCCCGGGGCCCAAAATCGTCCCAGCATGCGCCTGAATGTGACATTGGACTTTGCTACACCGTTAATTCACCCTGTACTAACTATATCGGTCATCTTCCAACTAAACACTAAAAACTCAATACTAAGGGTACAAATAGTCTCTCAAACTACCAAACTTAACAAAGTACGTATTCTTACCTGATTTTGGCAATCTTCACTACCGGTCTCTGAGGACTCTTCAAAATTTTCTGGGAGGAATCAGAGCAATCGGTTTTCCTAACCTTCAGCGGACTGTAAACATAGTAATCCGAACTCTTCATGGAACTGTTACTCCCGAAAGCCCTATTCGTTTGCCCGAACTGAGTGATCGGCGCACTTTTTATGCACTTGAACGTACTTAGCGAGGGAAGCGTATAATAGTTGTTGTAAGCCTGGGTATTCGGAGCACAGCTTCTCTCAGAGTGATCGGAGTAACGCCTCTCCGGAGATTTGTAACCGCAGCTAAACTGTTTTATCTCCTCGTTTTCGTCGATGTCTGATATGTAGTGCTCGTTGTAAAACACACTTTGGTACTCGGGAGATTCTTCCGTTGAATGCGAGCAAGTCTCCGCGTTGTATTTGCTTTTTAGTTCTTGAGTTAGGTTCTTCACTTCTTCTAATTCGTGGGACAAAACTGACTCCCTAGACAAATACTTGCTTCTTTTGGTGTCCACTTTCTTTGGTGAATGTTGATCTTTAGTTTGGTTTTTGATTTTATGAGCTGAAGATTTTTTCCTCGACTTGAAATCATCGAAATCTTCCAGCCGCTTTGAGAGATCCTCGAAGTTTCTATGCCTGGGCATGGGTGACAGCGCCAACTCCTCCACGACACCCCCAAATCGCCGTGCTGGCATCAAAGGACTTCTGTAACTGTCAATATTCTGCGATATAGCAGCCCGGTTTAGTAAAGGCGATCGAAACTCGGTACTTCTAGAACTCAGTATCCTCCTATATCCGCAGCCCCCTCTCGTTTGCAAGTCAAAGCGCGAAGTCACCATGATATTAGCCATAGGCGGGGGCGTGGGCAGAGGTATGTCAGGCATGCACAAAGGGCTTTGTGACTTCTCTTGTCTATCAGAAGAGCGTGTTGAATCCGACGACTTCATATTTGCTTATTGTGTACACAGAACGCCTAGGTTTTATTGTTTTCCTTGATTAAACATCAGCTGAAGTCTTTTGAGCATCGCAATCCTTTGTAGTAATCTTTCCTTTTTATCTTGCTGCCACAGTTTATATTATGTGCACATGTCATGTTCATTTTAATTTCTGCGGGATTGAAAACAACTATAGTTCACAGCCAGGGGCTTATTTTGTCTCGGTTAAGAAAGTTTCTATAAATAACGTCATTCAGAATATAAATGTTGGAATATTTACGCTTTGAAATATTTGTATAGGGTGGTTGATTTGAAAATAAGTGTTTGATGTTAATGGCGTTTCCGCGTAAAATCAACAACAGTGCTGTGGCCAAAACGATCTTAGTTTGTTTTTGTAGTAACAAATGAGAGTCCGGTGCAAGACCATCTGCTTAATATACAGGGGTTACTGTAAATAATGAAGGAGGTTGTAGATGCGGTCCAAATCCTATGTTACAGGTCCTTAATGACATCTAGAGATTACAAAAATTCTCCAAATCACTATCCCATGTACATTTAATGAAGGAACTTCAAATTTCCGATAAAACTCAATAAACTCCGCAATGAACTTTTGGTCTTTTGACATTGGGGAAGATATGCGCTTGGCCAGGCTTGAAAACTGAGACATGAATGTACAGGTTTGTTTACACATCGTTTTAACTGATAACTGATATAATAATTTTTGGCTAACCCATTGAGCCACAGCTTCGTATCAGTTTCAGTTGTTGTCTTAATTTTTTTATTTTATACACAAGTTTAACTGACAACTCAACTAAAACCGAGACTGAACGGACAACTGAACGAAGCGTCTAAAAGTTCCTTTATAATGACCACAGGTTGAAAAAAAAAATCGAATTGTTCGCGACTATAATAAAATATTGTACTGATTGATATATATATTTTTTAAACGACAGGAAATATTGGGTTTGCTCATTGTCTTTAACGAAACAACGGTTTGCTGACATATAAGAAATGCCTTTAACTATGTATTGATTACATAAAGAAGCTTAATGAACCACCCAATACAAAATTCAACTGGTGCATATCGAAAAGGTTAATTAGTTCCAGTATTATTCGACGAAAGGCTGCTACAAAGAAGCTACTGTGAATAAACCATCTTGTAGTCCTGAAAGTTTCTGGATTTTATAGATTTCTGTATATCCGATCTAGCTAAGTTTGATTTTTTTGCTAATAAATTGCAAAATCACAAAAACGCGAATTTCCTTAATTTAGAAATTTTGCCATTGCTTCAATATACATATCGTTGTAACTCCTAAACTATTAAAGATAATGATTTGATTTTTTCTTAATATTAACTCAACTACTCAATTAACTATTAACTCGATATTTGGACCAGTCTCAATAAAATTAACAAACAAAAATGAAGCTCGGGCTGTAAGAAGGTTTTTTTGTCTCGTGTATTTCTTTGAAAAGAGCTTTAGTTTATGAGATAAGAAGGCATCTATTAGAAAGCTTGGCTAAATTGCGCCTACATCCGCTTTACTGAATGCATTGGTCAATTTCGTAACCTAATCTTTATGAATTTAAAAAATATATTATTCAAAAATCATATTTCAACAGTTAAATTTTATGTTATTATGCGAATTAGTAAAATGTATAAACAAATAATGATAGGAAATAACATTTCACAATTTAATTACAAACCAAAAATTAAGAAAAAATAATGTTTTAAATTACTTCCACGTCCAGTGGAAGTATAGTAACGACAAAAAAAATTTTAAAAATGTTTATTGTCCAAATAGGCTTAAAATGTCATAAAACGTCGAGATTTTAAGTTTGAGCGAAAAAAAAATTTCTGTCTGTCTGTCGGTCTGTCTGTCGGTCTGTCTGTCTGCCTGTAACTTTTTTTTGTGCGCACGTTTACTCTGGAACCGTTTAAGATATTGACTTGAAATTTGGTACACATATGTACTTTAACGAGTTCTACAACTAGATTATATTTTCATCTTGTTCCGTCGAAGGGTTGGGGGGTAAATTGGGGTAAATTTGGGGTAAATGGGTAAATTAAGCAGGTAAGAGTCCATGAAATTGGTATATAGTATATACAAGAGAAGCTAAGGTTTCAAAAAAATTTTTGGCATTAGCCACCCCCATTACCACCCCCACCTCCTTATTAAAGGGGATGAAAAAAAAATGTGATTTAGTGTATGTACAGGAACCAGAAACCTCAAAATATTTTTACTTCATCCACCCCCCACTACCACCCCCCTATCACCACCCCCACCCCACTACCGATGTGGGGTATCGTTTTATGGGTTTTTGGGGTAGAGGATTTCAAATATTATATTATTAAAGTTCCATAAACAATTATTTTCACATACAAAGTTTTTTCGTTGTGAGTGACTTGGATAGAGAATCTGGATGTGGAAGTAGTGATTCCTTGGGCAGCGGTTTTTTAAATAATAACTTACTGACAGATTTTGTTCGAAAAGAACAAGGTTCTTCCTCTAGCTAACACTAACTTACTCTCCAAACAATACAATCAAACTTTTTAAAAGTTATCGTGCTTACACAAAACGTGACGGACAAGCAGACAAAGGGACATTTTGAAAGTCATTCAGAATTCGTTTACTAACTCCTTTGTCTATGAGCGATACTTCCGGTTTTAGAGATGTGCCGTTCAATGCTTCGTTTTTGCAAAGAGTATAATAACTTCCTCATAACCCGAGCTACATTTTTGTTTAATATTGTAACATTTTATGTTTAATAATAAGTAATTCTTGGGGATAAGGTGCGGGCTTCCGGAAATTTTGTACGTCTCCGACTTCCCGAATACCTTGCGAAGTACGCCGATGACACAGCCATGTACGCGCATTCGCCCAACGCACAAGCGTCTAACATGTTGCTGAAGGCGCACATGATTCGTACCACGGCATATTACGACAAGTGGAAGATTCGCATCAATGCCGAGAAGTCCGAGTCGATACTTTTCATGCGGCGGGTTACGCAGAACCGAATTCTACCAGTTTCGATCGGGGGTCAACAAATTCCAATCAAACAGTGCGTGAAATATTTGGGGGTTAACTTAGACAAACTACTGACGTTTAACATCCATATTAATAAGACTATACGTAAGGTCTACTCCATGCCCAGGAGTCTGTACCCGCTATTGGCCAGGGGTAGTGGACTTAACGGACAAAATAAAAAAACTGCTGTACAGAATGGCAATCACATACGCGGCGCCGGTGTGGTGCAGCATACCGGCCACAACAATGAGAAAACTGAAAGTGTTAAAACACAAAATGAGCCTCATCTCTAGTCCAAACAGGTACATCTCCCTCAGAGATTTATACGCACGATGTTACGACATAACAACACTAGCGGACTACGTCCAAGAAATCTCCCAGAAATTCTATCAATTCAAACTGGGCGATAGTCCGCTTATCCGCAACATAACCCGAATTAGACAGCATAATGTCATATTTTTTTTATATAAGACATCCCCTACATACCAGACGTTACCAATTTTCCGGCAACTCCCTTAGCCACACTTTCCACCACTACAACTTATCACTATCCTAAACATTGTCCATTCTCAACTTACATCTTTAATCCTTTTCTATTCCCTCTTTGTTTGTTTATTTTGTTCTCGTTCATCGCTCTCTGTTCTTTTTGTTCTTTTGTCCATTTTTGTCTCCAAATTCCATTTAGGAAGAGAGATTTATAATATTCCTAACTTTTTTAATCCTTAACTTTCATTTCACCACATTTTCCTGGCAGAAAAACCACCAGGGTGGAATTACTTCGAACGGGTTTCTTCGTTGAGTTTTGTTTTCCCGCGTCAACGACCAAAATTTCAAAGTGTTTGCTCTCGTATTGTGCGCGAAATCGATAATTTTATTGTGTTAGTTTTAGATATTTTCATGTATCATATTTTTTAAAAGTTATTGTTAGTTTATGTCTTTTAAACATGAGCTCTAACCCCCTCATCAAGTATTGTTTAGTCGCACCGGACCTGTCCCGCTCAGCCCTACATTCACCGCTGCGCGCCGTGGTTAACTGGCTTACCGGGACAGTTTCTGAAGAGACACATATTTATAACTTTAATTTAAATTGTTGTTCGATTTGATTTGATTTGGAAATTTTGTTTTCTACAATAAGAGCTTGAAACTTGACAATTTTACTGATTTTTCTGAGACTTAAATAATGGCAGAAAAGAATCAAATCATTATGTTGAATATTGTCTTAATGATTTATTTGTGGCAGGCTCATCTAATTTCTTATTCATTATTAGGTATTTTGCCACTTCTGTTTAGTCGATTTGGCGCAGAGATGTTTTTCATTAAATTTTTAAATATTTCTGCAGGTTGCAAAATAACTCACAAACAACTCTGTCCTTGGCAGATTTAGACTTGAAACGATGCATGTTTAATAAATGGCGAGAAAACTTCAAAATTCAGATTTTATTATCATTTCGCAATCCGTTAGCTAAAAAAAAAATCCAAAGTAGCGAGATCATCCATACTAAAATCTATACATTTCCAAGAACTGTCTAAAATAGATAAGTACTAATTTTTTTTTAACTTAATGCTGTTCAGTTGCCTGAACTCCAACAGGTACCCAAATAAGTATGTTTATCTTAAGCAAATTAACCCAAAAGATAACCAGCTCAAATAATAACGTTACCATAAGTTTTATACAATGATAGCCCTGGCTGACGCGACGAGTCCCAAGAATGTATGAACATTTACGAGGGCTTCAGCCTCCAAAGTATATCATCGTAACATTTAAAATTGTCGGTTACGTTATGATAAACTTTGTATCCGAATGTTGTTTTATATCTGATTCTCACTTAGTAATAAAATTTATTGTACTGTCTATTTTATTAGTTAGCTTTCGAGAAGCTTTATAGTTTTTTTTTCATATACAACTAGTGGAATTTTAGTGCATTTAGAACAATAAAATCCTACATTATGCTCTTTATTATCCTATAATTTGATGAATTAGATATCGTAAAATAAAAGGAAATACCACAAATATATGTTTACGACCAGATTTATTGCATTTTTTAAATCGTGATTTTATACAGGATACAGTAGAGAGTGGAACGGTTTGTTATACACGCAAACGAAAACGAAACAATTTTGGATCTTTTATAATAAGTGAAACAGATTTCTTGAAATCAACGTTCTAAAATTTGGTATGTTAATACATTTTTATGGGAGAAAAGTTGTATATCTAGATAAAAATATTAATAAAACCTGAACCTATTAACATAAAAATGTAACCATTCTGTTTTAGTATTTCATGTCGTATAGTTGATCTATTAAATAAGCATCAAAATTAGACTCTGAAGCCGCCTTTGCATAGTGAAATTAAGACTAGGATTTTGCGGAGTGAGAGGTAAATATGCGTTTATTTTCGATTTATTGTAAATATTTAAAAAACTACACATAGTATAACCTTAAAACTGCTTTAGATACTTGCTATTGTTCTAACGAATACAACTATATATATTTTTTATTTTAAGTTTCTGTTATATTTAAATATCGTAGTTTGTCAATGAAAATAGTCCCTAATTTCATTATTAAAGTATGGCATTTGACTATATGCAAAATTAATGATAAAAACTATATATGGTTGTATTCCTTAGCGCAATGGGAAGTATCTGAAATTATTTTAAAGATTATATCATTTATGATTTTTTAAATATTTATAATAAACCGAAAATAAACGCATATTTCCCTCTCACTCTGCAAAATCCAAGCCTTAATTAAATTACTAAATGAGGATACCACCTCTTTTTTTATGAAAGACCGGTCAAATTTACTCGTCAGTTACTTAGCTTCTACAGAGTATTCCATACTTAAGTACCTTTCTGGGAAAAGAGTAACAAAAAAATAAGACTAATTTTTCTACAAGCATTTGCCCTAAAGTAGTTCATAAGGGAGCTACAGCCTTTAAAGGTTCTGAAGTGGGCTGGAACTTCGGTATGAACCTGCCTCTGAAGCAATTTCCACAAACGGTAAAACACATTTCGAGAAGATGCCAACATGGTTGCCAAAACGCACGTCGAGTGACAGTATTCGAGTGTAGTGTTTAAATTATTTGGGGTTTGTGGAAGCTTGCTAATAAGTTCGACGTCCTAAGTAGAAAAAATGAAATTCGGCAATTTATTTATTTAATAACGTTACATTGTAACGGTTCACTTTTTCACCTCTGGTAGTAGTTGATTTAAATTAAATAAATTATCACATTTTATATTTTATATTTTATATAAGCCGATCCTGTATTTACGCTTTATGTACTAGATTAATTTAGTTTTGAATATATTGCGCGCCCTAACCAAACAAAACTTCCGTTAGGTCATTATCACGGCTCGGGAATTTTATCTCCGCACCAGAGACGGCTCTCGTAAGATACAATATAATATAATAAGATAAAACATTTTTTCCCAATGAAATAAATATATTAAATCATACATAACAAACAAAGTTACGGATTAATGGTATAAAACTGCCATGTACTGTGTGCATCACAAATGTATACGACGTGATAAAATGAATTTTATTTAATTTTAAAATGTTAATACGTAACCTACTTTTATCGGAAATCTACTACATTTGTGAAACGTACTGACAATTACCTAAAGACGTAGTTAATTTTTTTCCAATTGCAGTGTTGGACGCATTCGACCCTGGCTGAGTGTCAACATTAGATTCCAATATACGGGATGCTTTTGTGTTTTTTTTTACTGATGTAGTTGTATTATCTCTTTTAATTAGGCGACGCCATAAAAACTGTGAAACTTTGCTTTGACAAAATCCCAAAATGAGTGTTTGTAACTCTAAATAGATAAATCCAATGAATTTATGTTAGGCGAGCGCGGTGGTCTGTTAATTTGCTGTTTCCACATCTACCTATCCGCTTATTATACTCTTCGCAAAAACGAAGAGTATATTGTATTTGATCGGCACATTTCTAAAATCGTAAATATCGCTCGTAGAGAAAAAATTTTCATATCATTGTGTTAGTGAACGAATTCTGAACAACTTTCAAAATGTCCGTCTCTCCGTCCGTCCGTCACGTTTCTTGTAAGCACGATAACTTAAGAAAGAAAAGTCCGATTGTATTGAAATTTAGATAGTAAGTTAGTGTTAGCTAGAGGAAGAACCCTATTGTTTTCGAAGAAAATCGATCAGTAAATAAAAAAGTTATTAATTATTTAATTAAAAAAAAAAATTCTCTTAATTTTTGTGGCTTGTACTATAATGGAAATCTTGCGAGATATTATTTCCATAATAATTTTTTTTTTGTTTATGAAGTTTGATTTTTGATTTTTGCTTGCGTTGCAATCCAAACGTCTCGTGTTCGAATCCCACAGGTTGGATATTTTCTTTTCATACAATTTTTTTCACAACAAAGATGTCCAAAAACTAACATTATTTACAAGAAAACTGCGAAGATATAGCATGTGTAACAATTATATATAAAAAGCTCAGTAAATTGGCGAAGAGTACGTTTTTAGCTTGTTTAGATAATGAGTATGTAGCCACTATCTTAACAGCAAACCAAAATGTCTATAAACAAAATTCGACTTATTTTTTGGTGTTCTGTCACCACCCCGAAGAACAGCAATTAATTATGGAACACCCGTATACCTAATTTAGTTATAAAGAAAATTTGTCATTTTCTGAGAAATTGAATATTTCACGATTTACCCATACTTGCTCTATAACGACATTTTACATAATTTCAGTATTTTCTTGTCTCATTCAATGTCATTTAACCTGAATTTGCCCAACTTTCTGAACGTTGACATTGTTTGTCTATTATTTAAATAAATATAAAACAAAAATTTGAAAATTGTTAAATGTATATTATGTGCCCTAATTTTAAGACAATTGGAGATAATGTTGATATGTTATCTTATAAAATCAAAGAAACTAAGTTCACGTGGAATAACACAGCCCTGCGATGGAAAAATTATCTTAAATCTAATAGGTGAGTTTCATATTTTTTGGGTGCTGATTACGAAAAAATGTTTGAAATAATCCATGGTTTTTTCACAATAAGAGATTTTAATTTTGTTATTAGACAAAATCCAGCTTATTTACTGGCATGGGAAAGATGTGAAAAACTTTCTTAGAAATAAAAAAGACCCAGATTACCAGAAACATGTCGAACCAGTATAAAGAATTGGTTTGTCCAATGGACTTAAAAAAATACATGTACTGGATTCGCATTTAGACTATTTCCCGGAAAATTCTGGAACAGTAAGTGAAGAGCAACGTGAAAAATTCCATCAAGATATTAAAGAAATGGAAAGAACATACCAGGGAAGATGGAATATAGATATGATTGCTGACTATTGCTGGATGCTTAAGAGAGACGACACGCAGAACTTTCATAAGAGGAAACGTACCAAAAGAAGCTTGAAAGATTAGCGAAAAAGGTACTATAAAAGCTTATAATTATTTTCAGTGAACTATAAATACTTCTTGGTTCATAGTATAATAGATTTTAGTTGAAATTCACTTGTCAACAATGTATTAATAAAAATCTCATTTTGCTTATTTTTTTAAATGATTAATACCTTTATTGTGAAAAAACCTTGCGTGAACTTTTCTTACATCATATTTAAAATTAGCATTAAAAACAATGCAAAGTTAAAGATTCACCTAAAATATTTAAGATAATTTTCAAAAAGTTCATTAGTCAGTTATATTATAGTTTTATATGTAAATGTATGATCTAAAATTAAAAAAAGTAGTTGGCTATATCGGGAATGGTCTATTATTTATGCACTGTAAACCGAATAAAATACCACCATTAAAATGACATTTTCGTGTTTATTTCAATACACAATAAAGATACTTTAATGCGAAAACCCTGCGTTTGGTTTTCAAACTAGGATACCTAAGATAAAATCTTGAATTCTCAAAGAGTTACGTCGATGCCTTGAGAGACGGTTAAAAAAATATAGAAAATATTTGGCCCAAAAAGCACTTTAAACATTATCACTATCTTCTTTATAGCAACCCTGTAGAACAACACAAAACCAATAAATAAAAACAGAATTTGCAGACATAACAAATTTCGCCGAAACCGTTAACGAAATCCCCTCAAAACAACCGGGAGAAAACTTCATTTAAATATCGATCGGCAACTTCAAACACGTGGTTATTAGACACAACAAACAACTTATTATTCCCACACAATTTACACAGATACATCCTTCATATTTTTTCTTCAGCACAACACTAGCAATGAAGAAAAACACTGTCTATCGATAGGCGATGTTTAAAAACGCTACCGGTCATAGTTAAATTCTGTACACACACTGAAAGTGATTAGACATCGCGAATGAAGGGCTGCCCCTGTTAAGGGTGGTCGAGGAGGGTGGTAGGCGAGGGTGAAGGCGGGCAAACACGGGGGACGGTGACTCAGGCACAAGGTCTGGACTGTTCAGGGCGATTAGACTCATATTTTGTATGTGTGTCATGTGACACGTCGCGGCGATCAGTTTGCAGGTGAAATTAATTTAGGTAAACGATGTTAGGTTGTGGCATAGTTTCTAAGGGTTTGCTAATTTCCTTAAACTTGCCTGGTTTTACTCGCAACTACACGACTAATTGGCGTGTTGGAGATACTGTGGCTGACGTAAACTTGTAAAGTCTTCATAAATTAAGTTTTACGAAACTACGCATGTAGTACGAAATACACGCATGTATTAAATTATTTTATTATTTGTAACTGTAACCCAGTGAAACAGAAAAATTAACTTTCTTTTCATGCAATAACGATAGTAGTAATTTATAGATCACAACAGATACATATTTCTAATACGTTTTTTCTACGACTATTGAATAATTCATTAATTACACAGGCACACAAAAAAAAGTCGAGTGCGAGAAGGCAGACCTATATATCCCATGCATTTTGAACCGCTGAACACGAATCCGATGTCCGTTTTGCCCGATTGGTTCTTGCATTTTTGTTAACCTCAAAAAACACCTTAAAATGCCCGAAAAATTCCAAACAAGTAAATAAAAAGCTTAAATGAGCTGATCACTATATCTGTACGTAATTTGGGGCGCTAAAACTGAATATGAGGTCAGAATTAGCCGATCAGTTAGGAATTTTGACATAACCTTAAAAAACACCTAAAAAATGCCCAAAAATCCAAAACAAATAAATTAAAAGCTTAAACCAAAAACTTTAAAACTAACATAACCTAAGACAAGAGTATTACACCAAGAACTTTGAACCAAGAACTCTAAACCTAACATAACGTAAGGCAAAAGCTTTAAACCAAGAACTTTAAACTAAGAACTCTTAACCCAACATAACCTGAGACAAGAACTTTAAACCAAAAACTTAAACCTCTTATAAATTAAGACAAGAACTGTTACGTTCCTAAGGCAAGAACTATTAAGGTTTAGAGTTCTTTGTGTAAAGTTCCTGTCTTAGACTATGTTACATTTAGAGTTCTTGGTGCAAAGTTCTTGCATTAAGTTTTGTTAGATTTAAAGTTCTTTGTGTAAAATTCTTGCCCTGTTTTTAGTAAATTCGATGTTCCGAAATATCGAAACAAAATCGGAGATAAAATAAAAAATATTTATCTAAAATGTTATAGTATGGAAATAGCGGATAAAGGTTTTCCATGGTACCTTGCATCATATGTTATAAGATGTTGGACAAATGGAATGAACGTTAAAAAGTAAAATATAAAAATCCAACAATATGGAAGGAGCCTGGAATCCTTGAAGAGTGTTATTTTTTAGCAATACAAATGTTTCCGGAATTAATGCTAAAAAAGGGTTAATGGAAACTGATTATTCCGAAAGTCGAGAAGATGACAGTGAATATGAAGATAGTGAATGTGAGTGTTCGATAAGAATTAAAACTCCCAATATTTGGTGAAATGATAAACTTAATAATGTTATTAGAAATCTTGGTCTATCTAATGGTAGGGAAGAATATTTAGCGGCGATTATGGAAAAAGACAATTTAGTATCAAGTGATGTTCGTTCTAGCTCATACAGAAAAGGAGAAAAAGACTTTAGAAAATATTTTACACAAGGAAAAGAACAGTCATAATGCAGAAGGGTTGATGAATATAATTAAACCTATCATATATAGACTTTAGATAAATATTTTTTATTTTATCGCTGATTTTTTCTTCGATTTTTCGGAACCTCGCATTTACTACAACCAAAACAGAAGGAATTGACATTATTTACACAGTTGTGCAAATTTCTTGTAGCCCTATACTCATAGGAGGCCAAGTTTCCCACTTCACTAGAGCTGCGGTTGCATGATGACGACGCTGATGATTTCCGCCTAAGGTTGATGAAATGATATTTCTCTACGAAGATTGCAGATTGCGCTTTAATTCTGACTACGGTATTGTGTTCAGCTCGGAAAATACGTCGGAAATTATATGTTGAGATATTATGTAGAGCAAAGTGAATTTTGGGCTACGATTCAGTCATTTTTGGGTACATTTTCATCCTAAATATGGATTTTACAAGATATTCGATCGTTACGCATAAATTCTGACCTTGGATTCAGTTTCAGTGCCCCAAATTACGTATAGATATAGTGATCAGTTCACGTAAGCTTTTTATTTACTTATTTGGGATTTTTAGGGCATTTTTTAGGTGTTTTTTGAGGTTATGTCAAAATTCCTAACTGATCGGCCAACTCTGACCTCGGATTCGGTCTCAGCACCCCAAAATACGTATGGAAATGGTGGTCAGCTCATTTAAGCTTTTTATTTACTTGTTTGAGATTTTAGGGCATTCTTAAGGTGTTTCTGGAGGTTAGGAAAAATGCAAGAGCCATTCGGGCAAAATGGACATCGGATTCGTGTTCAGCAGATCAAAATTCATGGGAATACGTAGGTCTGCCTTTTCGCACGCGACTTTTTTTTTGTGTGTCGGTGTTATTGTTGTAGAACTCTTCAAAATCGTCCTAAGTTGAAGACAGAATCAAAATTCGACTTAGGCAAAAATTTCATTTGAAGACATTTTTGGGAGTCTGCAGAGGCGCAGATCAGTCCATAAGGGCCGTTTTGGGTTCTATAAGGCGTTGGAAATGACCAGGTGAAAATTCGATGAAACACCGAATTTTCACTTAGGAAAAATGTTTTTGGTTCAGAATATGAGAGCAGAAGTATATAATGACAAAGATTTATGAATAATATACTTTTTCAAAGGTACCACAAATTGGACTTTGAAAAATAATATTTTTGGAAGGGCGTCAAAATTTGGCTCAGGCATCGATTTATCGAAAGTACGCCAAAATTTCACTTGCAGACTAATTTTTCAAAACTGCGTTGAAATTTGGCTTGAAGATCGATTTTTCAAAAGTACGCCAAACTTTCACCCGCGGATTAGCTTTTCAAAAGTACCTTGAAATTTGGCTAAAAATCGATTTTTCAAAAGTACGCCAAAATTTCACCCGCAGATTAGCTTTTCAAAAGTACCTTGAAATTTGGCTTGAAAATCGATTTTTCAAAAGTACGCCAAAATTTCACCCGCGGATTAGCTTTTCAAAAGTACCTTGAAATTTGGCTTGAAAATTGATTTTTCAAAAGTACGCCAAAATTTCACCCGCGGATTAGCTTTTCAAAAGTACCTTGAAATTTGGCTTGAAAATTGATTTTTCAAAAGTACGCCGAAATTGGTTTTAAAATAGATTTTTCAAAAGTACCACAAAGTCAGTTTAAAAAGTACCACGAAAATATACTTTGAATTATTTTTTATTTTTTATTCCTCCACCAAAGACATTGATCTTTAAGGTACGGTCATTGAAAACCCAATTCTAAAGTATGAGCATAAAATTTTAGCGATGCACTGCATCCAAAAGGCAAAATAGAAGATTTTGACAAAGCCGGCGTAGTGCCGATAAGCAAAAATTGATAAAAATCAATGCACATGTACAAGGCCGGTTTCTCGCATGGAAAGAGTTTGGGTTGACTCAGCGGCTCGCAATTTGGTCGAGCGCGTTGAGTGGTCCAGACAAAGCAATGGTAGAAAAGCCAATAACGGGGCTTTTCAAATGACAAAGTTATAGAGGAAAACGCCTTGTGCATAAAAATCCAAAAATTCAATTTTGCCTAAAAGCCGCTCGAAGGTGGGTCGCTGCCAAATCGATAATATCGAACGACTGTGACAAAGGCTAGTAAGTCGTGGACTGATCGAACGCCATTCAACTTACGCAGTAATAAGTCCTCTGAATGTGTTCGAGTACGTGGCTCTTCACGATACAAGAACTTTAAAGCTAAGTAGTCTCTAGCGAACCTAAATTCAATGAGTAAAACTTTTTAAAGTTATTTTAGTCAGTCATAATTATTTATTTATCCAGAGTCTGAGACGATTCTAAAAATGCTCGCATTTTGATTCTGAGAAGGTATGTATGAATCTTTTCTACCTAATTGATCGTTAGCGTGAGCGCTCTCGCTTGTATGGTCTGAAAGTCATTACCTTGATTGGGGAAGGCACGATTCTTATCTTGAGAATTTTGTAAAACCAATTTTGTTAAATAAACGGATTCTTTAAATTATTTACTTAATTGATCTTGAGGCCTGTTGACGGTCTATAATCCCTGGAACTTTCGTATAGAAAGCCGGATGTGTCGAGTTAATTCACATTAACGTTCGACCTTCTGCTTTGCGAAGGTTTGAGAGGGATTTTTTTATGCGTTTTTTGAGAAATAGATTCCGTCATTAACGGACCAAAACGTGGTTTCCACGTACAAAAATTAATCCCTCCGCAGAGAAATTCTTCGATTGGGATTTTTTTATGCAAAATTTCAGGAAATTAAGAGGTGCCTAAACTCCTAATGAGGGAATTCAGGTCCAGAGAGAGCGCCATTTCCGATCTGTGGTAGTGCAGCCTTGGTCCATTACTCGGCTATCGAAGTGCATCTTATCTCGAACCCGTCTGGGAGGTAGAAGAACGGGGTAATACGCGACTGGCGCCCCCTGAGAAATAAATTGGTGTCGCGTCATTTTGACGCCCGGTAGTGCGTTCTTCTACATTATCGATACCTTTTTCAACATGTAATATGGCTCACTACTCACGGCCGTGGGTATAATTCATTACTCAATGGGCTAGGACCACTCACAAGAGTTCATATTCATTATTCAACAGTTTCTGTGGAGCAATCATAAAAGACTATTTAGTTCAAAGGCGTATGACTCACTTCAAATTGTCATGCACAAATAGGTTTCTTTATAAACTTTAAAATTATTATTAAGTTTAATACAACCAGTTTTATTAATAATAAGTAGTTGAATGATTTCGCTGAAAGTCAAAAAATGACACTTTTCGTACGCTCGTGTGAACTCGAATTTTCGATTTCGCCAGTGCGACTCACGATGTGCATTAAATGCAATGCTCCCTCTTTCCATAATAACATCGTGTGGCCCTCAACTCATGTATTAAAAAAAGATCTCAACGTTTAAAGATCTTGTGTTTCGCATTTTTGCAGATTGTGAAAACGGGTCGCCTCAACACTGTTTTTGTCGCTTAATTCGAAAAGTATCACTCCTAGCTGAAAACTAAAGAATCTGCAAGTAAATGTTTTAAAACTGAGGAACTATATGCTGTTTTTAAAATTTCCGTATTTTTTTCGGTTTAAAAATGGCGCCGAAAGTTTTTAAGTCAAAATATGTATCTATTTCTCATTCTGATCAATTACTCATCCTCTTAAGTAATAGCCATCATTACACGCTCGTTGAATAATACACTATTAATAGTAACGTGTCTGTTTCCACATTATCTCACTATGTAAATAAACAGATTTTTTGCATAGCGGACTGTATCCAATCCTCCTTAAAGATTAACAGATGCTCATATGTAATCGTCGTTCTTTTACTTGCCAGCTGATACGCATCACTTATATATTACGCCCGCTATCGATTCTTCCACTTCCTTGGTTAGTTTTTATAGTTGAAGTATTTGATAATCTAGTTAGTGGAAAGAAAGAAATACTGAAAATTCAATCACTGTTTGGACAACTGGACCAATGATATTTTTTAATCATCATTACCCAGACGGTAGATCAGTGAACTAGAGAGCAGTTGAGAACACGGCTAGTCCACCACCCAGGACAAATGAAGGCTTTAAAATAAGGGCAAAAGATATATTTTAAATAATCAGAACATCACATTATGCGACAATGGTCATTACATGTAAATTGTCTTTGTCAAAATAGAAAATTAATAATTAATCCCACTCATTATATAAAAGAAGACAATTTTTTGTCTATTAATCAAATAAGTATTTTCTAACTGTTTAAAATATTTTAGTACCTAATCATAGAAAAAAACATGTAGGTTTCACAACATGCTGATTTGGAGTGAGTTCGAGAAAATTTGATTTTCTATTTTGATAAATATGATGAAACGCAAGTTGTGCAACATTATCTTATAATTCGAGGCTTCGATTACACAACCCCACAAAAAAAAGTGGTCTGTCCGGCGGACCAGACCAGCGTATCCTTATGTACTTGGACCCGCTGAAACTGAATCCGACGCCAGAATTGTCAGATTGGCTCATTTTTCACCCCCAACCCCAAAAAAACACCCCCCAAAAAAATAGTCTGTCTGGCGGACCAAACCAGTGTATTCTTATGTATTTGGGCCTGCTGAAACCGAATCCGAAGTCAGAATTGTCAGATTGGCTCGTCTTTCACCTCTAACCCCAAAACGTAAAGAAAATGGTCTGTCCGGCGCACTATACCAGTGTATAATTATGTATTTTGACCTGCTGAATCCGAATTCGAAGTTAGAATTGACAGATCGGCTCATTTTTCCCTAATTCCAAAAAAACACCACAAAAAAATGGTCTGTCTGGCGAACCATACCAGTGTATCCTTATCCTAGATGCGCTGAAACTGAATCCGAAGTCAGAATTGTCAGATTGGCTCGTTTTTCACCCCCAACCCCAAAAAACACCACCGAAACAGAAAAAGTGGTCTGTCTAGCGGACTATGCCAGTGTATCCTTATGTATTTTGACTTGCTGAAACCGAATTGGAAGTCAAAATTGTCAGATTGGCTTGTTCTTCACACCTGACTCCAAAAAACACCCCCAAAACAAAAAAGTGGTCTGTCCGGTGGGCCGTACTAGTGTATTCGTATATATTTGGACCCTCTGAAACCGAATCCGAAGTCAGAATTGTCAGATAGGCTCGTTTTTCACCCCCAACCCCAAAAAACACACCCCCCCCAGCAAAATGTTTTTTGAGGTTAGGTGTGAAAAACGAGGCAATCTTACAATTTTGTTGGTTCGCCGCACAGACCACTTTTTTTTAGTGGGGCTGTGTTATTTAAAGTAAGTATATAGTTTTTTATATTCCAAAGAGAGAAAGGGAATATGTAGAACGGCGAAGAGAAGGTAACCCTTTGTCTTACTTAATCGTGCTCTGGCCCACTGCAGCACGCTCTCGGTCATGGCTATAGTCAAAACCTCTGGCTAATGCAAAATGTTTCGGCTTTCCGGTTCCAGCCATATTGTTTGGTCATGGCCAGATTCAAATTCTAAAAAAATAAAACATGATGTAGACTTCGGTAATTTCAACGATTCCCACTAGACTCAAGTTTTGCTAGTTCTTGGTTAAAATATCAGACAAGTAGATATTGGGATCTACAACTCGCGGCAGTCACTTCTACGTACGCATTTTTATTTAAATAATAACTATTGTATATATCTCCGCATCTCTCTGTTTACAGTACGTTAACTTTTCAATAAATATGTATATAATATTTATCAGTTGCTGGCCATATCTGATAAGCATCACGCCCACCCCTCTTAAGCTTAAATACTTGTGTGGAATGTTTGCTTTCAAATTAATATAATATCTAATCAATATTTACTACGCAATCCTCGTTAGTCCTTAGTTAAAGCCAAGGGAGGTAACCATGCACACACATCCCTATTGAATATCCGATATAAGGGGTTTATTTTGAATATATCAGGGAGGGGATAGGCTGTGTTTCTATAGACGTTTTATGTCGGTCTGATCATAACCGAGTCGGGGTTGATCTATAGAAATTGTTCCCGTTGCGCAAGTGGTAATTTTGTAAATGGACAAACATAAGGAAGTTTGAAAAGAGTAAAAAAAAAATGATTTTTATTGTATTAAAAAAAATACATTTATTGTTTTTTTGTACAATTAGAATGCTAAATATGAAAGTGAATGATTCAGGATTTTTCAGTTCATGTTAATCCAATTTATCGAGGTCGTAAATCGTCAAAACAAAAGTGGGGTTTGTCAAATGAATTATTGTTCATGGGACCTATACAAGGTATCCAAATAGGGGGACATGAATTACAAATTTTTCGGAGAACACGCCGCCGTCGTGCACCGAAGTGAAACATTGACGTTAGTATAAGAGCTGTGTTAATGAGTAAAGTGGCTAAGGCTCCGACAACATATTGCCATATCCACATTAGGAATGATGTATGTTCGTCGGCATATCTCTGCTGCGTTGAGGAGCAGAGCCACGTCAAAGAAGCAAAAAAAAATGTCGAAAAAAGTCACATCAGGCTGGTACTAGGAAAGAAGTTGACCATTGATACTAATAGAATGGGTCTGTCAGTCTTGCATTTCGCAGACAGCGATAAAGATGCAAGAAAATGATGGAAAAATATAGACAGTTACTTTTGTTAAAAATTTTGCTAGATGGCATACAGGGTGTGCCAATAAAAAATCTCAGGTGAAATATTTCGGAAACTACTAGAGATATTTAAGTTCTATAAAGCCCTTTGCTAGAACACAAAAATGGCTGTAGTTTTAAATAGAAATAGTTTTTTAATATGTACAAATTATCTTTTGGATGACAAGAACTTAGAAATGTTATCTATGTTAAAGAGAATTTAATTTCAAGTAAATTTCGTGATACGAAAAAAATTCGAAAATCCAACCATTCTCGAGAAATTTGAGTTCAAAATATTAAATTTTTGAAAAACTGAAATCGCCGTAAATTTCCTACATTAAATTTTATACGATAGTTCGTTTCAAACTTTCTTCATAGAAAGATAATGTGAATAATTTGGTAATAAAACTTTTTTTACAAGTTTCGGTTAAACCGGAAATTACATTTATTACAATGTTAAAGCGCCCGTCCCTGTATTTTATTAAACAATATTGAATAAAAATACGTTCCATGCATTTTTTCCAGTGCAACCATAGTAGCAATAAAGGAGATATTAACGTGGGCCAAAAAATACATTTTATATTGATTACATTCACCTTGATGAAATAAAACGACTTCATACGCAAAATACAATCATAGGTGCCTTTGGAATTCTTCATAAACAATACTGTTACTACTGACATTGCTTTAGACATTGTTTTAGTTTTTTATTTTCAAATGATGTGTATTTGGTGCACCACTTAACACCGGGAGATAATCAGCGCCGACTAGATTTTTTGGCATACTTTTCCATTATCTTAGAGGAAAATCCTAATTTGCTAAATCAAATTATGTGAAGTGACGAATCTACATTCCACAACAACGGAGTAATAACCAGACATAACTGCCGATGCTGGTCTAAAGACAATCCCAAATGGATGAGACAAACCGGATTCCAGACAAGATTTGGGGTAAATGCTTGGTGTGGCATTGTAAATGGATACATTGTTGGTTCATATCTTTATCAAGGAAATCTAAATGGCGAACATTATTTACACTTCTTACAAAATGATTTACCTGTGCTATTGAATAATTTACCAGTTCAATTAGATAATATGTGGTTTCACCAAGATAGCGCTGGCCCACATAATAGCAATATTGTGGTAAACTATTTAAACCAAACGTATCCAGGAAGATGGATTGGTACAAATAGGATACTCAAGTGGCCAGCTAGATCTCCTGATATTACCCCATTAGATTTCTATTTGTGGGGTTATCTGAAAAGTGAAGTTTATGAAGAACCAATCATAGACATGGCTGACCTTTATAATAAAATTTATGCAAGTGCTGAAGCTATAAACAGGAATACGCTACTTAAAGTTTGTGGGGTTGAGCAATTGAAAAATTCTCCATGTGTACGAACGAAAATGGCAATCATTTCGAACACCTTCTTCCATAACTTATTATTTGTTAGTTATTTTTTTTTTGTTTTTATTAAATAAAATAAAGAGAAGTCTTTTATATCATTGTTATTTCCATTATTGCTGAGTTACTACTATAGTTGCACTGGAAAAAATGCATGGAACATATTTTTGTTCAATATTGATTAATAAAATACAGGGCCCGGCGCTTTAAAATTGTAATAAATGTAATTTCCGGTTTAACCGGAAGTTGTAAAAAAAATGTATTATTACCAAATTATTCACATTATCTTTCTATGAAGAAAGTTGTAAACGAACTGTCGTAAAAAATTTAATGTAAGAAAATTACGGCGATTTTAGTTTTTCAAAAATTAAATATTTCAAACTCAAATTTCTCGAAAATAGTTGGATTTTCGAATTTTTTTCGTATCACGAAATCTACTTGAAATTAAATTCTCTTTAACATAGATAACATGTTTAATTTCCTGTCATCCAATAAATAATTTACCGCAGCGCCATCTATCCCTCAACATATTAAAAAACTATTTCTATTTAAAACTACAGCCATTTATGTGTTCTAGCAATGGACTTTTACCACAGTACATTGCCCTTTTTTTTTAATAATTAGTAACAGGCTGAATTTTCGTGAGTAGCTTCGTTTTGACGAGACGCCCAACTTTTCTCTCTGCGAAAATTCTCGGTAGTGGTAGCTAATAGCAAAAATTATTTTTTCTATTTCACACGAATTAGACAATTCGACAACCTGTCAAATTATTTTGGCAATATGTTGTTATGGACAAACACCGAGCTTATCATAATTAACAAGCGCAAACGTAACCAAGGCAATCGAAAAACAAACTCTTTAACAAACGTTTAACGAATGAAAAATATATTGTCAAAATAATTTGACGAACTGTCTAATTCGTGCGAAATAGAAAAAATCATTTTTGCTATTAGCTACCACTACCGAGAATTTTCGCAGTGAGAAAAGTTGGGCGTCTCGTCAAAACGAAGCTGTTCACGAAAATTCAGCCTGTTATTAATCATTTTAAAAAAAGGGCGATGTACTGTGGACTATAGTAGTTTCCGAAATATTTCACCTGGGAGTTCTTATTTATTGGCACACCCTGTATAATCGTTTCAAAGTTTCTAAGTTATTTTCATCGTTTTAGGGATGATAACGAATAACTGACGATAACAATTTCTGGCGGAGCAGCTCCTGTCAAGTACATTACAATCGCCATTTAAAAATAAGTGGATTTATGTTGTAGTCACGAGGCTCATTTTTTGAATATGTACAATTTTCATGTCTAAAATAAATAAAATAAGATCGCCAAGGCGTGCAACATTAGCAAGCGCAGCAAGAAAGGTCATAATAATTGTAAAAAATGAAGCCATAGCGTTACAAGTTTTTCGAGTTGAGAATATTTATTTAAACATTTTGAACACAGAACAATTATTCCCAGGATGTAAATTTTGTTAGTTTAATAAACCAAATTTTTGAGAAATTATAATTTGTATTGTATTTTGATGCATACGTTGAATGGTCTAAGACGACTACAAAACGATTAATTTTATCAAAACCGATCAATGAAATCAATATCCTATAAATTGGGACAAAGAATAGAACTAAATCAAAGTTTTACCTTTTTGTCGACAGCCATGTAAAGAAGTTTTACTGGTACTAACCTGAAAAAAAAAGGAAAGATCATTACTTCTGAAAATATTATATATCAGAAAAAGTTGTATTAAGCACAGTGAGTATGCAAAGATTTAGTGAAATTTTTAAATCTGCAGAATTTACGCTAACAAAAAATTTATGACACGATCTCCAATTATTACTTATTTAATGATGCGAAGTCTATATCTACAAATATGGTGTCATGTGAAAACATCAGTCAGCAACAAATCATCAAGTAGTTTATAATTTTTTTACCATAAAAAACTTCGTTAGAGTTGATCTAGATAGTCACATAAATACATACATGAAATTAAAATCTTGACCGATTTCAACATTAATTAGTGATACAAATAATAACTGTGGATAGTAGTTATTGCAAACATATTGAAAAAAGTTCGTTAAATTTAGTTGGGGCATTTTTGTGTTTGTTAAATATAAGTTAGAAAATTTAATCAAAGTCGCTGACTGGCACTTTAAGTGCTATGCAAACTAATAAATTCTAAACCGGCAAGACTACTTGTTAAAATCTACATTATTGGATAACTGCAACAATTTTCCTACTGAGCAGAGATTAAATTAACGGATTGTTCAAGAATTTTGTTTTTTATCACCCTAAAATTGCTGAAACGTATTAACGATTATTTCGACAAATTATTTACGATGACACATTATCACAAACTATTCATTCTGTGGCATTAAGGAATTTGCATGCTTTATAATAGTACGTTAACAGTGTCTGTCTACTGGTTAATTTTGACAGTCTGTATAATGCGTAACAGGAAGAAGATATTTTTGGCAACATGGTACGCTTTAACGAAATCTAGAACTAGATTGTATTTTCATCTTGTTCTGTCGAAGGTTTGAGGGGTAAATGGGGGTAAATGGAGGAAAATGGAGGTAAATTTGGGGAAAATAGGTAAATCAAGCAGGTAAGAGTCCATAAAATTAGTATTTAGTATATATAAGAGAAGCTAAGGTCTCAAAAAAAATTTTGGTATTAGCCACCCCCATTACCACCCCCATTATTAAAGGGGATGAAAAAAAAATTGATTTAGTGTGTGTACAAGAACCAGAAACCTCAAAATGTTTTTTACTTCATCCACTCCCACTACCACCTCTATCATCACCCCCATCCCGCTACCGATGTGGGGTATCGTTTTATGGGTTTTTGGGGTAGAGGATTTCAAATATTATATTATTAAAGTTCCATAAACAATTATTTCCACATAGAAAATTTTCGTTGTGAGTGACTTGGATAGAGAATCTGGATGTGGAAGTAGTGATTCCTTGGGCAGCGGTTTTTACTAGAATTTTTCAAATCCGTGATGACGGTACTTCCGATGTCACAGGCTCCCCACCTATTAGTTTAACTGTGCATAATGTAAATATATAATTTCCATATTGTTATTTTTCATGCATAAGTTTAATTAGTTGCACATTGTTTTCCGTATCTCATGAATATTTTAAGTTGTAATTTATAACGTAAGTTCTGTTCGCAAGTAAATAACCCATTAAATTTTTCATAATAAAAAATAATAATATTCACGTAAGTAATCACTATAATAAAAACGTTTTGTAAATGTTTTGGAATCATAGTATATTGTAGTGCAAGTGCTGATCGACCAGAACGCGCGGGACTTGCACTTCAACTCAACTCAAAACTGTGGCGAAAACAACAGAGCGCTGTACAAAAATATTCATATCTTTTACAACAATAAACCAATGCAAATAATTCTTTCACTAAAAATAGCTCATTCTTTTCTGAAGATTTCATATCATAGAAGTACCATCTATCTGCAATAGTTCTAGAAATGTCTCCATGCTGAAATTTAATTATTCTGGACCGTTTTGTTTAAACAATTTCTGTAGTAATTGTTAATAACCCTTTCGAGAATAATTTGGCAGTATCTAGATCTAGAAAGAATAAGCTTTCAATTGGTTTTAAAATCATTAAGAAATATTAAAAAATAAGCTTGTCAATGCGGTGGGAACATAAAATTAGTCAATTTTCAATAAAAATGCCCGGGGAAAAATTTTTACGGCTTTTTGCAATCGCAGTCAGACTGGCTCCCTCCAAATTTAGATTCGCAAGGTCATTCCCAATAATGTATACATTTTTTAAACTTCGAGTGCACACCCTAACATTTCAGAAACGTTTTTCAAGAAGGTACATTCCTGAGTAAGTGTCAGTTAAATTAAACTAGCTGAGTCCGTTGAAATTCGATGGAATGGGGATGTTGAAAAATTTATCCCAGAAATTAGTTTTTAGAACTTACTACCAGCACTCATATTTTCGAGAAATTTGCGGCCCTGTTTCAAAGTAATGATCTAACTTTTTCCTAGAATAGTTCATAAAAACAAGAGTCTACTCTATACATCCTACGTCAAATGATGGATGACATGTATAGTACAGTTAATTATTTTATTCTTTTGATGATCACACCCCGTATATCTTTTTCACTAAAATTAAAATAAGTTTCCTTAGCAATTGTGTTAACTACATGTTACTGTTTTCCGTAACATTTTTTCTTTAATTATTTTTTTTTTGGCAATAGCGTGAACTACTTATCAAATATTAATTTATATTTCGGAAAGTGATTTTGTCAAGATTATAATTAGCTACAAATAGTTTCCAAGCACTAGTCAAAACTTTCTTCGTTGTTATCGTCTCCATGTACCCTAAATAAATAATTAGAAAATAATTGGCTGATGCGTGTGAAATTTTGATAGTTGGTTTGTAGGTTAAGGACGTGTTATTGCAATTTTAGTTGTCATATATCTCATCAGAGTTATTTTCTTTCCTTGGACGATTTTTCTCGCGAATCCATTTGTGTAGGGAGAACTTTTGTAGGCACTATATTCATTGTTATTACTTGAATGATATGTTTTTTGACGTTAAAAAAAAACAAATCATAATGTGAATTTCAGCTGTGGGCAGGGTTGTCATATCGACTAGTTGCATTTATCACACCGAAAGTTCGTAATGCTATGTCGAGAATTAAGATAACAGAGATCCTTCGCAATACTGCATTCGGATAAACGCATGCAAGAAATTTCACGAGCGTTGTTGAGATTACCACTCCAGGTGTCCGTTTAGCTCCATCACCCACCATTTATTTGTAAATTGCGAAAATAACCTAAAAAAAAACTCATGGTTTGGTTATTTTCGCGATTTACTAAAAATTGGTGGGTGATGGAACTAAACGGATACCTGATTTGTATTCAGCATGTCGAAATACATACAGGTTACCCAATCGAGTTCCAGGAACAGACCTCTTTTCACTTTTTGCGTGTGTGTGTGTAATTTACGTACGGGATTTTCTAGAAAATGGCGAAAGATGATTCGCTGACATTCAATATTACACAGGCATACCCAAGAAAAAAAAATGATTGTTTCTGGGACTCCATTGGGCAACCTCTATGTATTTCGTCGTGCTGAATACGAATTAGATGTCCGCTTAGCTCTATCACCCATCAATTTTTAGTAAATCCCGAAAATAGCCTAAATGATCCCGTGTGTGCAAAAAATTTTATGCGAGGTCAAATTTCGCAAAAATGGGTTTTTGGGATTTTTTAGCGAAACGGTTAGTTTTATGATAAAAATAGCTTAGACAAAAATTGTAGATCTTTCAGTTCTCTACAAAAATGATCCTTACACTTTTTTTCCTAAAATTTACCTTTTTTGAGAAAAATCCATTCTAAAGTTATATTCTCCATAATATGCACACGAATTACACCTCTTTTTGCAGTTGCAAAAAATAGTACTAAGGAGCTTTTCTGGTGCCGGTGGAAGTAGAGTGTGGATTGGTTCCAATACATTATTAATTAGCTTCCAACCCCCCATTCTTCTGGGTCCAGTTGATTACCAAGCCACACTTGAACCTGGTAATATACTCGATAAAAATGTTGATGAGCAGAAGCCGAGGTTGGAGGAAGACAAGCTAATTGAACCCTTTTTTTATTACGTGTATGTTTTGCAAAAGATACGTAACCTAACTTATCTAAGAATTGCTACAAAACAAGGAATGAATCTGTTGTAGTTCCTTTCTTCCGTCTGATTAGAAACATAAATTCATTTAGATATCTATCTGTAAAATTCTACAACCTACTCCAAATAGCTGGAAAACACTTAAGGATATTGCGTTCGCCAAGAAAGTAAGAAATTTTCTGAAAGAAAATGTCTTTTATGAGATAGATGAATTTTTCACGTACTTTAATTGTTTTTAAATGTAATTGTCTGTATTGTTGATTTTAATTGTTTTATTTAATGTTATATTCCAGTTTATAATTGTAGTACTTTTACATTGATGTTCTTATGCCATTGTTTTTATTTTATTTTAACGTAAGTGTCTATATTAATCTTTGTATCTGACGAGTGTAAACAATATTGTATTGTCACACACAATAAATAAACTACTACTACTACTACTACTATGGAAGTAATTTTTAATATACAGAAAGAAGAAAGCGAATTCCGTTGGTGATCAGAGATTAGAGTTCATATCTTCAAAAGCTTTTGCACATGTAATTAAATCTTGTTTTTCAAACAATTTGAAAACTGTTGTTTTACCCCTCCGGAACATTGCTGATGTTGTATCACAGCCAGTCATAGCATGTAAGAATAGAATATGATTTTTACATTTAGGATAAGCCGATAAACTCATATTTGAAAATATTTCTGATGGTTGTTGAGCCTTGCCTGGTTTTAAAAAATAAATGGTATTTTCAATTGGAGTTCGAGCGGTAAGTAATACCAACAGATCAACATCTTCACCAACAACAACATTGACATCAGTTGGATTGAATTGATTTATTGCAGTTTCTATAATGAGTACATCAGCGTCATTGTCAGCTTGCTTGACTAAAATATGTTCAGTGGTAAATTTTTCTTTTAGCATTGTAATCACCCGAGACTTTTTATAAGCAGACAGATGTTGCTCAAAGCCACGTGGTCACATAAAATTAGAGACTGGGTTTCTTTTCGTCTCATATTCTTAGAATTATCATTAAATATTAATGTATTAGTCACGCAGACTAATAGTTTTACTTATATTATAAGTTCATACATAATGTACATAGGCAGCGTAGTCATGCATATTATAGAGAATATAACTTTAGAATGGCATTTTCTCAAAAAAGGTGAATTTTTATCATTTTCGCTAAAAAATCCAAAAAACCCATTTTTGCGAACTTTGACCTCGCATAAAATTTTTGCACACACGGGATCAATGGGAACTTTTCACAACTTCATTATAATGGTATCCCTAACGTTCATGTACATTTTCAGCTTCTTGGGAATTTATGCAAGGGTGAATGTCTATTTTGACCGGAGTAAAAAGTAAGTTGGTCTAATCAAAGAACAGCATACTTTTTTTTTGTGTGCCTGTGATTAATGGTCTGTGTATAAGAGGGTCGCAAAAAAACAAAACCATCATAATATTAAAAAATAAACAAATTAACAAATAAAAAATTACCGACACCTAAAATGGGAATAAGAGATATTCTCCAAAAAAAATAGTTTATCTTAGAAATGAATAAAACAAAAGTGAAAATTAATTCGTTTTCGTTTTCGACTGAATATGCGATATGCGATACACACACGCTGGCAATCGCTGGCTCTGACTGTTTTACTCGGATCTCTTCGGTCAACTGCGACCTCTACATGTTCAGTTTGATATGGTAGGGGCCATCAGTACGTTACAGTTCAAGCGCTGAGATTCATTTATTTATTTCAACTTCTATTTCGTTTTTATGTATGAAAATAACAATTTTTCTTCCTCATTTTCTTGTTTATGTAAATTTTGAAAATTCCTATAACATTTTAGTTAATAATTTTGGAACATCGGTTATTCAAAGCTTTTATCTTATTAAATGCAATACTCCTTATATTATTACATATTTTGAAAATTTTTACTAATTACAGATTTTAAAAATTAGTTGCATTTGAAAAATTCTGAAAATTATAAAAATTTTCAAAATATGTAATAATATAGGAAGTATGGAATTTAATAAGATAAAAGATCTGAATAATTGGTGTTCTAAAATGATAAACAGAAAAGTTACAGTAGTTTTCAAAATTTACAGAGTCCAAAAAATGGAGAAAAAAATCCATGTAGCTTCAAAACGGCTGGTATTTACAACATTTTTTTACAGAATCAAAATCATTCGCAATTTATTCATTAATCATATGAATCATATTTTAAGGTTCCAGCCATCGAAAAATAATTTCTCACCGCAGCGCCATCTCTGTGCACTGCGAAGGAACAGTCCTAACTGCAGGTATTTAAGACCTTTTTTAGTGTCAATTATCGGCGTTTTACAAATTTTAAATATCTTTATTATTTTACGAGATAATGACCCGGGGACTTTTAGATGAAACGCCCTGTATATATATATATATATATATATATATATATATATATATATATATATATATATATATATATATATATATATATATATATATATATATATATATATATATATATATATATATATATATGTATGGAATTTAATAAGATAAAAGATCTGAATAATTGGTGTTCTAAAATGATAAACAGAAAAGTTACAGTAGTTTTCAAAATTTACAGAGTCCAAAAAATGGAGAAAAAAATCCATGTAGCTTCAAAACGGCTGGTATTTACAACATTTTTTTACAGAATCAAAATCATTCGCAATTTATTCATTAATCATATGAATCATATTTTAAGGTTCCAGCCATCGAAAAATAATTTCTCACCGCAGCGCCATCTCTGTGCACTGCGAAGGAACAGTCCTAACTGCAGGTATTTAAGACCTTTTTTAGTGTCAATTATCGGCGTTTTACAAATTTTAAATATCTTTATTATTTTACGAGATAATGACCCGGGGACTTTTAGATGAAACGCCCTGTATATATATATATATATATATATATATATATATATATATATATATATATATATATATATATATATATATATATATATATATATATATATATATTTTGGATAATAAAACATGAGAAAATAAGGAAATACTATAGTTAACTCTTTGGACATAAATTTGAAGCAATTTTTATTAATTTACTACATTGGCTCAGAAGCCTAACTTATTTTTGCAAGTAATATCCAATTTATTAGATACATGTTTTGGGTACTCATAAGAATTTATCTCGTAATTAATAACCGTTACCTAATTTGAATCTGACAAGATAAACTAGCTATTGGTATATTTAATTAAATTTGTTACTAACAATGGCACAGCGCCTGTCCAAAAGTGAATGTATTGAAATTATTAACGGTGGTCGATAAGCTGGTATTAAAAGAAAGTGTTGCGGATCGTCGGAGAATTTAAGGCAAACCATCCAACTAGTCCCTGGTTCACCATTTATTTTAATTAATTTACGATTACCAAACAATAAAATTCATCACTTTATAAAGGTTATTTTCTCTGGTGTTATGATTTGGCACATTATGATTATAAAACTGTTTTTTTTTCTTATTGACAAAGTAATAAACCATTATATGACAGTCAGTTCATGAGTGACCCTTTCTTTTCGTATCATGAGAATATATGTACAATTTGAAGTAAAAAGTTGGGTCTATTGAGTATATTAAATGATATTGACTGTTCGCTAAAAAAACATGATATGGTATTTATAAAACAGAATCCACACCACTACATAAACAGCGTGATCTACCAAGAAATGCGGAAAATAAAATGGTGTAGGTACTAGTCTTCAATGTGGGAAAGCCCCTGCAAAATTTTAGAGGATTCTGAGGTAATTTAGTATATTAAATTATTAGTAAATTTGCGAAGATACACTACTGATGTTGAGTAGGTCCTGACCTACTTCTGAGTAGGTCGACGAACTTACTTGTGAAAGGACGTATTCGAGTTGTTTACATTTCCTTAATTGGCATAAAAAGTGAAACCGGCCGGCGAGATCAAAAAGAGAGGTCTACACACGATCCAGCAGCAGGGAGCCAACATTGTCGGTACGCTTTGAAGACAATTGGAATTCCAGTGTACCGGTTCACTTTTACGAATGAGTTCAAAGCATGTCGACAAAGCTGGCTCCCTGCCGCTGGATCGTGTGTAGACCCCTAAAGAGAGCCGCATTTTTTGTTTTCGGTCGAACAATAGGGACACCGCCGTGTCATTGACCGGTTTAACTAAATATCACGTATATCTGCTTGTTCTTTCAGCATGGGGTGAATGTCTTCGATTTATTTCGCTATTTTTGTAGTGTGATTTGATTAAAACCAAAAAGTCACTTCTATCTTATCCAACTTTGCTGTCACTAGTATCAATCCCAAGTCTGATAAAGTGATATGGTTGTACCGTGTTACGTTAAGTTAAAGTCATTGGCGGCGTATTTCTACAAAAAAATAAGGTAATTTTTTTGGTCATTTTTTTAAAAATTTTTCATTTTTTTACTCCTTTCGGTGGGGACAACCTACTGTTAAATTTTCCGCATGTCATGGTAGATCACGTTGTATATTTTCTTCTTAGATACAAGGTATCCAGGACCATAGTTAGTGCTTCGGTCTCGGCGAGACGAGACCGAGACTGGGCCAGTCTCGTATCGGGCTCGGGACCGTGCGTAAAGTATCGGGCTCGTTATCGGTCTCGTACCCGAGACTCTCGGGTTTCGGTGCCCGTAACCTTAAACATCGCATATACTCGGCAACACTACAACGGTGTCGCAGTATCAAATCGCAAATCAAAACAAACAATTTGTGCAATAATTTAGAGTGTCTTTTTTAAATGATAAAATTAAGAATATTCAAATGCCAAAACGCAAACGGAACTGGACCTAGAGCTGAAAAAGAAAATGGTGGAAAATGCACCAAACAAATTTTCCCCATATGTCTAAGATGGCACGAGATATTTTCAGCGTGACAGCTACGTCAGTACCTTCAGAGAGATTAGTCTCCAAAGCAGCCTTAGTAATACGCAGGGTGTATTAAATTAATACAACCTGGTAATACGGAAACACCGAAACTGTTTAAATAAAGATTCTGCCAGAAGTCTTCTCTGTTTGAATTCATGGGAAACTTGTGGACTTACAGAAAAGCTTTAATTTTTTTTATAATATATTTTGTTATTACGTACTAAAATTATTTACGTATTAGATACATTATTTATTGTTTTTATTTTATAAGTGCGAGTATTAATAAACTCTTTTATTTATTTTAAGTTCTCTTCCACAATTCACCTATACAAAATTATTTAATGAACATATTATCCCTTAAAGATATGTTCTTACAATGCAATGTGAAAAACACTGTAAGCATCTTCCTCTATATATTTATTTTAACTTAACACTACTTACATTGTTAGGAAAATATATTTTAAAAAAATGCACCGAGACCGATATCGAACGAGACTCTCGGGGGCCCGGTGTCGGTCTCGCTCTCTGTCTCGGCCGCAAGGTCTCGGTCTTCCTCTCGGGCTCGGGGCTCGTTACGAGACCGAGAGCGAGACCGAAAAAATATCGGTATCGTCAAAAGCACTAATCATAGTAGAAAAAATAAACTGTGGATTCCTTAGTATAAATTAAGTGGAGTTCCTCATGTAACATTTTTCAAAATATGCATTTTCTGTCAAGTTACAGTTCCTTAAAGGTGTACCTTAAAAACAGTTTTTAATTTTTTACTAAAAATATCAAATTCCAAAAAATTAAATATTTGGTTAAAAATACGTTTGATTTCGTTATTTGTTCATTTTTACACCGACCTCAATATCGATATTAGGTAATGAGATTCAATTACTTAACTGGGCGGCAATGAAATTTTATTTCATAGTTTTTAGCAATTTTTTTCCAAAGGTTTAATTTTTTTTCAAACATTTCTTTTCGCCTTTTTTAGTGGTTTCTTTATTTAGTTTCTACAGAGTAAAATATTCGTTGTGACTTTTTAAGCTTTAATAGTAGACTCGTTATCAGAAAACCCTGAAATAACTATGTATCAAATTTCACATAAATCTTCAAAAATATTGCAATTATCGCAGCCATATTTTAATTCGCCATTTTATATTCTTAACTTTTAATATCAGATTCGTTATCAACTACTTGTAAAATACCTAATTACAAATTTTAATGAAATTCCGACGGAATGTGAATTTTTTATTACAAAATTAAATTTAATGAAATTAAATTATCACTATAGAGGGTGTTTTTGAAATATATCCATATATTTAGATCTGTGAATACTCACATCTTCCTAAAAAATATTCATTTACCAAAATGCCCAAAAATAACCCAGAAAATAAATTTTGAACATTGCAAACAAATATCGAGTACGCCCCTGATATGACGTTCTTTCCGCCTCTAACCGCAACCTTGAACCATATTTTCATCGAGCTGTAGCGCCGTTGTCAAACGGCAGTGACAATAGTGTTTACAGCTGTTGAAATACGACTGGTGGACGCGTACAAAGTAGTAACAAGTAACTGTACTTTACGTTTTTAAAAATGGCGGATTTTACAAACATTTAGCTGGCCACATATTAGAAGTATATCAGTTTTATGGCCAAAATCGACATTTTTTAAGTACCATAAATAAATAATTGACCCTACAATTATGAAAATATATATCCTAAAGCTATTGTCAGCCGAATGTGTATGTATATATAATAGTTCTAATGCACATCGTTACATGCTGCAGCAATAATTTACAGACATATTGTTAAAGAATTTCTCTCTTATTTCTGGCGTACACTTTTATCTGCGTATACTTGCGATATTATCTACAAATACACATTTTTCTCAATTGTTTTATTAAGTTAGGAAATCTGTATAATGTATATATGTGTCAAATATAGCGATTGAAATTTGGTTCCGGTGACATTACAATGTAGTTTATCTAACATCGTTCTAAACCCAATATGGCTGACGCGCCAAGATAGCTGCTTACCTTTTTTCTTCACAACCCCCTTAACATGGATATCAAATGAAAGGGTTTTTAGTCTTAATTAAAAAATATGTGTAATATAAATATATACTAAAATTTTTTTTTTTCATTGATTATAAGCTTGTCAGAAGAATTTTCAATTTATTACCTATTTACTCATTTAGATCAACTATAATTAGACACCAGTGGCGGCTGGTGAAATTTCACTATTTTTTTTCTCGTCTGTGGCGCATGGGACCCATACGAAACTTGGGAAATAACATCTAGAGAAGCACTTCTCTAATGACCCCTAAAAAATTTTGAAAAAGCAGTTTGCGAAAAAAATTTTGAAAATTCGCTAGCCTCCCCTGGGTCTAGGGACCCCTGTTTACTTTTATTTTTTTTTGTCATATGCATTTGACTTTTCATAAAAATGCATCGACAGATTTTGGAGTTTGTGAAAATATTTTCATTACTAACTGAGATACAACGAATTGAAATATTGTAATTTGTTAAATTGTAAATTACAAAATTTCAGTTCATTGTATTTCAGTTAGTAATGAAAATATTTTCACAAACTCTAAAATCTGTCGATGCATTTTTATGAAAAGTCAAATGCATATGACAAAAAAAAATAAAAGTAAACAGGGGTCCCTAGACTCAGGGGAGGCTAGCAAATTTTCAAAAATTTTTTCGCAAACTGCTTTTTCAAAATTTTTTAGGGGTCATTAGAGAAGTGCTTCTCTAGATGTTATTTCCCAAATTTCGTATGGGTCCCATGCGCCACAGACGAGAAAAAAAATATTGAAATTTCACCAGCCGCCGCTGTTAGACACCGATCTTTAACTATCATATATCACATGTTTTCATATAACATAAAAAATAATGTGTTTTTAATTTTGTATAATGGGGTATTTTCCATTTTTTTTAAATTTAGTTTTGGTGATATATATCAAGTAATGTTATTATTTTAACAATTACTGCATAATCAATTTAAACCAAAACAATAATTTCTTAAATAAGAATACGCCCGTCTGGACACAGATTTCAAATAATGTAACCAGTCATAGACAACTTTCGCTTAGACTGTAACTATCTTAATTGTGTATTTACATTATTTTACCTATAACACTTCTATTTTTCTCAATATTTTGAATATCAGTAAATATTATATATATGTATTTAGAAGGCATTAAAAGGTATTTATATTTGTTATTATGTAAAAGTTATCTTAAAAATGTAAACAAAACTCACGGCGAGGATTATGTGGCAACATTTCTTGCGTGCTGCCAGCTTGTCACTTCTTATCACAATACAGGTGAAAGAGATATATTGGTTAGATTTATTTGTTGTTTGTTTATGTGGCGTTTGATTTTTACTTTATCAATAAACTATTAAGATGGAGTTGAATTTTGTGAAAGGAGATTCGTCCAATTTGCCAAAAGTTGATTATGACTTTCTATAACAAAATTTGGATTTTTGAAGGGATGGTATCAAAAATATTAGAAGCTTACCTCCAAATTCTTCGAATATCAATTTTCTCGGAACAGTTACAAATTTTTTTCCGAAGCACTTATATTTGTGTTTCCACAACTTTTTATAAAATGCCTTTTAAATGACACAATCTACTATTTGTAAATTACAGCAAATACCTCGATGAAAGAAACTGAAATGCTTCAAATCAACACGAGGGCGACGTTAAAACATATTCGTCATTTGACTAGCCGTTGACATGTTTTGCCAAATATGTTTAAAAATCTAATCGGAATTAAAAATTATTTAAAATATTTAATAATTCACGCCTATTATTATTATTATTTACATGAGAAAATTAAATTTCGTGGATAAATATATTAAAATTGATTTAATAAATAAGCTTTATACTCCTGTTTTCTTCAATTATCCTTACTAGAACTAAAGAAGGAATTTCAGCTTGGCAACACCACACTGTTTTGTATAAAACCATTCTAAGAACAAATCCATACAAACTACGTCATCAGCAAATTATCTACCAATTTAAAAACACCTGTTGCTACACTTATTTTAACTTCTGTTTTCTCAAAAAATTGATAATTATTTTCGCGGAAATCTGTATTGGAAGGTTTGTTTATACATATTCTATGAGATTATTCAATAAAAAAAAAATAGGAAAATACCCCATTCTGTATTCCTTTTTATACAATGATACTTCAAGTCTCGTGAAATAAACAAACCAGGCCCGAAGTGACTGGAAATATTATTTTATGTCAAAAAATTATAATTACCAAGTATATCCATTGTACCAGATTTCAAAGTTTTAATAACGAAAGACGACCTTGTCTCACCTGGTATAACTCCCATAATAACTTTCAATTTCTTACCACCAAATACAAAGTGCATTTACATTAAGATTTCACGACTACAACAAAAATTTAGTTTTGGCCAAAAAAAAAATTGGTCTCGGAAACCACTGTGCAAAATTTAAGTGACTATGAACATTTTCGATAACTAAATAAAATGTCAATTTTGTGTGTGCTCGTTTTC
The DNA here is from genome assembly GCA_936432065.2 of Rutpela maculata. NCBI lineage: Eukaryota > Metazoa > Arthropoda > Insecta > Coleoptera > Cerambycidae > Rutpela > Rutpela maculata. The sequence continues at coordinate 345,427,969 of OW386285.2, forward strand.
AGTTTTCCTTGTAATTTGATAATTTTGTGCAGCCTCAACAACGCTGTAATAAAAATTTTACGTTGTGGACGTCGAGATTGGAGGGACAAAGGCGAGTCCAAGTTTTTTTTTTTTGTTTTGAATGTAGAGACTTCGCCAAATTCTCGAATAAAAGAATCTTATTTCCGATTTTTGCTCACCTTATACTAGGCTTAGTTTGATGAAATTAATATGGGACCATCGATGAGTCATGCAGTTTGAGAAAGATTTCATAAACCTTCTCCTTTTTTTTACATTTTATGAAGTCGGTTAAAAAGCTAAAACGTTAGACTTCCTTGTGTTTAACTGTTCAACTTGATTAAATTACATTATTCGTTGACATTATCAAGGGCCGCTTTTCATTCCACACAATCATTTACATCAGTAATTTTATTGAATAACTTTATATCATCTGCGTATAAGAGACAATTAACATCCAATTCAACTGTAATGTCATTAATGAAAATATTCAATAATAATGGGCATAACACAGAACCGTGGGGTACATGCGAAATAGATACAAATTTCGCAGACCGTTGACCACAGTACTCAGTATGGCATACCTAAACCAATAAGTAACGTTTTCATCCTGTACTAGTTTGATTTTTTGTATTGATTGATGAATGATTTTTCCCTGTGCAAAATTAATAATGAATACGTGATCATTCCCAAAAACACTAAAACACTTGAACGCTTCACCCGAATACTATTACTCGACGTAGGTTTCGCCCACCATGTTGGCATTTTCTCAAGATGATCAAAAATCCGTTTTAATATCGTTTCCAGATGATGTCAAGACATTGTTGACGAAACGTGGGTCTAATATTCCAGTGTGCTGGGCAAGTGTTTTGGTGTCTGTGTAAACCATTTTACAGGCAGTGTAACACGATTCCAACTTCTTCCAAGACAAATCAATAATCACAATTTTAAATCTAACATTAGTTTGTATGGTTCTTGCTCTTAATAAACACCATTTTCATTTATTTCCATTGTGGCTTGTGTAGCCTCGACTTGCTCACTTGTTCAGTAAAAAAAAAAACTAATAAAACAATAACCTCTCAATAAACCTAAACTATAATTACCAAATTTCATACCATTTTTTATTTGGTCACGTAGAATAAATAAATAAATTTCGTTGCGGCTATTACCAATTCACCGCACTTATTTTAAATTGAAAATAATATGTGGGAATCAAAAACCGACATTCCAAGCGTAATCAAAAGCATTTATATAGATTTTAAATTAAAGCCAAATATGTAAATAAAAATCGGAACCATCGGCGTTATAGGCCGAGAGACAACCGGACGAAATCTTACGTCATGGAACATTCGATGATATACCAAAAAACACTAAACCGTTGGTCTGTCTAATAGTGGAAGTAGGGAGTCGGGATCTTCCTTAAAAAGTGCAAAATTGTACTAAAGTTATGAAACCTATTTCCCCTCATTTTCGAGGGTGCTGAACACGAATAACAGGGTGAAAAAAGTTTTTAGTCATGCGCACCCCCTTGAAACGGCCAAAAACCACCTTAGACCAGTAAAATGAATACTTATAGGTGAGTGAGTGCTCAAGGTTTGTGCTAACTAAGGTTTTTATACATCGATTGAAAGCTCTTTTCATCCTCTATCACATACTGAAGTTCCCACTTAATCCCGTGTACGCGTAACTCACCATCTTGAAAAAATGGGGGAAATCAAGCACTTAGATAAAGGTATAGGCCGCTTGACTATTTTAATTTCTTTTTTTAAATCGAAAGCCTATGAAGTGCTGGAAAAAAATCCTTATGGTTTTTTCCGTTAAATTTACTGTTTACACGCCAAAAATATAAAAAACGACATTTGAAAAAAATTCAGTATTTAAAGATCAGTTGCGGACAATCTGTTAGTTAAGAAACGTTTTAAATGTAAATAAATACAATTGTGATCATTTCTTCAAAACTAGGTTATATCTGATCATTCTTTTTCTAATACTGTTTTGAAATAATGCTTCAACGGGAAAGCATCATCCCTGTTGGTCAGTCCGATTTTTGGCTAATAGTAAAAACAAAACCCAGCTCATTAAGGTATTGATTGAGTGTTTTTTGGATCACAACATCGAAGCGCATGAAGCCCTCGCCGACGCGGATGCCTCAATAGTCAACCTTGCTATAAAAGGGGCCCAAAGCGACATAACACAGCCTATAGCGATAGTAGGGGAGGATACCGATTTATTGGTGATTGCAATTGCTCTTAATTCAACATTGGAAAATTTGTATTTAGAAAAGCCAGCTCACGGTAAAACTGGAGAACAATTTTTCAATATTTTCAACCTCTGCCGAAACCTCTGCCAAATATATGGTGATGAAATCTGTACTAATTTACTGTTCTTACACGCTATGACCGGCTGCGATACAACCTGCGTATATTTTCCGGAAAGGAAAAACGAACGTTCTCAAAAAACAACCATCTTTGAGAAAGAAATTGGCAATTTTCAATCAGCCCAATGCTAACAATGAAGACTTGCTTGAAGCAGGTCGATATTTTTGTCATTGTCTGTATGGGCTGAAAATGGGAACGCAAATCAATTTATAGAGATATTAGCTCTACAACAAAGCTGTAGCGAAACAAACACTCGAGAGAGACTTCAATTTAACCAGTTTACCACCAACCGAGGACGCCCTTAACCAACACATTTTGAGGTAAACACTTCCTAACGTGTGCAGTGCATATGTACCCATTATTTTATTTCAATTTGTAGGACTTATCATGAGGTTCAAGTTTGGCTGGGAAACAATTTACCTGCTACAGATTATGGGTGGAAAACGGTTGGCACTAAATTATTTCCGGTCACTATGACCCAAGATGCCGCTCCCCAAGAATTGCTACAATTAATATATTGCAAGTGTCAGGATGGGTGTCAAAAAAAATGTAAATGTGCCGCTACTGGGAAGTACTCTGCTCTTTGTCTGAATTGTCACGGCCTTGACTGCAAATTTTCCACTTTTGTAGATGATTCAAATTTAGAATTATAATATTTTACATTTATGGTGTTCTACCTTATTTTTGTATCCTTGTTACCTACTATGGCACCTTACATACAATTTTAAAAGTTTTCACGGATAAGTTATAAGGGCCTTTTTTCAACACTTTATGAGCTTTCTATTAAAATATATATATATTAAAATGGTTAAGTGGGTCGTGAGATATAGGCCGTTATTTAAGTGCCCGATTTCAGCCATTTTTTCAAGATGGCGAGTTACGCGTACACGTGATTAAGTGGGAACTTCAGTATGTGATAGAGGATGAAAAGAGCTTTCTATCGATGTATAGAAACCTTAGTTGGCATCAACTTTGAGCACTTTTCCTCATTTGCCTGGTCTACCTCTTCTTTTGCTTATTTCTCATATAACAGCTTGGCATCGACTATTTTTGCAGCGATTCTTCATTTTTTCATGGGGATATAACAGATGGTGAAAGGTGATGTAAGGTAGTAGACCGCAGCCACCCTTGGTGAAATCTACCCTGTCAGGGGGTGTAAAATTGCTTCTTTTTCTTTTTTGTTAAAGACGTTTACTCCCCGTTTTCGAGGACGTTGATCAAGAAAAAAATGGTTATACGCTGGTTCGATCCTTCCTTCACCCTCAAACTGGTGGAAACCATCCCTTTCATGATAATAATAATAATAGTGACTTGGCTGATATTGGGGACTCGTACTATCATTTTATTTGTTTCTGCTGCCTTTACTGTTTTCTGGGTAGATCATATGTCCTCAAAGTATCCGTAGTCAGAGGATGAATATGATGAACCGAGCATAGAAACAGACGAATTCGGTAATAGTTATGATAGTGTTCTAAACTTCCTAAATTTTATACCCGAAGTGTATATTTCCGATTATGAATCGGAAACGGAAAATGCGTGCGACGAACAAGGCAATAGCATTGAATGTATTGTTCATTTCGAGAAATATGAATCATGTAATTCTCTTTGTAAGTGCCTTAGCTTATATTAATGTCCTGTAACAAATATTATATTGTACTAAAAGTTGTGTGCTGTATACAGTGTGCCTCACTTTTCGCGGTAACACCTACGTAGCTCAGTTATTAATAAATCGATTTATTTTAAACTTGGTTAAGGTGTACACCTCTTGAAGGTAACTAAAAGCGCATATACCTATTTAATTTATTCCATAGACGTACGGACTAAGGGGGTGAAAACTGGGTAAATTTTCAGGTGAATTGTATTAGGGATTTTTTTTTAAAGATTATCACCATCTCATAAGACATCCTTTAAAACCTCTTTGTACCGAATTTTGTTAAAATATCTCTAGTAGTTTTAGAGGTATAAAAAATAATAAAAATAAATAAATAAATAAATAAATAACTGAATAATAATTTAAACAACAAATAATGACACAAGTAAACTACAAAGCCTTAAGCTGCCATTACTGTCAAGTTAATAATTTTGTTTACGATTTCAAAGGTGACTAGATTTAAAACAAGTAAACTGTATAGGGCCCGTATAAATAAGCAGAATTTTCTTAGCGTTTTTGGCATGTACGAAGATATTTTTGATTATTACTTCAAATTTGTAGCAAAAATGTGAAATTACTTTGTTTCTAAATTCACCTCGTTCCGAGTTAAAGGCCATTAATCCTTGACAAAACGTCATATGTACCTGTTTAACATATTTTAACAAAATTTGGCACATAGGGGTTTTAAAGGATGCCATAAGATGGTGGTAATCCCTTAAAAAAAAATCCCTAATACAATTTACCTGAAAATTGACCCCCTTAGTCCGCTCGTCTATGGAATAAATTAAATAGGTATATGCGCTTTTAGTTACTTTCAAGAGGTGTATACCTTAACCAAGTTTAAAATAAATCGATTTATTAATACCTGAGCTACGTAGGTGTTACCGTGAAAAGTGGGACACACTGTATATAATTTATTAAAAACAGAAATGTTTTACAAAGGTATTCTCTTCCTTATATTACGCTTTAAGTGACATGAATTTCAAATCCTTGCGAGGATAGGTTCATTTTTGATGAGGATTAAAATGGACAAATGGTGGCTTTGAAACCATTCCCACTCAATATACAAATTAGAAAATAAAAAAACCCGGGGGGGGGTTAGACCAACCCCCCGAGGTTGTCACAATACACTCTTACCATTGTCCTTGATCAGTATCCTCGAAAACGGGGAGTAAACGTCTTTAACAAAAAAAAAGAAGCAAATTTACACCCCGACAGGGTAGATTTCATCTTTAAGGGTGGTTGCGGTCTACCTTTCACTATCTGTTATGTCGTCATGAAAAATAAAGAATCCTTGCAAAAATAGTCGATGCCAAGCTGTTATATGAGAAATAAGCAAGAAGGGGTAGTTTTTGGTCGTTCATGGGGTGCGCATGACTAAAAACTTTTTTCACCCTGTTATTCTTGTTCAGCACCCTCGAAAACTGGGGGGGAAATAGATTTCATAACTTTACAATTTTGCATACTTTCCGACTCCTTATTTCCACTATAAGTATATCCTGACGGGAGGCTTTTAATTAAGCTAATTACGAAGCATAAGAAGGTATGTTTCCTACGTTACAAAACATCCGGTTATAATTTATATGGATTATAGAGAAATGTTAATTGTTCAAAATTATTTCGGTCTGAATTGCCTTACCTTGGCGGAAGTGCTCAGCAGACCGCCCCATAAGGACACATATTCAGTATTTCGCCTACGTGAACAAACCGTTATTTTATTTTTATTTTGAAACTTAAACTGCCTTCTAAATGAACATGGTTGGTCTGCTGGAGTAAAGACTTACACACAGACCAGATTTTCATGATCATCTTCCCCTGGCAAAAAATGGAACATAATTATCATTCTTCACCAGCATTTCATGCTTTCACAGGTAGTGACAACACCGCAAATTTTTTTAAAAGGGGAAAAGTTGTCTTTAAGTAACTTACAAATCCCAGTAATGTTTTTGATAATACGAAATTGGATATGATTCAACAATATACCGTTCGAATATATAACTTTAAAACCGCTGCCCAAGAAATCACTACTTCCGCCTCCAGATTTGCTACCTAAGTCTCTTACAACGAAAATTTTGTATGTGGAAATAATTGTTTATGGCACTTTAATAATATCAAATTTGAAATCGTCTACACCAAAAACCCATAAAACGATATCCCACATCGGTAATGGGGTGGGGGTGATAGTCGGGATGGATGAAGCAAAAACAATATTTTGTGGCCTTTGGTTCTTGTACACACACTAAATCACAATTTTTTTTTCATCTTATTTTATGATGGTGTGGGAGTAGTAATAATTTCTTTGAGACATTTAGTATGTACAAGAGAAGCTTCTCTTGTACATACTAAATACCAATTTTATGCACTCTTAACTGCTTAATTTATTTTACCCCAATTTATCTCCCAACCCTTCAACGGAATAAGATGAAAATATAATCTAGTTGCAGATATCGTTAAAATACATACGTATACCAAATTTTAACTCAATGTCTTAAACGGTTTCCGGATAATCGTGCGCACAAAAAGTTACCTTACCTGCTTGATTTACCTATTTACCTCCCAACCTTTCAACGGAATAAGATGAAAATATAATCTAGTTCCAGATCTTGTTAAAATACATACGTGTACCAAATATCAAGTTAATATCTTAAAGGGTTTCAGAGTAATCGTGCGCACAAAAAAAATTACTGACAGACCGACAGACAGAAAATTTTTTTGCTCAAACTTAAAATCTCGACGTTTCATGACATTATAAGCCTAAAATAAAAAAATTTAAACATTTTTTTTATCGTTACTATTCCTCCACTGGATGTGGAAGTAAATATGTAAAACCTTGGCTTTTTGTTAGAAATATGTCGTTTTGTGTAATAAATAGAAAAATATGTAAATTATGTAGGAGTCTGAACGCTGTACGATGACGTAGGGATTCTTACTGTCGTCGCTCGGACTATTACGTGTCCACCTGCGACAACCTTGTCGGTACCAATAAACAACAAGGATAGCGCAACTCTCAGCTGCATATCTATCCCTGCACAGAAGCCATACATTATCTGTTATCTTTACGACTAAGAGCTAAAGTTCGTTAAAATACTTTTTGTTTTTATTTGAGGGGCATGATCGTATTTCAATAATTTATTTTTGGTTTTATTCGCTGTTTTATTGGTTAAAGCACATAAATAGTCTGTCAGAGAGATAAAGATTAACGATTGAATTTTCGGTCGAGTTATCACGAGACGTAAGACACAAAGAAGACAACAGAAGACACAAACAATATATCCTTTCTCATTTTCAGGTATTGTCACTAAATGATAATTTAATTTTACGATTTTACTCGCATTAATGTATCTAACTACGAAATTACATTGTCCAAGAAAAGGATTTTATGGCCAAGCCTCAAGAAAATTAATTACAACACACAACAAAGTTCGTAATTTTTTAAAATTTAGCTAATAGCTATTGTGATTAGGCCGCCATTAAAGTGATTTTCCTGTCATGTTAATCGTCGGCACTTGCGAGCAAAATTTATTAAGTAAAATAGCGACCAAAAAAACTGATTTTTCCAAATAGCTCAATAATTTTTTTAATGGGTCCGTGAAACTGTATAGAATAATATCCTGAAAAGTTTACATTCCGCTCGGATGCAGAACATAAAAAAAACGTGTTTCTGAAGAAAAAAAATGTCCTAATAAAATTTATCACTAAAGCCACGGTATTCCTGGAAAAAAATAGTGAAGTAACTTTGTCACCCTGCGCGACCAAGCGCACGGTTAAATGCATACTACCGAACCTCTAAAAATTCTTAGCAGTTCTAACGAGTAAAATAAAGCTTTTTTCTTTTTCTGATTACACATTTTTAACATTTTTCTTGGCGAATAGGAGGATAAATAGTGAGCATGGAGGGAAAATATATAATTATGAACGCATATACAGACACCACACATAGCCGCTGAATCGCTCGCACGAATATTTACGTACCTTTACTGTATTGTATTTATTACAGGTAAACATATCCACATTTCAGCTATATCCAATGGATTCCTTATTCATTTGTTAATGTATTGAAAAAGTTCCAGAATTTCTAATCAAAACATTCAAAGATAATTTCATATTTATAAGGATAAGATCGTGAAAATCGCAATTTCTTATCATGATCTGATTAATTATGTTTTCGAAAGAATGCATGTAAATAAACGAATTTGTGTTAGAACATTCGACAAGTATACATTTTTTTCGAAATAGTGATATTTTATTTTTTCCAATGGGTCAATTTCTCAGCAAGTTACAACCTCCAATATTATATTTATCAAGAAAATCATGAAGCAAGGAAATTAAAATGATTTGAGATGTCCTTTTTCGAATCCACGTTACGGCAACTTAATAAACCATAATAATCATGAAGTGTACATACTTTTTAACAGTTCTCAATGAAGAAAGAATTTTTTTGAAGGGCTTTTATTTTTTTCTAGACTTTTTATTGCGACGATTGAGTTCGGGCGTGATAATATATATAAGTATATTTTTCCCATCCATCCTTTGCTTGTATTGTTTAAAACAAAAAAGCATCAGAAAACTACAATTTCCATCTTTTAAATGGACCGACATTCATATAGATTGAACAAATTCTGATTTAGTGACATGTAATTCACTGCGTCGGTGTCACAGTCATGCGTATACAACCGCGCGCACGCATGTATCTCGCTCCGAGTTATAACGTTATATTTGACTATTTTTTCCGGGAAAACCGTGACTTTAGCGATAAATTCTGTTAGGACATTTTTTGTTCATAAATACGCGATCTATCCATCTGTATTTTTTTATTTCTTTCCTAGCTTGACTTAATTTCGAAATTTTGAGAAAATTAATGAAAAATAGTAGATTGTAATACAAGTGTGGTAAGGGCTTCATTGCAAAACGATGTATGAAATTATCATACGAGTTTTGCAATGAAGCAAAACATGTGTGATATATTCTTTTTTTTCTACGGTTGTGAAGTTATTTCCCTTTTTTAAAGTCTTTCCAAATTTTAAATTTGCTTCCTGTCAAATTTTATTTAAAGTGACATTTTCCGCAGTCATTCTGAAGTTAGAAAATTTGACTTTGTAATTGCAATTCATGTGTAATTAATGTACATTTATAGAATTTAATTGTTATTACCAGTAAGTAATAAATTCTTTAAGGTAAACACACTATTTTATTCCGGTGTGTGAAGATATAAATCAAGGCGTGCGGAAAAGTGATATTTTCTGCAGTCATTTTGAAGTTAGAAAATTTGACTTTCACTTGTAATCTCCCTAGTGCTTGAATTATTTTCGGAAATTTTTTTGAGGTCCGAATTTTTTGAAAATCTTCCCGAGACGTTATCCGAGGGAAATTTTCTTTAAAAATTCGTGAGCGAGAAAAAATTTCCGGATTTTTAACTCAAGAGCGAGGGAGATTCGGTAAGAAAATTTTAGACCAAAATTACATGACAAAAAAAAACTTTAGAAATGTTTGCAAAATCTTGTAGGCTGGTGCCGGTGTTAGATTAATTTTTTTGGTTCTAATTTTTTTATGTGGTTTCCTCATATCTTAGTAAAATGAAATATTTAATAGTAGATAAAATATGGAATAATAAGAGTGAAGTAAAATTAAAACAAGTTTAGTATACTTATTTCTTATATTCCCTACGCTCTAATCGCATAAAAATAATATAGCGAATTAATATTAGTCATAATAATTTATTTCGTATGCACTCTTTATACTACAGTAAAGGGAAACCAAGATGAAATGATATTTGCTGTGATTTAAAGTGGTGACAAATAATATCCCCTAAAAAAAAAATCGCTAATAGTTAGCCATGGAATCACAAGTGTCTTGGAATATGTCATAAAACGGCTTTGTGCTTTATTTTCTGAGGAAAGAAGATGTACAAGTGGAATTTTTAAAGCATTTGGAATTAGTTAATGACATAAGGAAACATAGTAAGCCAGAATTGTACTAATTTAATTTAAAATAAATATAAAAATATTTTTCATAATATAAACGCCATTGTCTAATTATTACTGTCAAACCAGGGAAATTTCCACTTGTTAAACACATAGGTAGGTGCTCATCGGTAAGTAAGATTTCCAAAAAATTTGATGGTTGTCATAGCAACAATGACAAAATAAATGTGTCCGATTGGCTAATAATGATTGGTATAAAATTTTCAGCACAATCGTAGAAAACATTTTTTTTTCACTTTTTTTTATGTTCTGCATCCGAGCGAAATGTAAACTTTTCAGGATATTATTATATACACTTTCACGAATTAAAAAAAATATATTCATTTTGCAAATTTTTGTAGGTAAATACCTTCATCTACTGGGCTAATATATCTCATGAACTATCCATCTTATCAACAAATGTTTCAAATACAAATTATTCGGCTTTAATCTTCTGTGTGACGCTGCCTTTGAAGTAGTCTCCACAAAAACCGTCTCCAGATGATACCAATATTGTTTGCGAAACGCACGTCGAGTAACAGTATTCAAGTGTTTGTGGAAACTACAGAAGAGACACAAAAATTATTCGAGAGTCATATACTGAGTGCATCAAGTTTAGTCAGTTGCACTAATAAAAGGTTAAATATTTTTTAATTACGGTACGGAAATGGCAACGTTTTTATTAATAAAATGTGAAGACGCACATTCTTTCAGTCATAATTTCATTGTTTTGTATGATACTGAATTGAACAAATAATTATTTAAAATCTTAATTATTAATCTTTAATTTTGATTGATACCTTTTTATGTGCTATAATATTTGCGATTTCCTTGGATTTTTCTAACATTTAAACGACATCTTTATACTTCGAAATCACAGAAACTATTAATTCTACAGAGATCAGAAGATAAACAAAATTTATCCTCAGCTTATAAGCTTTCTTATTGGTCTGTAGCATGTTTTTGCTAAATGTGATAGTTTTCGAGTTAGCTAAAATCAAAATTTTCAAGTTTTTATTACTTAAAGTATATCAATTTATATGAAAAAAATGAAAAATTGTACTTAAGTACGTGACTTTTTTTTTCAATTTTATTCTCTATGCATTTTTATGGTAAACCCTATACGATTATATATACCCAAGAAAGCCAACCTTTCTTCAAAAGGGTTTTTCATAAAAAGAAATCAATGCCTTGATCACTTCTTCTGTTCTTATTCAAAATAAAGTATTTTTCCCTTTCGACATTCTATTGTTCTTTTTTCCAAGGGCTACTTAGTTTTTCACCAAAAAATTAGATAGCGCTACTTCCAACTTTGATCCCAATAAAATAAATATTCTTTGACGCATTTAAATGAAATTTTGTACAAATGCGTTTCAAAATGTCCTGAAGAGTAAATAACGTAAATAAATAAAATAATAGATAAATGTGAACACAAATGTTTATGTGATTAAACAATTCTTTTAACTATTAATATCAGTCCACGAATAAAGTAATAAACTTTAAACACATTTATCATAATGGACCTTTCCACGTAATTGAACTTGATGTTTATTATGTCATAAATCATTTATTAGCACCTAGTAAATATTGTATATACACGTCATATCGTATAATATTTTAATTTTAAATGGATATTTTAAAAATAAAAATATTGTCTACTTTACCCCATATTTAAGTAAACGCGCTCAAATTACGTCATGGGCGGACCCTCCGATCAAAATTAAACAATTTCCGGCTTCATACGAAGATTAACTGAACCCGAGACCGAACCTGTTGACATTTCTGAATCTTACATCTCGTCTGGAAGCCTGCCGATGAGACTATTTCCATGTTGCCCAATGTATATGAATACCACCTACTATTATAAAAATAATAATAATTAATAGAAGAGACACACTTTATATGTCGGCTCTCAACAAATAACTAACACTTGGCAACACTGATGAAAATAAAATAAAAGATAGGTTATGTTCTCTTATTTACTTTGTGATCGTACGTATCTAGTATTTTGACTTTATAACTTTGTTTCTTATTAATTACTTAAAAGTGTGTGTGGGTACTGTGTAGACATTAAAATGGAGAAAGGTTTTGAGAAGGCAGCAAGTGATAATCTTCCTATTATTGACAGTGAAATGGTAAATGACTTTTAAAAACTAAGCGGTAAGTTATTAACTAGCACCTAAACTTTCATTTAACTTAAAGGGAACACTGAGATAGAGTCTTGTCTTTTTATTCAATGTAACAAAAGATGTACCAATAGATGAACGTGATGAAAAAGTGTTATCCTGTGAATGTCCTGTCATGTCTGTCAATTCGGTAAAACTAGAAAGAGACACACACATATACGTACAATCTGGTCATATGTAGCCTCTACTAAGGGTGCTAGAGTATACTGATTGGTCCGTCTGCTGAATGCTTCATTAGTGGAGAAATAATGCCGCCAATTTTAAATTCATATAACATAATAATTTTTTCTTTAGAAAAGAAGCAAATTTCTCAAACAGAAAAAATACGGGTGAGTTTTTTTTTAAGAGAACTTCTCAAATATTCAATTAAAAAAACGTGGGTAAGGCCCATTTAATTTAAATAAAATTATTAAAGATTGTAAAAAATAAAAGTATCTTTCTTTTTCTTAGTTTTTATTTTTAATGTAACAAAAAAACACCGCTAAAGCACATTGATCGAGAAGCAATAGTGCAAGTAAACAAATAAAAAGTAGAATTTTGAGGTTTGAGGTTATGTTACCAAACTAGAGATCACCAGATCATCGTGGCGGCAATTTTAAATTATTAAGACATTTGTGTAAATATTCGCGGAAAATTTGGTCACTTTAAAAAAATTATTGAAAAAAATGTGATGAAGGACGATATTTCGCATGCAGTTAACGAAAAATATGGAAAATTACCGAAGATGAAACCTGACATACTTTTAGTGAAAAGTATACAGGGTGGTCCCTCGAAAAATAATATTTGGAATGTAGTTGTCACTATTTCCAGGAAGAAAATCTGATGTACTTTTATTTAAAAAAATAAATATTGGGTAGTCAACCCACAGAAATTTTATGAAGAAAATGAAAGGTGCTAAATAGAGAGAAAAATTTTGCTTAGCGATTCAGTTTTATTTTATTTAATTTTCTTCAGAAATGCTGTCAAACCTAACTTCTCATGTACTTTATTAATATAGTATCGTAAAAATAGAAACAATTCATAACTAACATGCAGAGTGAATTCATCATTAAAAGTTATAAACATACTAGGAACGGCATTGTCGAACGCATTGTCAACAAAGTCGTGTTTGTAAACAAAATCAACATCGAAGTGTAAATATCAACGCATGATTTATCTGAAGTATTTAAACAATAACGTAAATAAAAACACCAAAAAGAGTATCTAGGCGGGCACCAAGAAGAGATCCAAGGCGCTGCCCATTGGAAGCGTCTCCAACAATCCCGCTGCACCATGGGTTTATATCCCCGATTGTAATATTTGTAAGTTGTTACCCTTTTACTGTTATTGTTTGCTACTTTATTAAATAAATATTGTTTTGTTAAATTTGATTGGATTTAAGTTGCCGTTTTCTTTCAGATATTATTAATTTACAGTTTTAGCTCGCTTTAGGCGTGATAATATTGGCATATTTCACTCTTAAAACGGGGAGGAAAATTTCATTATTTCAAAGCTAATACATGGCCATTTAACCAGGCCCCTGTGTTCAAATTGTTTATGTGCATCTAACGATCCGATGTAAATCCAATGAAGAAGACGTTTATTACACATTTAATGATTTGAACAATGGTATTCTTTAATTTATGTAGACATCCAAGCAAATTTAGCATAATAACATGGGCATTATGGAGTAAATTGTGAGAAACTTATTGTAGTTTTAATAACATTTTGCTAGCAACACTAAATCAACCAGCTATAGAAATATGAGACAAAATGATGATTAATTACAATATAATTACGCGCACAATAATTTAAAATTCAAATTAAACTACCTTAGGCGAAACAGCCCACTACGGGCGGTTGCATGTATCATGGGCAAAGGTAAATAAGCCTGAGTTATACTAATTAAGCAGATTTACTTACCAAATAGTTTCTACAGCGTAATTAAGGAACTACTCCAGAAAATATTTAAGAGAACATTTTCATAAAACAGAAAAGGTGTTAATATTGTGAGTTACAATATCGAACAGTTCGAGGAAAACCAGATGGGTAGGAACTAAGTGGACATCTTCCAAAACGTAAGACTGATGTTAACAAGGAACTGAACTTATAGTCTAAGACCCAGTGAATTGACTTGGTACTTATTTTTCCAGTCAGCGAACATGGATAGGATTGTTCTGTTAGTGATTCTAATCAACGAATTTTGAATCTGGCAAAAATTTTCCGGTGGGTTCATGAGTGGAAAATACAAATGAGTTGAACTTATTTTTCCCGTTATGAATCATTTAGATTTACTTAAGTAGATCATACAACTTACTGAAAAATCAATCTGGCTTATCTCCAGTTGAACAAAGTAATTCTGGCTGAAGTGTTTCAATAAATCCGCTGATCGGGAAATCAGATCGATTTCTCGGATACGTTAGCCTTATTTTTGCAGGTTTGAAACTTATTATTATATAAATTGATATTACCATGGAATATAAACTGCTGGCCAGTTGAAATGGACCAATCGAATTTTTAGGTTGAATTTAAACCTATATTTTTTTAAAAAGAGGATAGATATCGATATGCGGTTTCCAGGATTTAAGAAATAATTTATTTGTGAAATAGCGAGTTTTGCCCGATTCTTTTATTTTGAAGCGTTACTATCTACAGGGTGTGAAAGAAAGGTGTGTTTTTTTTAACAAACTGTACAATTTCCGAGATTCCACGAAAATTATTTTATATTTTTTTGTTGTGCATTTTTTTAGTCACTGGTTTATGGGAAAAAAAGCAATTTCTCAAGTTTTTGATATTTCTCTTATTTTATAAGATACCGTTTTTTTTTTCTAAAAATCTGTCATTTTGTTATTGTTTGCCATTAGGCTTTTGTGTTTTGTAAGAGGCCAACGTTGTAGGTTACAATACCTCCTTTAAAATTATAGTGGAGTACCCAAAATTGGTATACATTCACGGTATTGGTATACATTTGGGTTTTCTACATCAAAATATAAAAAACGGAATCCCACTTAGGCCTCTGGAACGGTTAAAGATATCAAGTTGAAATTTGGCACTCATGTGCTCATAGCTTCTTCTGTAGATTTAAAATATTTTTTTTCAAATTCTGTTGATGCACTTTTCACCCAAAAAATAAAAAATATACGAAAAATTGGAATCTAAATAAGCAGTAGAAAAAAATATTTATTTATCTGTTTTTATAAGCACTATTATTATACAAAATGTCAACTAAAGAAAAAGGGGAAAAACAAACTTTTTATTATTATTAATGGAGCAATAATAATAAAACGTATTTTAGCGAAGAAAAATATATATTCACCACGAACTGAAAGTACAAAAAATATACTTATTTTTATTATTACTTTAAACGGGCTGTCATAATGTATTACAATAACCTACAATGATCGCGTGGGAGGTAGATACGTTCTATGGAAGATATTGGGTGCAGGATTCGACACATATTCATTATTTTCCTGGTTTCTGTATCTAACGGCTTATATCCCAGTTACCGTCTAGCGAGGAACAGCAAATGAATACGAGGAAATAGAGATAGCCAGCTAGCATATTTATTGAAAATTTTGTTGTTGCCAGAGGCTTGCGACCTTCATATGCGTCTAACTGAGGTTTTGTATCTATTATGGAGTCTCATTTACTAGAGCTGTGTCCGAAGGTCTCTTTGGGAGACACCCAGGAACTTGTAAAATTTATCTACACTAAGATGTTCTATAGTGCTGCCGTCCAGCAATTCGATGTCTTCGCTTACACCGTCCGATCGTCCCTTGACCATATGAATACTTGCTCAAATTCAATCTCATCCCAATCGATGGTGTATATATTGACAATGTATCTGGGGATGCTTGTAGATCTTTATTACTGGATGCATATAACTTAAGGTCAGCCATATAGAAGAGGTGACGGATTTAATGTTATTCTCTATGGTCCGCATTCAAAACCCTTTCCTTTTCTAAGCTCAATCGAGAGGGGTAAGCGTGAATAATAGAAGACTTAAAGAGTCTGCTTGGAAGACTCCTCTTCTATAGTTCACTCACTCTGTAGATATCAGGACTTCAATGCATCTACGTATTCGGGAGGATTTTTAGGCTTCCCGTTAACCGTATGTGGGACTTAGTATTAAATACCATAACATAGTCTACCCAAGCAACAGAGAGATCATGCTTTTAGTAGGTAGCATCCCGACAGATACACCGATCAGCAAGCAAGTTGGTATTACTTCCCTTTTGTACCTTTCTCTTTATATATTTTCCCAAACGGGGTATATTAAAAAGCTTTTGGTCACACCAGTGAAGATCTTGTACAGCGTGTTGAAGCAAGTGATAGGTCAATAATTTTTTGGCTCACCATATTTTAAAATAAGAACGATCCTTCCTTCGATGGGTCATTGTAGAGACAGCCCGCTGCCATTAAGAAACTTGGTAAATGCTCTAGCAATATGTTCATGGGTGGAGGAAAAGTAATCCCTCGACGCCCGGTGGCGATAATTTTCATTTGCATTTCAAGGTAAGGCCAATCTTCCCAACATTTACAGGGCGAGAATCTTCGCCCGGCGTTAAATTTTCTTTTTTTTTCTCCTCTTGGCTTTGGATGAAACCATCAGCCAGTAGCTCTGGCGTTAAATTGATCACAATATCTGTCTAGAATTGGAGTGTCCTGCAATGTTCTTGCAAAATCTATCCACTTCTTCCGTTCTTGGTAGGTTTATCAGTTTATTCTCTCTTCCACGGAATAACTTGGATGAGTCTGTGGGGAACGTGTTATTTTATTCGATCAATCTCTTACTTTTTGGCTAGTGGCACAGGGAGTTCGAATTATGTCCACCGATTTTCTCTTAAGTCTTACAAGTAGGTAAAGATTTAATGACAGATCTCGACTGTTTGTAAAAATGTACAGTATCAAGGAAGTTTTGTCGTAGATCAGTTTCAGATTGAGGATGATCTGCACCTCGTTCTTTTTGGATAATGTTTGGAATAGCCTCATGTGTAGCAAGAACTGGACCCAGACGAGTTTTAATATTATTATTATTATTATTATTATTTTTAATTTCTGTTAGCGAGATAAGAATAACTGCTGCGACGATAGGATAGACTAGCGCAATTTACAATTTTCAAATCGAAGAGTGAGCTGATGGCGTAAGTTGGTAGTTTGAATAATTTGAATACAAAACCATTTGTTATGACCTTATCGGCTAAATATAATGCGATTTGAGTTAATAAATCAGTCTGACATGTCAGGATCACTATTATTCGATGGCGTAGTCCTTATTCATTACTGTAATGTACTTTATCATAACCATGGCTATTAGTGCCTCGTTAATTTGCGGTATCCTCAGACTAATTATTCCTTATGTTTATTAAAAATGCACGTTAATTACAGTCACATAAACATCTAACAGTATAGGATCGCTATCTCTTTCGGCACTGTCGCTACTATGAAAAGCAGTAAGTAAAACCACATTTTAAATGCGATGACTGATGACAATGTTAATAAGAGAAAAAAGTCTCGTGAATATATTAACATCAGACGTTACCACTGTCCGAATGACCTTACTTGCAAGGTTCACAACATAATTAATGGATAAATGTAGCTAACAACTTCTGAAAAATAAACTATGTGGTTTTTGAAGGCTCCCAGCATTTAAAAGGAAATAAAATTAAACATAAGTATTTGCATTCTTATAAAACTCCAGTCAAATAGGAAAACAATTCGGCGTTTGACGAGAATAACTATAGTCTATTGTCTATGTACTATAGAAAGGAACTAAAACGTTAAAGTGTTTTTATTGTTTCTTATGTTCAATTGACCTCAAAATATGAGAAAACCGCGGAGTGCTACCATTTAAAGGAATTAAAGGGGTGCGTTTTTGAGATCGAAGTAAAAAGGTCCACTTTTCACATTTTTGAGTTTTGCTCGAAAACTATGCATTGTTCCTATAAACACGTCAATAGAAAAGTTGTAGAGAGTTAAATTTTCAATCTAAATGGCTCCTTCAGAAGTCAAAATTTTTTTTTTTACAAAAATACGTCCAAAAAACAACAAAAGAAAACGAAAATATGCAATTTTTTTATTTTTTTTATTTTAGTCTGTAACTTTTTTTCGGGTACATTTAGACATAGTTCAGAAGTGGAAAAAGTTATTTTTTAAGTACAATAATCTACTATATCTAGACTGTATCTTGGTTACTATTGATCACATAAACTTCTATTGCACACCATCGAAACAAGAATGCTGCGAGTACATTCAATGTAGCAATATATGTACTTAAAGTATTTGACAAATAAGTTATGGGCCGAAATCTAAAAAAGAAAATTGGAAAAAATGTAATAAAAGTAACAATCTTCGAAACGCTGTATCTATTTGTCGTAGAGACTTTTATCAGCCACTATTTCAACGGGCGTAAAGTCAGATTTCAATTTAATATAATAATGTCTATACCTAATTCACTCAGAAAAAAGTAACAGGACGAAATTTAAAAAAAAATAGAAAAAATTAGCAAAAAAAGTTAAAAGTTGCAAACTTTGAAACGCTATATCTCGGTCACTATTAATCGTAAAATTTTTTACAAAATCTCATTTTAACGGGTAAAACGCCAGCATTTTTATGCAGCAATCTCTATGCCTAAATTTACCCGAAAAAAAGTTACAGACCAAAATAAAAAAATAATAAAAAATGCATTTTTTCGTTTTTCTTTGTTTTGTTTTTTGGAAGTATTTTTGTAAAAAAAAAGACTTCTGAAGGTGTCATTTCGATTGAAAATTTAATTCTCTACAACTTTTCTATTGACGTGTTTATAGGAAAAATGCATAGTTTTCGAGCAAAACTCAAAAATGTGAAAAGTGGACTTTTTACTTCGATCTCAAAAACGCACCTCTTTAAATGGTAGCACTCCCCGGTTTTCTCATATATTGGGGTCAATTGAACATAAGAAACAGTAAAAACCCTTTAACGTTTTAGTTCCTTTCAACCCTCTTTTTTTGAACATAGACAATAGCCTACTAATAAAATTTTAGAACTTGACAAAAATGTTCATTCAGACGTAGGTACTATTAATTAAACTTGTTAAAAGTCCTGCACTAGGTCTGTTGCACGCAAGCCACCATATCGAAAAAATTAAATAAAATAAAATAAAATAAAAACTAATAAAATTTTAAAACTTGACAAAAATATTCATTCAGGCGTAGGTACTAATAATTAAACTTGTTAAAAGTCTTGCACTAGGTCTATTGCAGTTTTTTGCTTATAACTCGCTAACCATTAGCGACATCGGAATTATGTTTCATATATAAAATGAAGTTAAATAAGATTTCGCTGGACTGGTTTTGTTTGCATGTTTCAAGACATTATTATAAATCAAGGCTGACGGTTTATCCAAAGTTAAGAAGAGAAGAGAGATACATTATTGGTGTATTTATTTTTTCTCATTTATTCTTTTTTTAAGCTAAGTAATTGCAAAACAGGGCCTGCCAGTCAAATAACCTAAAACGTAATTTTTGGTGTAGAATCAAGATTCGTTGATGTTTTTTTTAAACCAGTGACACGAACTAGTGCTAAATATACGTCCATGGTTCCATAATATTAGGGAGCGAAGTGGAAACGTAAGCAGATACCTTTTCATTTAAGATAAATTTTTACCGACTTCGTCCATTGAAATTCGGAGCTCCTCCTGGACTACCTTACCCCCCTTGATACAATAAGAAGAGTCTCAAGACAAGGTAAAACTTCCTGTTAGAAAATTTTTAGCAAAGCTAATGAGAGCATGTTACTAGTGTTTAAGAAACTAGGAGAATTTGAAGAATTGAACGTCAATATGATAGAAAGAACTTGTTTGTCGATTGAACATTACTAACACCATGATAATAATTGATAATGGATAAATAAGATATCAATTGCAAGTAGAATACCTTCCTCTTATTAGAGAAACTGTGAGACCTGCTCTGCTTATTAGGGCCTATTTCCATTGTATAGAGTAAAGTCGAGAAAGAAAACCGCATCCAAGTCACTAAATGCCTCGAACTACGGTTGGGAAAGTGACGAAAATGCGTATATTCTAGTGACGTGATGTAAAGCCACCTGCGGTACCAAAATATGCGAAAATAAAAAATAAAAAATCATATACCGGCTCGGTGGCGCAGTGCTAAAGGGGTTAGGCTTGCGACCACAGGGTCCCAGGTTCGAATCCTGGCTAGGGTATGGATGTGTAGTGGCGTTTTTCATGTGTTGCCGAGATGGTAGCAGTGAACTAGATTGCTGTTGTGTGAGAGACAACACAGTCTAGTCGCTCTCCTCTCCTGAGTTCGAGTCTCAGCTGCGGCAGATGGCAATGTCGCAGGGAATGGGTGTTGTGAATTGTCTATGTGTGTGTGTCTGTCCTGTTTGAGTGGTAGAATAGCCTACGGCTAAACTCCGCCAGGACATTAATATAAATAGGGCGATTAAAAAAAAAATATGGTGTTTACTGCAATATTTTATTCATAAAACCTGGCAGAGGAAAAGTTCAAACAAACGTTTACTCCCGCCAAATGCAGCAGCTAAGACTGAAAGAAATTCTGTTTCTGCTTGCTTTTACTGGCTGCTATTCAACATCTGCAACATTCCGGGAGAGTAAACTAGGTTTTATAAAACTTTACATCAGGTGACTTTGCATTTGTAGCAGGCGAATATTTTTCTGGTAATAAGTAGATCCTAACTTGTTCTATACTTGAGTGAAATTTGATTCAGATCGGAAACAAAATAAAAAAGTTATAAGGGTGTATTCATTTTAAGTGAGTCACACTGTATATTTAAGGAAATGTACAGATTTCGACAAAATATTACGTTACTAGTAAAAGAGTCGAGAGTTGTAAAATAAAGATTGTTTTGTGACTGTGATTTATTATCAAGCCACGGTAAACCGTTTTGGTAGAAATATTTCAGATACACAATTTATTTATTTATTAATTATCAATTTTCGCTGGTGAATATCTTGGAAACCATAACACATATGAAGAAAATGAATACAAAGTGATCTACCATGACATGCGGAAAATTTATCAGTAAATTGTCCCCACCGAAAGGAGTTAAAAAAATTAAAAATTAAAGAAAAAAATACCAAAAAATTACCTTTGCTTGTAGGAATGCGCCGCCAATGACTTTAACCAAGCTGACGTAACGCGGTACAACCATATCACTTTATCAGACTTGAGATTGACACTATTGACAGCAAAGACATTGACCCTATGCTAGTGAATTGTACAACAAGTAGATATAAGAGATATTTACACAAAAACACCAACCTCGGCGGTGCTTTGTACTGCTGGAGTCTGCCGGAGTCCTGATTGTTCGTCCGAAAGCAAAAAACGCGGCACTTCGTAAGTTTTAACCATTTTTAATACACTAAATTACCTCGGATCACTCTAAAATTTTGCAGGGGGTTTCCCACATTGAAGACTAGTACACCATTTTATTTTCTGCATATCGTTTTTGTAGGAAATTTAAGATAATTTAAATTTGCATAGACATTTTTTCCCGTGCGACGCATCGTTTCCGAGTTATTAACGAAGAATCGAGAAAGATACATCCCTCCCCCCCTTAAGCGGCTGGGCTAGGAGCGGGGACTTTTAGTATGTTTACCAACGCATTCCTGAAGAGGAAAATCCCCCCCCCCCCAATGTTCTCTACAATTCCCTTTTGGGCATTCATTGATTGAACTATTCATGGATGTGGAAAAAATGATATAATTGTCCAGAGATATTAGGATTTGGCTGCCATTTTAAACCGTAAGGGTTGAAGTGGGCGGTGATCTGGGCCAAATCGTTTATTTTGGTCTCAGGAATAACTTACGAAATTTCCTCGGAAATTTCATACTTCCTTCGCAAAATACGAGGGGCTCAATTCTCGAGGGAGTAGACTTAGTGAGAGAAAGGAAAGAGAAAGAAATAGGAAACGTAATGAAATAAAAAAAGATAAAAACCAATTTCCCATTGTAATAATTTTGAGAATTGGCCCCCAGACATTTTTATATACCTCTACTACTAAAACAGTTCTCCGGCGAAAAATTCTCATAGTAACTTTTTTTTAGATATTTTCTGAACTACTAATTTTGTAACTATGTTTGTCGTAGAACTAATAAATTACGAGATATTTGCAAAAAAATGTTTTTGTTTACTTTTGACCCTCTGTAATATCTTTAGCAGGGATTATAGTAGGAGAGCTGGCAAACATTATGGTGAACGATAAGATTCAAAATTTTCACTGATGGCAGTCCATTCTTTGGTCTTTGGGTATGTCAAAACCGATCGTCTGCCATTTCAACGTGGCAGCATTAACTTGGGGTATTCAAAAAGGGGTTTTCTTTTCCTTTTTGAATACACCCCCCCAAGTTAATGCTGCCACTTTGAAACGGCAGACGATCGGTTTTGACATACCCAAAGACCAAAGAATGGACTGCCATCAGTGAAAATTTTGAATCTTATCGTTCACCATAATGTTTGCCAGCTCTCCTACTATTACATTGATATGAAATTTAGATACATTGTTTAAAATGACGAGATAAAGCTCCATAAGAAAATTTAGCTTGATGGAATTTTTTTGTCAAATTAATCATATTCTTGTCTAATTTCCCTGGAGTAATAATGAGGAATACTGAAATAAAGAGAAAACAAGCTTAAGGAAATGCCCCTTTGTAATTAAGTTACTTTTGCTGCTAAGTACGTTAGCACAACCCGCTGTATGCTGTGTGTACAACAGATCGTTCGTAATTCCTCTAAATTAATTATTTCGAAATTCCCGAACCGCAGCAGTGGATCTCGGACGCATCTGCAGGTTGAAGAACCTGTTTCTGCCTTTAACAGTGACCTTGGAAAAAGACAAACGTGATCGCTGGGGCCGCATCAAGACGAGAAATAACTGATTTAATACACATTTTCAGTTATGTCGTGGATCCGTTTAATCGTACAGATGTTGCACTAATTGTTATAATTATTCAGCTGATAGTTATCTGAGAGAAATCGTGACACCCAGGTACCAATTAATAACAATCTTCGAGATTATAATGAATTGCGGCTTGGAATCAGTCAGCGTTAATGCAATCATTATTCACGTCATATAAGTGTAAATGATTGTGGCTGGTGGAAACCGCAGGATAAAAGTTGTAGACAAAAAAATTAAAATGGTGCAAGTGTTATTGAATGTCTTGCCAAAGGCTTGGCAATGGAATCAATTTAGAGTGATGAATAGCATTTCTATTTATTATGCCACTTGTCTGAGGATGACTGATAAATGAATTATTTTATTATTTTAATTTCTGTGGATATTTTGAAGAAATTCTTATTATAATACAGCGGTGAGAGCATAAATCATGAGGGGTTTAGTCCGAATAAGTGCGGGAGTTTTGAAAATTTTGGGAATTTGTAGATTTCGATGCCCTAAATGAAATAAGAAAAAATGCAAAATGTGATCTCAGCTTCCGGCGCTGCCATATTGAAAAAATGGCGCATAAAAACAGTTTATTTTAAATATCTTGCTTCAGGTGCCTCATACGGCAAAAAATGTTCTTATGAAAATAAAAGAGCATTAAATTTTCCACAAAATATGTCCTATTTCTATACATTTTTTCGTTTAACTGAATAATGTCGGTGCAGCAGCCGATCGAAGTCAAGCATTGTGGACAAAATTATTATTTTTTGTAATTTCTCAATTTAGTAAGACTTTTATGAAGGAGTATTTTTGTGTTGAGACAAAATTTGTTTTCATACCTGGAAATCCTCAAATAGAGTTGATTTTACTTGTCTGCTACGCATAGCTCAGAGTTCAATACTCGTATCCACACCATCTTGAGGTAGAATATATGGTGTTTTTTTTACGTGGTTGTCCTCTATAGCATGCATTCAGGACATATTATCTAGTCCAGGAGTGGCAGAGTGTTTGTAAAAATATTGAAGAAGGTTCATTGTAGTCTTCAACAATACTTCCTTCGGAAATTACTTCCGTTGCGCTTTCCACTGATTCTACGTAATGATTGTTCTCCATGCTTGCGAGAAATATTTCGACTGGAGAGTCGACTTCCTCCTCGTCATGAAGCTCGTCGACTGTTGCTGGTGCATTGTCGCAGCTTTATCCGTTACAACATTTGCAAATTAGAGAACATTTTAACCCTGCCTTTCTACAACCACATGCTGCGCTGCACCCTTTCTTGCATTTACAGGAGAGTAACTTTTCAGAAGCAGAATTTTTCAGCATTGTTACTGATGCAAGCCCAGCTTTGCTCTGTTTCCAGCCCTATTCTTCAACATTTTTACAAATCCCCTGCCACTCCTGGACTAGAAAATATGTCCAAAATGAATGCTATAGGTAAAAAAAAGCGCCATATACTTTACCTCAAGGTGGTGTGGACACGAGTATTGAACATTGAGCTATGCGTAGCAGACAAGTAAAATGAACTATATTTGAGGATTTTCAGGTATGAAAACAAATTTTGTCTCAACACAAAAATACTCCTTCACAAGAGTCGCACTAAATTGAGAAATTCCAAAAAATCATAATTTTGTCAAGAATATTTGATTTCGATCTGCTGCTGCACCGAAACTATTCAGTTTAACGAATAAATATATAGGACATATTTTGTAGAAAATTTAATACTCTTTTATTTTCGTAAAAACATTTTTTTGCTGTATGAAGCACCCGAAGCGAGATATTCAGGGCATTGAAATCTACAAATTCCGAAAGTTTTCAAAACTCCCTCACTTTTTCGGACTAAGAGTTTACCTATCGATTGTACTATTAGAGTCGCAATTGAATGTCAATTTGAAACCGGATAATATTGTTAATGGAAGTTATAGTACACTGGACATCATTATATATTGCTGATTATATTGTTGAAAGAGCCATTGATCTAATTTTTGCAGAGGACAATTGCCATCTCAGCTTAAAAATTAAAAAAGAAAAAGAAATTGAGGAGCCATATTGGATTCGACATTTTGTATAACTTTTGACACCAGATTCATTCAGCTACTCCTAAAATGCCTAACTACCAATATTAACGCAAATCCGACGGAATTTAAGTATTACTTCCACATCCAGTGGAAGTGTAGTAACGCAAAAAAAAATTGAAAATTTTTATTGTTCAAATAGACTTAAAATGTGAGGGAACGTCGAGATTTTAAATTTGAGCAAAAAAAAATTGTTTCCGTCTGTCGGTCTGTCTATCTAACTTTTCTTGTGCGCACGATTACTCTGGAACCGTATAAGATATTGACTTGAAATTTGGTACACATATATTTTTTAATTTTAAACTAGATTATATTTTGATCTTATTCCGTTGAAGGGTGCGAGGCAAATTGGGGTAAATCAAGCAAGACCTAAAATTGGTATTTAGTATATATAAGAGAAGCTAAGGATTCAAAAAATGTTTGGCAAAATCACCTCCTGCCCCATTATTAAAGGGGGTGAAAAAGAATAAAATTTTGATTTAGTGTATGTACAAAAACCACAGGCTTCAAAAAGTTTTTTTACTTCATACATTTGAGAAATATTTCACAGAAATCGTTTAAGCTAATCCAGAGTAATGAATGATTGAATATATATAACAAAAGAAATATACGCACGACGTCGAATCAAGAACCTCCTCCTTTTTAAAATCTTTTGAAGTGTGTTAAAAATGACTGCAAATTGTGTGTTACATACGTGTACAAGTAATGACATTTTCTTATTCAATTTTTAAAAAGTCGATTTTTTACAATCGTATGAATCTTTAAAAGTTGAGGACTAGGAAGTTTTAAATAACTTGCAAGATATAAACAAAGTAGTGGGTGTGTTCTGTGAATTATTTTATAGAAACTTTGACAAATGTGTGCCTAAAACCAAATTCAAAATTAATAACTAGTTCTTAGTCATTTTAATTATGCAGATATAGTTTACCATCCTTGTTTAGCAAAAACAGACGAAATACGTATACAACGTGTGCAAAACTCTTGTGTAAGGTATATTTTTGGAATAAAAAGATATGATTCCATATCTAGTAAGATTTTGGAACTACAATGGATGACAATGCATCAAAGGAGAATATTCCATACTTGTTGCTTCTACCACAAACTACTGGAGCGCAAGATCCCACAGTATTTATTTGATAAAATAGTACCACGAGGTACTGTACATCAAGTAAATACTAGAAACAGAAATTTGTTAACGCCCCCACTACATACGACCGCTTTATATGAGAGATCGTTCTCATATACCATCACCAAGCTTTATAACCCCCATCCCACAGAGAATAAAGATTCTTAAATAAAGCTCTTTCAAAAGAGAAATGAAAAAATACATAATGGATATGAATTATGATCATTAATATAATAATTCAAACGCAAGCCACATATTTTTATTTTCATTTTAACTTCGTTAAGTTTTCGCAGATACCGTTTTTTACCGTCGTATTTCATATTTATCAACTGTTTATTTAAAAATATTTGTATATTATTTATTTGTATGTCCTGTATATTGCTTTCAAAGACAAAGACAAAAAAAAATCATGTATAACTACACAGCATTATTACATAAATGTTTTATTATTATATTGTATGGTTAAGTGGAAGAGCACTTTCTTCAATAAGTGAACTTCGCCAATTAACTGTAATTATATTGCATATATTTTATTTTATCTATATTTGGTATATACATTGTGTAATTATGGTTAATAAAGACATTATTATTATTATTATTATTATTATTATTATTATTATTATTATTATTATCATTATTAATAAATATCCATCTTGGTACATGATACATGTCTGGGATTTAATTATAAAAGATATGAAAGACCAAGAGCGCCAGCTGTGTAAAAATACTAAATTAGAGTTATATTCTTGGTGACAACCTGAGCATTTTTATTAAAAAACTCAAGAACCATTTAGGTAATAATGTTAATATACCAGTAGGGGAGATGTGGGAGAGTTGGTACCGTGGGAGAGTTGGGACAGTAACTTTTTATACCGATTGGTTGGTAGTTTGATATTGTGTGTCATACGGGTTATGTTTATGTATATTCGTGAGAGAAGTACATAAACTGCCGTATTTCGCCCGTGTGTTGTGTACTTCAAATCTCAGGTAATTTTAATTGTTTTATATACTGAAAAGTAACTTTTTTTTGTTCAAATTATCCATTCGTTGCTTTGTGGGTGCAAGTGTTGCTGGAGAGTTATTTTACATGTAACGACCGATGTTTTAGCTATTAAATGTGGGGGTCATTTCATGATTCACTTCCACCTAAAAATAAATCTGGTCACTTTTAATGACACCCTGCAGTGAGGAAGAGTTGGGACGTTATTTTAAGGGAGAGTTGGCACATCCTATGTCTCCCCCATTCCTTGTATGAATTGATTTTCTTATATTATTTGGACCGTTTTTAGGTATTCCGTTACGCTACAAGACAAAAAAGAACAATCCTGTCGTTCCAAAAAATATGGTCGAATTTCCACGTAAATATTTTTGCAATATTACCGATTTGCGTTAGCAAAAATTTTTATCGTTTGTTACAATATATTTTTGTTTTTCTTCTGAGCATTTGTCAGATTTTTTAATTAATTTTATTTTTTCTCGTTGTTTGTTATTTTTTACAATAATAAAATGTTTCTCCATATCTTTGTGAAGATTTAATTACCTGTCCCAACTCTCTCAAGTAAGAGGGAGATATGGGACAAATACATAACGCTAGAAAATATTTCTCCATATCGCTATTTACCATGTAAATTCAACTAATATCTGCAAGAAGTGGTCCAATATGTGAAGGTACTGTGTTTTTAATTTTTTTAAATTTTCAAAAATAAAAATTTTAAAAATTAATTATTGAAAATTGTCCCAACTCTCCCACATCTCCCGTACAATACAAACATGCATGTCATCAATCAAATTTACAAGCGAGTTTACAAGTTAGAATAAGTAAATTAGGATGGATTAGGCCTGTTTGATGCATTGGGGCTGGTAATATATACTGGTTTGGATACCAAACGTTAGTAGCTGTAAGAAAAAATTATACATAAATTACTGTAGATTATATACAATCAAAATCTGTGATTGGATTATTTACCAGCATGATTGGCTTTGGGTCATGCTTGTTGTCAGCAGCGGGAGTCACGTCGAGATATGAAGTGTTTATGCTCCTCTTTTTGCGTTTCTGCTTCTACAAATCTTTTTGGAGAGGGACATTTGTATGGTTGTGTTCCATTCCGTAGGTAGAGGTGTGATTTCTATCCATATTCTGGAGGTGATTTCTAGGGTTTGCTTCTTTAGCTCTTCCGTAGTGTATTAACTCGTTGTTTATTTTGTCTACTCCAGGTGTGGTGTTCCTTCTAGCTCTGGCTATTATTCATAGCAGTTGGTTCTCTGACGGTGGCTTGCCCAAGAGCCCGTGGTCCGTTTCTTTTATTAGTTCTGTTCGTTCGTACGTTGGATTCCCTTCTTCCTCTAGCTTCTGGTCCAATGTTGCAGTAGTATGTATCTTCTCCTGTGAGTATTATTGTTTCTTCTATATTTTTACAGATATCTGAAGGTTTGATTTGGGTACCAAACGTTGGTCTCTCCGCCTCTCTTTTTTCTTTCAATGCTTCTTTTAGTTTTTTTTCACTTTCTTGTCGGGCTCATACCTGTCCCTTTCTAGTGTTTTTCATGTCGCAGTTTTTGTTTTTGATGCCCAGTCTAATTCTTCTCCTGTAAGTTGTTTCTCTATTTCTTCGCAATATTTCCTCTGGAAATATTTGTGCAATAGTAGAGAGCTATTCCAGTTACTGTGTGGTGTTTTGTGATTTCCCTTACGTCTTTTCTCTTCTTTTATTTCCAATTTTCCGTATAGGATTTTGTGGCCTGTATTGACTTCTGCTGTCCTTTTTGCTTTAACATTTTTTATACTTTTTGTAAGATTAAACTTCTATTACTCCAAGTGTCAAGACAGGTTTGACTTTTGCTCCACGTGCTTTTTATTGTTAAGTCAAACATGTGTGCTAGGTTTTTCAGCGCGGTTCCATTTTCGTTAGACAATGTGTAGTAAAGTTTTTCCGAGAATTCTTTCAATTATGCTTTTATCGAGGGGGGGGGGGGTAATCACTCATGCAATATGTGGGACAGGTATATGTGCAATGGTGTGTAATATAGTGCAATATGTGTGCAATATTGCAATTGTGGGACACATAATTTCAAGTGATTGCCCCCTCGGCTTTTATCTGCCTCCGTCTGTTTTCTTGTCCCATATGTGCGTTGAAGTCTCCTAATATTATAATGGGCTTTTTCCTTTTTTAGTTTTAGAGGAAATTGTATCACGTGTAATTCTGTTGGTGCCCTGCAAGAAATTCAGTTACTGTAAACTAATAGTGCGCGACTGGCTAGTTCGGGCTCAATTCAGATTCAATATTAATAGCCAGCCAGTAAATAAAGTAAAGTAAAAATTAAAAATTATTGACCTGTAAGTAAACGTGTTTATTAATACAAGTTAAGAATATAAGTACTTATCTTGCTTGGGTTTCTGCAGGTATACGATTCCACTCACTATTACCCAAAAATTTCTTGTATATGAAATTTGTTATCTGTCGCATGTTGGACTGAGTATCGAGGGTTGAATTGCGCTGGTTGATCCTATTTTAAGAATACACGTGTTGTTCACTTGCTAATAGCTGAGCGTTACTATTAAATAACTCTGTATTAGTTGTTTTCAAATATTAAATTTATTTCAACTTTGTTTTTTATGACACATCGATTTGCGCGAAATTTTTTGAGCTACAATTCGCTTAAGCTTTATGAAATTTAATGGAGTTTTACCCGGTATTTCGAGTTTTACATGGGAGCGTTTCAAACGCACATCCGCTCGCTCGACCCATAATAAACCAATATATGGAGCATAAAAAGAAGATATTCTTTTTAAAAACATTATCTCTCAACTATCTCCCAAGAAAATTGACGAAAATTACTAAATAATTTCAAGAGCAATTTAACACTTAATTATTTTCTGTAACCCAGGTCCATCATTCTTACATAAACAGAGAATATTTTTACGCATTTTTACTTTGTACACATAAATTATAACATTATATATTTTCCACTACCCATACCTTTTTATATTCCTTTTAATAAGTAAATGAAACTAAAAGCAAACCTTCTAAACAATGAATCTGGAGTTATTCATTTCAACTCCTCAACGACAGGTTGACAATGGTAGCCAACAGCGGCGGCTGGTGAAATTTCAATATTTTTTTTCTCGTCTGTGGCGCATGGGACCCATACGAAATTTGGGAAATAACATCTAGAGAAGCACTTCTCTAATGACCCCTAAAAAATTTTGAAAAAGCAGTTTGCGAAAAAATTTTTGAAAATTTGCTAGCCTCCCCTGGGTCTAGGGACCCCTGTTTACTTTTATTTTTTTTTGTCATATGCATTTGACTTTTCATAAAAATGCATCGACAGATTTTAGAGTTTGTGAAAATATTTTCATTACTAACTGAAATACAATGAACTGAAATTTTGTAATTTACAATTTAACAAATTACAATATTTCAATTCGTTGTATCTCAGTTAGTAATGAAAATATTTTCACAAACTCCAAAATCTGTCGATGCATTTTTATGAAAAGTCAAATGCATATGACAAAAAAAATAAAAGTAAACAGGGGTCCCTAGACCCAGGGGAGGCTAGCGAATTTTCAAAAATTTTTTCGCAAACTGCTTTTTCAAAATTTTTTAGGGGTCATTAGAGAAGTGCTTCTCTAGATGTTATTTCCCAAGTTTCGTATGGGTCCCATGCGCCACAGACGAGAAAAAAAATATTGAAATTTCACCAGCCGCCACTGGTAGCCAAGGGCAAGACGAAGAGGAAGCATTCATATGTTTAGATCAAATAAACATTCGTTATATATCCACGGCAACAACGTCACATTTATCAATATACGCAAAATAAATCAAGCAACCACATTTCTCTCGTTCCGTTTTCGCTCTGCTATTGTTTCTGCACTCGTATATCCGTAAAAAGCAACAATATGTGAAAGAAGTATACGTCAACAGAACTCGAGGTGAACCTGGATGATGGAAAGAATTTTTGTGTTCTCGTGACGAGCTAGGCAGACGTTGATAAATGGCATAGAGCCGGCAAAAAATTCTCTAGCGGATTAAAAGACGAACAGGCATACAAAGGTTTTAAAGATGAGCAGGCACAATCTGCACTGCTGGAAGCATGATGATAATAAAACAATAGCTCTTTGGTGTTGTATCCATAAGAAAAACTGTTTTGTGAAACTTTTATTGTATTTATGTATATTTACCTACGATCACTATTGTAAATAGTAAAAAACACTCTACCTGCCATCTATGTAAGTTGAATTTTACATATTGTAAACAAATCGCAAGGTAAACAAAACGCACGGCACACAATTATAGGTGGCTTATATCGCTGACGCGGGGTTTAAAAAAACAAATGTGCCTACTTAATTTTCAAACGCTGTCAAAACTGATATAATATTTGTTGAATAATATAAGTATTGTTGACTAGTAAACTAATTCAGATTTACTAAATAAATAAATATGATCGTAGGTAATAGTATATTACGTAATGAGTGATGTAAGAAGCATATTACGCACGAATGGAAAAGTTACGCATGATGCCGCGTAGCGGCGAGTGCGTATTTCCATGAGTGCGTAATTGCCTTACAACTCGAATTATGTACTATACTTTACCTACGATCATATTTATTTAGTTATTTAGTAAAATCTGGATTTAGTTTACTATTCAACAATATTATTCAACAAATCGGCTGTCCCAAGTCAAAACACTGTATAAACCATTTAAAAAATTATGGAATTCAGTGTTTTAAATTAGTAACCTGATTCGGTTAGTGGATACACAGATATTATTGTTTAGACATGGACTTTGGATATGGAATTTTAGTTTTCCTCAATCACGGATTGGTAGATGCTGATACTGTATATCCAAAAATGTAAAAATATGATTTTTGATGAAAATGGCTTATACAGTGTTTTGACTTGGTTCAACCGAAATATTATGTCAGTTTTGACAGCGTTTGAAAATTAAGTAGGCACATTTGTTTCTTTAAACCCCGCGTCAGCGATATAAGCCACCTATAATTGCGTGTCCCGTGCGTTTTGTTTACCGTGCGATTTGTTTACAGTGCGTGTTGTTTACAATATGTAAAATTCAACTTACATAGATGGCAGGTAGTGTATTTTTTACTATTTACAGTAGTGAATGTTGGTAAAGTATAGTACATAATTCGAGTTGTAAAGCAATTACGCACTCATGGAAATACTTTTCCATTCGTGCGTAATATGCTTCTTACAACACTCATTACGTAATATACTATTACGGGATGACTAGGAAAAAATATAAGTTTAATTGCTTTAACAATTTGTATTAATTTGTGCATAAGGAATTATGTCCTTTCAAGTGCGTGGTAAATATCTGTAAATTTTAATTGTTGTAAGATTCTTGACAGTATAGACAGCTTGTTAATTGATATTAAGTCAGTAACTGAAGTGGAGCAATTAGATTTGGGAATTAGTTGCACTAAATACATTTTCCAATCATCGAGAAAATTGTCCAATCCTTGAAATCAGCCTTGGATTGTGAATTTCTTGTTAGTGGGAGATAACTGTGTGTTGTAAAAATTAGTTTTTTCAGTAAAATCATTACTGCTCTTACGAATACAGCAAAACATTTCAAGATCTACTAAATATGAAGACAGTTAAATATTTTCACAAACTCTACTCTTTCCCTCTACCACCCCCTTCAACCCCTAAAACGGGAAAAAAAAAGGTCTGATCATACGGTTCTCACCTAACCTTTTTGAAATAATTTGACGCGCTGAAACTAATTTTGGACAAAAAAAATTAAGGGGATGAAGGGGTGGTAGAGGGAAACTGAGCAGATAGAAAACATTTCTTGTCCAAAATTGGCTTTAGCGCGTCAAAATATTTCAGAAAAGTTAGATCAAAACCTTCGGACAAGACCTTTTTTTTTCCCTTTTTTAGAGGACAAAAGGGTGGTAGTGGTAGAGGGAAACTGACACGATAGAAAAAAATATTTTGTCCAAAATTGGCTTCAGCGCGCAAAATACTTTGAAAGACTTAGATCAGAACATTGGGACAAGCAAGACCTCATTTTGCCTTTTTTAGGGGATAAAGGGGGTGGTAGAAGGAAACTGACACGATATTTTTTTTGTCTAAAAATGACTTCAGCGCCTCAAAATACTTCAGAAAAGTTAGATCAGAACCTTAGGAAAAGATCTCTTTTTGCCCTTTTTAGGAGATAAAAGGGGTGGTAGCAGTGGCGGATCTACAGGGGTTCCGCGGAACCCGGGCTCGGGAGCTTCAGAGGTCCGCCAGAAATTTTGGCAATTTTTTTTTCAAATTTCTCCCCCCCTCATCAATTATTAAACACGGGGCACATTGGCTTTGGAAGGGCCCGTAGCGGTGGCCCGCCAGAGATTTTGGCATTTTTTTTTTCAAATCCCCCGCTCATCAATTATTAAGCTAAGCACGGGGGGTCGTTGGCTCTCGAGGGACCCATAGCGGCGGCCTGATAGAGATTTTGTTTTTTTCAAATTTCTCCCCCCCCCCCCCCCCCCCCCCTCATCAATTATTAAGCACGGGGGCCTGCAGCGGGAGCCCGACAGTGATTTTGGCAATATTTTTTTTTTTTCAAATTTCTTTTTTGTAGGCCTGTGTTATCTTTGTTATTTGATCATTTAACGTAGATCTTTGGAGCGAGCGTAGAGACATCTTAAATGTGCATGTATTTAAAGTTCTTCTTCTTCTTCTTCGTATTTCGATACTTACATTGAAGCAATGTTCATCGTGGTTAGTACTTGGATGGGATAACCCGTCTGGGGAAATACAGCGATCTATCTAACGATCTAGCAGCTTGTATATCAATGTATACGTAGATGCTGCGTAATATTGGACGAGGATTACGTAGTGGATATACCATCCCTCGGAGAGGATGTAAAGCAGTCTGTCCATAGTCTATTAAATGTTAGACAAGTAAAAGATAACTACTCTTCGACAGAGAAAAGGTTCGGCAAAATTTCTAGGTTTTGAGTAGCTTGTCTACTGCAGGGACTGAAATCGATATTAATTTTGGTTAATTTCGGTTAGGGTTAAATAACGTATACCATTTTCAGTTTTCATAGCAGCGACAATTTGGTTTTCATTTACGGTTTCGTTTGTCAAGGCAGTGACAATTCGATTCTCGATTATGGTTTCGGTTTACAGATCCGCGGCAATTCGGTTTCTGTTAGAAAAAATTAGTAATTACGGTGCGGTTTTCGGTTTCGATTTCGGTTTCTGGCTTTTTACTTGCTTTTTACCTTATATAATCCTTATAATGGACGAATCGACTTAGATATGGTTTTCACCATACAATTTGGTATTTCTACATCATGATTTCAACCATGTTTTTTGAACTTTATAAAGTTGTAAGTACGGTGTGGATTTCTGTTTCGGTTTCTGTCCCTGGTCTCCTGGCGTCGCGGATAGCGGAAATAGGCCGACGTTAAATAAATAAATAAATAAATAAACGCAGATCTTTAGTTTTACAGAAAAGCCTTAAAACTTTCATATTTTGTTTTCTCTGCTTGCATTATCTCTCGTTTGAAGCAGCGGAAATTTATCTTAATAATATTGAGACGAAGCATGTCTTGGTGTGTCTCGTCCTGGTCAGCATTTATTTTTTTATGCTGACTACTTTGCAGTATTGATATTTATCGAATTTATCGATGCTCGTCCGTACTTTAAACAAAGCTTATCCTTTTTTCTATAGGTACATAAGCTCCCAACCATCGTCAAATGTTTAATAAAACGTATTTGAATTGTGTAACAACAGGATGTTAAAAAAACTCTCCTGGAATTTAGCGTAGAAAAAAATTTAATAGGCGTATTTAATCAACAAATTTGTTTAAAATGATACCTTAATTATTGGAAGCCACGGTTTAAAACTATAATTTAAAAATTTGACACATTAAATTCGTTGATTACATTTTAATAGGCTTAAGTGGTCCATCTCAATCATAAAACTCGTCAAAAAAAAACTCTTCCCAGTAGGCTACTTTATTAATTTGGTACTTATTATTATTAGAATACCACCCACTTGACTAATCTCGAGGTTTTTTCAGTTTATTTTCTATTACGTAAGATCGACTTTAATGATATTTTAAAACAATTATCAATCTTCGTTATACCAACGCACCTATTGGGAACAGCAAACGACGGGACGTTTAAGGAAATGGTTAACATTAAATTAGTCTTATGCGTATATAGAATCATAAAAACTTTATATTAGGTTAATCATCTACACCTGCAAATTAAAAAATACAAGACTAATAACAGTTTCATAGTCGCGATATGTTCAAAAAACTACTTTAATACCAAGCTAAGTAATATTAAATTATGTTAAAACTATAAGATTAACTTATAATTGAGAGCGGTTTGCTGTGAGACCGCTGTTTGATCACCTCGATGAAGACATAAAAGCTTTCATTGTAGCAGAAAAATTAAAAAAAAAAACGCCGCTTCGATAAGGAATCAATGGCGTCTAGTACTATTAATTGTAGAGAGGGTAACAGTATAATATGATGTAAATTAAAGACTGTGTACACGGGGCGCCAGCCATGGTAATTTCGTTCGCCTGGATTCCGATATGGGATACCATTTTCTTTTCCGTTTATTAAACTCAAACACATTGAATCCGGTAGTTCATTTTGTATGATTTTTAATAGTTCCAAAAATACTAGATTTAAGTTTTATTAATAATAATTATTTTATTCATTCAAAGGATCATGTATATGATATAGGACATGTCGAGATATTATCTGAAATATAAGATATAATATAACAATGTTAAAAGTCAATGTTCAATACTTCAATATTGAATCAACGTCCTCGAGAAGATTGATTAAATCGCAAAAAATGCCTAAATTTCCTGAATTGGCAGTTTCAATCGTGTCCCCTTAAACGCGGATCCACACCAAACGGACTTTTAGCAATGAAAACACAAACTCGGTCCTTTGGCGACTGACTGTGAACAATTCGTGAATTTTTTGCAAACAGTGCTAAAACAAATCACAAATTGAGTACCTTGTGAACTGATTTCGATGAACACACCGAGCCCCATCAATTTTCGGAAGGGTTAAAAGGTTTACCATTTGTTTCTGTTTACTGAAACCTTGTCTGTCTGGTGGGAATAAATTGCAGACATAGCTTCTGTTAGTGTTATTGCTGCTCCAATTAGGCTTAACGAGTTTTCAAAATCTGTATTGGATATTCTTAAAAAATTTTGTTATCTAATCCTGTCTTTCCAATGTCATCTTTTTTAAAAACCTTAAACGTTTTGTGAAACGGAACCTCAAAAATTGGGTTTTATCTATAAACGACGAAGGCAAGGCTCATTCAGAAAAAAAATGGTTATTGCCAGTAAGAGTATA
Source organism: Rutpela maculata (assembly GCA_936432065.2). Lineage (NCBI taxonomy): Eukaryota > Metazoa > Arthropoda > Insecta > Coleoptera > Cerambycidae > Rutpela > Rutpela maculata. The sequence continues at coordinate 345,464,574 of OW386285.2, forward strand.
TTATCTTCTTCACGGTCTCCTTCAATTTGCCACTTTTTCTCCTCATTCAACTTTGACGAACACTGAAACACAACTCAACATGTGTGGACTAGAGTTTGCTTGGTCCGTATTTTACAAGTTCTTGTTTTGTTTTAACCAGTACAGTTTGTGTTTTGTTTTTGTGTCCGCATGGCGTGGATCCGCTCAAAATCCCCATAAAACCAATCACCATCAATTAATTTACTTAAAAATGTATTTGTTTCATCTTACATTTTTATTATGTTTCAAATTACTTATCTGATTGGCACAGTCTAGTTGGCTTCTTATGTAAAATTGTCCCAGTACATTATAAACCTCGACTTTAGCGCATTTGTTTTTGGCTAATTTAATGCCTGTTTAATTTTTCCGCCAATCTGCTATACTGATAGAAAAAACCTAAGTAGGGTCGACTTTTCCGTTACACAGGTTTTCCATAATAACAATAACAAAAAAACGTGCTTTTCCCCCGACACATCTACACAGCAAACTGGTATTATTGTACATATTTAGTAACAATAATAATATTAATAAATCGATTTACAAAAGTAGAAAATATGCATATTTTTTTTTAAGAAAGAGCTAATGAAGATAAACAATATTACCCTAGATGACGAAATCTAGCTGAATGCTATTCAACGATCACTTTAAAAAAAATTGCCTTACGCTATTTTTGCATTAAGAACTCACTTTATATTCCAGGCATTAGAGACCATATAAGGCCCTTACCCGGAAAAATACTTTACGTTTTTTGGAGCGCTGAATCCGAATTATTAACTTCCCACCAAAAATTTCCTCCGGAACCTCCTCAAATTTAGAAAAAAAAAATGGTTTTTATTTTTATATTTTTTTTCTTCGTTTGAAGAAAACGATGCCTAGAAATTCGGAAATTAGACAAAATTTACAGCAAAAAAGGTCCTTTTACATTTTAACTTTGAACGAACGGGGAAGCGCTAGCACGACTCGAAACATGAGTCTCGGCGCTGCGGGACTGCATGCACTAAGTTCAGTCAAAGTTAAAGATTGTAGGTTTGTTGGGGGTTTCTGAAATAATAATGCCATCACCATATTTAGCGACAAGTTGAGCCCAGATTGTTTTAATGTGAGGTTTATAGTCACATTTAATTTGATCTACAAGTTGTTTAAACGAAAGTTGACACTCGTGCTCATTTTCTTCGAGAAAAGAAAATACGTACTTCATGGCAGCTTGTACTTCAACTTCAAAAGCCCCACGTTTCATAGGTTCTTCAGATTTGGGTTTTGGAATTAGCGTAAGCTTTTTCATGCAGGACAAATGATACCGAGCTTGTTTCGCCACTAAATCGCCTTCCACAGGAGTCAAGCGACGCACCATTTTATCACCCCAATCTACTTTCCGATTTTTCGCAAAATCTGTGGCTTTATTCCGTATATTTAGCTGACGCATATTATACGCAGGGTTCCCTCCCTCTCAAGGCAAACCACTTTGCTGTTCAAAATAATTAACCGATATTATTTCACCGCATAAAGAACAATTCAGTTTGAAAGAAAAACTCTGTGTCTCGGAGCGCCTTCGCAGCATCACGGGATATTCCGGCAATGGTCTGTTTTTTACATAGGATGCGATTAGTTAACGGATAACCTTTGACACCTCCTATGCAGCACAATCGTCGTTCGCCCAGTTAAAAGATCATATTTACTGTCTTTCCGCTTTAATCTCGCGGTTTGGAAAGATTTTAAACCGTTTTCCGTCACGTTCACTGTTGTGTCATCCGATAACGGTTGCTCGCAAATGAAACAATTTAAAGTCACATCAACCATATTTAAAATATTATAAGAAAACAGTTCTCATGCAAAAAATAAAAGTTTTTTAAAACAACGAAAACAATAAACAATATAAACTGAAGAAGTCTACAGACGACCCAACCAACCAGCTAACCTTCTCGGTATAGTTTGAAAATTGACATGACAACTCGTAAAAGTGAGCTGTTCGGCTGGAATTCCAGCGTCTTCAAAGCGTACCGACAACGTTGGCTCCAGCAGTTTTACGAGTTTGCATGACAAACTTTAAAGTGTACCGACAAGGTCGGTTCGTTGGTTGGATCGTCTGAGGATAAAACGCCTAAAAAACTGCAATCGCGATCAACATGTTGCTATCAATTTTCGGGCAACTGGCAGGTGTTATGGATCGGGGGGAAAGGGAAGGGCCTCCTGACAACAGCATTCTAGCTCGAGAAGAGTGGCAGGGAAGCGGGGTACCCCAAGAAGATCGAAAGACGAGAGTCTTTCCGTCGTACGTCAAAATGTCAAAGGACCTTTTTTGTTGTAAATTCTGTTTGCTTTCTGAATATCTGGATATTCTTTTCTCTAAAAAAAAAAAACGAAAGAAAAAAAGAAAAAACATTTTTCTTTTAAATTTTCGGGTTCCGGGGGGAATTTTTGGTGGGAAGTTGAAAATTTGGATTCAGCGAGCCAAAAAAATATAAAGTGAGCTTATTTCCAGAACTACCATGAATTTAAAATTCTCTAATGCCTGGAGTATTTTTATACCTATCGATTGGGTAAAATGTCCAGGAATCATATATAGGCTTTGACAGTGAAAGAGTTTGAAAAGGGGAAAATGACCAATTTATATCAACCAAAGTCTCCAAATTATAAAAATCGACATAATATGCAGAGCCTACGTTGGAAAACATAAAGAAAGCTCTCGAACAGAAGTCAATTGACGATTTGCATGAAAGAAAGTTTGGTAAACAGTGTCTAGATTGGTATCACTGTAATTCACTGGACATGTTGACCAATTCGTCTAATTTCCAAACTTTGCAACAATTAAATACCTATAATATAATAATCATAACATTGTTTTCATTATCTTTAATGTTAAACCTATTTCCATTGAATATAAATCATTTTTATTAGGTTGTTTCGCAGTCTACAATATTTAAAAAATGTCGAATTATGCATTTTGTCAATCACTGCTGCCAACTCCTCTAAACTGAGAGTTGGAAACAGTGTTTGACTAATTGCATAATTCGACATTTTTTAAATATGGTAGGCTACGAAACAACCTAATAAATATGATTTATATTCAAGGGAAGTAGGTTTAACATTAAAGATAATGAAAACAATGTTATGATTATTATATTATAGGTATTTAATTGTTGCAAAGTTTGGAAATTAGACGAGTTGTGCAGTGAATTACACTGATACCAAGCTAGACACTTTTTACCAAACTTTCTTTCGTGCAAATCGTCAATTGATAGCGATACAAAATAACAGTTGGCGCCCATTGTTACTGCATACAAGATTTTTTTTTGTGAATTTTAATATTAATTCATAAATTAGCTTATTTGAAAATTGCGAAGTGACACAGCTTTAATTTACAAAAGGCAACATTTCCTTTATACTTTGTAATTATTCGCCCCTAGCCGGAAACTGAGGAGCGACATCGTCGCGACGATGCGTCTTTATTTCCATTCGAATTTATTTTCTTTTCACCAAATTAGCTACCCACGTCGAATGTGTCACATGTGCGTAAGTTGTCGGAACTGGTAATAAGAAGCTGTAAATCAGTGTAAACAGTGAACAGAAATCGTGCCATAACATCTCCTCGACAAGGAAACATAAAAATAAACAAAACGGGCGGCAGCGTAGTAGAAGAATACGAAGCCTTTGAACCGAGCAGCAAAAGCCAAGCCAGAGGCGCCCAGATATGGCTTGTGCTCGCTTCAGGTGTTTACATTTTATCTCGCAATATTTATAATATATAAATCTTGGGACGCCAAAGGAATATGTAAATTGCCTTCTTACGGGGTTTATATTTGCCTTCGAATGATGCGGAACGTTTTCGTCCTAGAAGATTTCTTTAGATTGTTCTATTTTAATCTAATTCTTTTTAACGGAACTTTAGGAGCCATTCAACAAATTCTACTGATGCCACGAATAGTATTTTTCAGAAATATCAAATACCGAATATTCGGCTACGCAGAGTGACTATTCGGCCGAATATTTATTGAGAATGGTTTGCGTATGAAATATTTAAAAGGTGCGTTATTTCCCTTCTTTCTTACGCCACAACCTGAGTAGAGAAGAATATTTCAATTTTTTAGTGCAGTTGAACAGATTATTTTCGACGACAACATTCCACTAGAAATTTTATTGCTGATTCTTATGTATTATGACATCCTGATTACGAAAAAAATATTTGCGCCCAAAAAGTCCTGGTGCATTAAAAGTTATATGTACTTTTTGACGCGCTTTCATGGATTTTCTACTTATCTGCTTAATATATCTTGTACTAGTAATCGAATGGAAATTTTAAAAATAATGGCTTATTTGGCATAAAATTCTTAAAAAATATAGACCTGACCGATATGTATAGGTCAATCCGCCATCTTGGAAAAAAATATGAAACACCAAAAATGGCCGAAAAAATCAAAATTGAATATCCTTTCGATAAGAAGGAGTATTTTCACCAAAGTTGGAAAAAATACAACTCATCTATGGTCAAATATAATGCACCAAATCCGAACACTTTTTGAAATTATACGAGACTTTCTATAATATATTTCATTTTGATAGATGTAAATTGGGTGAAAATAAAGGAGGGTCAAAGAAAATGCATTTTTGAAAATTGTAAAAATGCACTTTTTTGAAAATATAAAAAAATTGAACTTTATCTCCCTTAAGAACCTAAAAGAATCTACAATCGAAAAAAAGTGACGCACAATGCCTCCTTGATACTTGACGAAGAATTGAAAAATTTTATTTCGCCCACCATCTTTGACCGATCTATTTAACTTACAGCGTCCGGTTTGGTGCATTATATTTGACCATGAGTTTTATTTTTGCCAACTTTGATGAAATTATTCCTTCTTATCGAAAAGATATTCAATTTTGATTTTTTCGGCCATTTTTGGTGTTTTCTATTTTTTCCCAGATGGCGGATTGAGCTATACATATTGAGCAGGTCTATATTTTTTATGAATTTTATTTCAAGTAAGACAGTATTTTTAAAATTCCCATTCGATTACTAGTACAAGATATATTAAGCAGACAAGTAGAAAATCCGCGAAAGCTCGTCAAAAAGTGCAGATAATTTTGGACCCACCAGAAATTTTTGGGGGCAAATATTTTTTTCGTAATCAGGAGGTCCTAATACATAAGAATCAACAATTTATCTTCGTTTACCTTTGTATAATGCATATTGCATATTATAGGTGAACAATTAATTAATTAATATATATGGCGTTAAACTGTTTATATTTTTGGACATTTTTGTTTGTTGTTTATTGTATTGTAACTTAGCTAGGTTTGCAAATTGTAACAGAGGCCATTTTATTTTGTATGTATTCCAGTTTATTTTAATATAAATATTTTGTTATTTTTGACATGGAAAATAAATATTTCATGTTGGATTGAAAGGTTTTTATTTTATTTATGTAATTACAAAAAAAACAAATTTACATGAAATGAAAGAAAAATCATTTAGTTGTGTTCTTACGAGGAATATCACCTGATTAAAATATCCTGTTACCTTGTCGTAGTTGTAAATGTTTTGATTGTTTGTCGTACAACATATATTTATATTTTACTCTTAGCTATATGTATATATATATTTTGTGTGTGTAACATTAGGTATATATTTCATTAAGACTGATTATTTAAAAAAATATATTTATTGTTGAAAATTCAAATAGTTATCATTATCATTATTATTATTATTATTAATTATAAACAAAATAATTGTATTTTCAATTCTTTTGCTATTTCTTATAGTTTTCAGGCAATTTTTTTTTAAATTTACTCCACCAATACTGCAAGAAAAGATAAAAGATAAAAATTTACTTATGCCACTGATAACCCTTTACTCGATTTCTCTAATAGACTATCACGATTCAGGCGATCAAATGCCTTGGAAAAATCTGTGTAAATAGTACCAATTTACTTGATTACATCAAATTACAAGAAATTTATTGTGCGATACATGCAAGGTTAGTATCAGTTGATCTACTAGAAACACACCCATGCAAGGTGATCTCGAAAACTTTAGCGAAATTGCAGATAATTGTAATTGGGCTAAAATTTTCAATTCCACTCTGGTCGTACCTTTTTTAAAAATAGTGAGAATATTTCCATACCTCAGGAAATATACGCGTTTTTAACAACGAATTAAATATTATTAAGTGGACCTGTGATAATGGTTGCGCAATCTTTGACGATAAATGCAGGAATGTTGTCCGGCTTTTGATATTTTTAAATTTAATTACTTTCATTTCAGAAAATGCTATTAATGATAATTTATACTACTAATGGTATCTTCATAAGAATGACATTTATCTCCGTTATTATTAGATTTTAAATATGCAGTTTGAAAGAAGGTAACAAATGCAATGAAAATATCTGAGGATTTGTACATTGAACACCATGATATACAATATTATTGGGAATGGATCTACTTTTTCTTTTACTGTAATATAAACTCAGAATTTCTTCGGATCATTTATATCCTCTTGTATTTTCAATAAATAATTTGTCACTAACCTCCCTATGAATATTGTTACTATTTGTTTGTTTATACATTCAAAGATGATTTTTTTTTTTATATATTTCGTAGCATGGTGGGTATTTGGATAGTCGAGGAACACATTTTTGTCAAAAATTTGTGTCAATTTTAAGTAAAACGCAGCAGGCTGTGCGCACTCCTATTGTTTTTCAAAACGTTGTTTAGTTTTCCATTACGCCGCTCGTGCGCTACTTGCATTCTTGAATCATACGACGGCTGCGCAAATCTACATCTTGCCCGACTTTTAATACTGTCAGTTGTCACGCCATTATTGTTTAGATATCTGTGCTTTGTGTTTTAGACATTAAGCTAATAATTATTAAATCGATATTGCAGCAGTTCGTTTGCTTATTTGTAAATAACGTAAATTTCCAATGAAATTGGCTAGAAACGACGCTGTTCTGTTGAATATTTAAAACTGTAGCTGCAAAGGGTTTAAGTGTTGTGACTTCTAGATATGCTAACAAGGACATAAACATGCATTGGTATTATTGATTTGCAAAGAACGTGAGCCCAAGAAATTGACTAAAAACGAAAGACTGATGGGTTGTACACTTCTGTGCAATGAAATCCCGTACACCCATTTTTCTCTTGATTAAATCATTCTTTATTTATTTGTCAGCGTCAGTGTCATATTTTCGCAATGCCAAAATTAACTGAACATGAAAAAATTTTATTTCTCTCTAAAATTGAAGAGAGATGGTCTATCAGAGCAGTTGCTAACCATTATCAATTGAATAAAAGTACTGTTGAGTGCGAAGGAAATAAGTGGGAGAAGGAAGGTAGAGTAAAGAGAAAAGATGGTTCAGGCTGATCGAGAAGTTCCAATCTTGTTCAAGATGAAGCACTCCTTGGCTATTTGAAGGAAAATCCGACATCCGTTTAAAACAGTTGGAGACGCTGTGTTCATGACAAATTTTCCGGTATCGAGTTCAACAGCTAGCCGAAGGATAGGAAAATTGGAAATAAAAAACTGTACAAGTGCCAACAAGACCATATTAACAGAGGCAAGCCCGCATTATGTTTTGTTTAAATTGTGTCTATCGCCCCCCGTTGGAGTTTTGGAACAATGTTGTGTTTACCGATGAAAAAGTTTTTCAGTCTTGTAATGACGGACATATGCACAAAATATTAGGTTACATTATTTACACAATAAATACAATCGCAGTTATGTACAGTCTTATCTGTGAATTTTTCAACGTCAATTTTTGCATTTGTTATAAATCAAAATCATTCCCATCGAATGGTGTAAAAAGGTAAAAAAAAAAAAACAAAAATACGTATGGATTATCATTATCATTATTATTATTATTAATGTGGAAAACCTTGGAAAATCGCTAAATCTGAGTTTCAAGTGAAAAATCTTGTGGTACATTGAGTCGTAGATACTTGTACGCGTTTCAACGTAATGTATTTAAAATCGTGAATTTCGCATGAATTTTCCGGGGTTTTCCAACATTTTCCGACTTTTTCAAGCTTGGTTTTTAGTGAAAAGTCTTGCAATATCAAGAGATATAACTTTCATTGCGTTTGGAATTAATAATAACTCAATTATCAACAGTATTATACCTACCCTATGCTACTTGCACTCCTAGGATCCCGTAAAATCTGGGACTTCAACGTCCCATAACTCGAAAACTAATCATAGAATTTTGTTGTGCCTATGGAGACTTTTGTTCGGGATGCCGAGAAGAACATTTTCTAAAAGTTTCAGTCAAATCGGCGGGTATTCGTTTTCCATTGCTTTTGTGTGGGGTCCTTTGGCACAGAGGTAAAGTTTTTCTTGGCGAACAAAATGTCATATAGTGCCAAGCAAAAAAATGTAAGTGATGGAGACTGCTATGAAGTCGACAGTGACTATACTTAAATATATAATTATTTCCCCGCCACTGAGAAAACTAATGGAGTCACAAAAAAACTCATTACACGATTTTTGTAGAAAATCCTAATTTTCTGGCAAAAATATTATATACCATATAATATTATATACTGACGAAGCAACCTTCACCCCAAACGTGTTTTATCTTCACAAAATATTCACAGGATGTGATGTGATGAAAATCCCCATTGGATGGTGGAATGCAAGAGACAATATTCCGCTAAGGTGAATGTCTGGTGCGGAATCATCAATGCAAAAATCATTGGACCCTACTTTTTCAATGAAAATTTGAACGGGGCGGCATTTCTTAGATTTTTACAAAATGAGTTTAACAACGATATTAACTACCACTGGATTATCGGTATAATTTACATCCACGCTTTGATGGAGCAACAATTCATAATGCCGTTATCGTGAGAAATTGGTTAAATCTAAACTTTCCTGATTGTTGGATAGGGCGAAATATATATTCTTTTCTATGGGAGACAATTAAAAATAAGGTTTATAAATCAAGACCACAAACAAGGGACGAACTTTGCGATCTCATTAGAGTGGCTTGTCACAATATCATCAGACAAATCCTGAAGAAACTAATTAATAATAATCGACGATGAATTGAAAAGTGCATAATGGGAAGTAGTGGTCTAATTGAGATGCACAAAATTTAGTTTTATTTGTAACCAATAAAAATAATACAAAGAGTAATGTGTTCTTTTACTTTAAATTTCGTGATTTTAAAAACTTATTTTTAATATTTTGGGCCATCCACACTAGTTACTTAGGTAGTCCTGAATACGGATCCGTTCCAATATTCTAAGGAAAAAATCCCTAATAGTACTCTTTAATATTTCGCACTTAAACAATGGTCGTAGTTGGCCATGGCTTTGAGTTCCGGATTTAGTAGAATATGCTTTTCTAACGCCTTTTTGCGAGATCACATAGTTAAGAAAAATAATAAAAATCGGTTCGTAAATAAAAGTTTTACGGGGAGTGGCTAGTCCTTAAGTGGGACACACTGTATATTAGCGATTTCTTCACATTGTTAATTTTAATAATTTTGCATTTTACATCTCAACTAAAAATATCACCCGCCCCTGTTCCAGAACTGAATTAAAATGAAATAAAAACAGTTTAAATCCTAATCCGCCGTTCAAACAAAGAGTATTTTAAAACGTCACTCGTAACGCTCCCGTTCATTTGAAAAGCATTAACCAGTGTATTTCCTGTAACGCTCGTAAATTAGCCACAAATCCTTCTGCTGAAGTCGTCGTGAGTTATCCCAAAGGGTGCAGAAGGGTGAATGGTCTTGCTAAATATAGTTCTGTTCTCGTAAATAAACGAATCGCAGGTGCGGCGCTGAAAGGAGCCTGTCGCGTCGTACCCCTTACAGGTTTTTCATTCGCGTATAGCTTCGAAATCGATCATGCTGGCCATGGGATCGTAAAAATCAACAGTATCGTTCGGGAGGTTTTTTATTAACTTAGCACAACTACTTAAGTAAATCGATATAAAATTAGTGGAATATTTCCCGATTTTTTAGCCGTGAATTCTTTTAAACCCTACCAATTTGTTTAAACGATTAGAAAAAATATTTTAAATTTAGAGAACGGTATTTTTTACCTTTCACCGCTTACGTAGCAAGAACGGACGCGTGGGAGTTTGTAGCTATAAACAATCACTCAACGTCCGACGGTAAATAATTTTAAGTTTATTAGCTTATTTCTTAATTATTATTATTACATGTTAACATAATTTCCCTAAATTTTTCATAAAATATTAAATATTACTTGTTGCCGCGTTCTTTCTTTTTTGTACTTACTTGGTATTGCAAAAACCTCTACCTCGGTTCCCGACGAGTATCAGGAAACCCTGCGACGAGAAGCAGTAGCAAACACTCACATATATACATGTTCACATGAACGATGGCTTACCCGCATTATTGAAGTGCAAGTTTAAACCCATAATTTATACGGTGCATTAGTGCAACGTGAATTCAAAATTTGTGTTCGGTGTTCCCCAACAGTCCACTATCAGTAGCTGCAGTTCCTGCCGAATACGAAACCAAGAATTCCATGCGAGGCTACCAACAACAGCCATAAAGGTAGGAACTGTAATACCAAGTATCTCTTTTAATATCGAACAATCATAAACAAAAATATACTCTCGCGAACATCTCTGTTAAAAATTCGATGCTCTACAAAAAATGTCTAGTGCATTTTTTCCTATCTATTACACACACGCCTGCAAAAAAAAAATATGAAAACTTTTTTTATTATTTAGCAGGGTGATCTAAGAGTTTTGAAGGGTTCTGAATCCGAAAATGACATCAGCTTTTCTCCATCACCCACCGTTTTTCCGCAAGTCGACCCAATATTTTGAACCTAGTAGGCATGAATATGGCTATTTCGGAATGTAGAGATGTGTTTTAAAAAATTTTGAAAAGGTTTTATTATTCCAAATTAAGTTTATTTACAACGAAAAACACTGTTAATGTATTCTCAATTAATTTAATCCACATTGATGGCCCTGTACTTTTTTTCCTCTTCATGGAAAAGCTCCGATTGTTACTTTTCCTCTTGTGAGTAACTCCTGCATTCTCTCGATGAAGTGGCCAGCAGTAGCCTCAATACAAATACTCAAATACAAATATGTATGTACTTATATAATCCAAGCAACGAATGCTCAAAAAAAGATGTAGAGGGAAATGTTAGGGACAGAAAATTTGACTTCGGAATTTTGTTTGGACTAGTCTGGAGATGAACATATCAAAAGTCCCCACTCCTAGATGGTGAGCGTGGGGGAGGGGGGCACTTTAAAGGTCCCATTTTTTGGTTTTTCGCTTATATCTCGGAAACTATGCGTCGTAGCGGCTTGACCATTCTATAGCTGGCAATGATGAATATTTCACAATGTCGTCGTTTTCCTGAATGTTTCAGTAGGTGCTTGCAATATAATATTATGTCTATATGAGAGCCGTCTGTAGTGCCGAGATAAAATTCCTGAGCCCTGCTTATAAAATATTTAATTTAATTTTTGCTCCACTGGCAATGCTGGAAGTGAGCCGCAATAGACCAGATGGTCGCAGTGGAGGATCTGTATATTATCACATATCATAACCTAACATAACTCTCAGGTTCGAACGAACTTTTTCTAGATTAGGTGATATATGTGACCAAGGTTGTGCAATCGTTTTTCGCTAAACTATTTATCAATTTAAACAAGTATTTTCTCCGTAATAAAGTTAAGACTTTCATATTCGCTAGTTTTATCTAAAATTGAATATCTCGAGGAATATCATAATATTGTTTGTGACCCTTGTTTAACACAAACGGGAGGTTATCAATTACAAAAAGTCCAAACCATTTATTTATTTGAATTCAGTATAGAATATTATTAAAGTATTTTTATAAAGCCATTATGAAACGAATGAAAGTTGCAATAGGGCGATACCGACTGGGAATCCCTATAAAACACGATCTTCTTTTTCACAACATGAAATTCTGTTAAATTTTAAGTTTTTTTAAATTTTACAATGAATCTTGTCATACAGGATATTCGCCAGAAGCATGTAAGTTGTTTTATATAAACTATACTTTTATTATAATTTTAGAACAAAATATTACAGGCTTTCTGATTAATCACACAAAAAATACGAAGATGTAGAAGATCTCTAAACTGCAATCTACAGTGTGTTTCTTAAATTCGAACGAACTTTACATAGATTAGGCAATATTACTTTAAAATGCTTATCGTTAGTAAAATTATTACGAGACGAATGAAAATTGTATGCGTTTATTGCCGACTGCGAATACCTACTAGAACAATAAAATAAAAAAATATTGACTGTCTACTAAATCTTGTATGCCATCATGTCAATATGAATTGTACTGTGTTCTTGCAAAAAATCAATCGCCGGCAGTCGTCCGATGAAAATATGAATTTCCAATCTTTTCATTGCTTTATAACCTACATTCTTATTATACTCGAAAATAAAATGCACTAAAATGAATTTTCACAATATATCTATCTATTTCATCAAAAATGAAAATCTTATTAAAAATATGACAGAACAAAGAGCTATAAAATGAATTCATTTATAAGACAACTCGGAATTAATCTGTCACGAGTATCTTTTCCGATCAGAAACCTGGAGGGACTGCGCCTTTTATTTCTCCAAGACACACAATTACAGATGTTGGGGGAGGTAAAGTACCTTGGAGTCAATATAGACTCCAAACTTATCTGGAACCAACACCTGGACAGAGTAATACATAGGTCTGTTGCGATACTGGCAACATGCAGACGATTGTATGGCAAGACATGGGGGCTCAAGCCTGGTATGGTGCATTGGCTCTATAACAGTGTAATAAGATTTACCATCACATACGCTGTTTTAGTTTGGTAGCTCAAGGCTACTCAAACAACAGCAGCTAACTGGCTAAACCAGGTGCAGAGACTGGCCTGCCTAGGAATTAGAGGTGCTATGAAAAGCACCCCACAGCGTCCACGGAGACCCAATTAGACCTCCCTCCACTCTCTGGTGATGGGGAGGCCAGAATGGGAGCATATAGGTTATAAACCATAACCTCTCGGAGGTAATTCGGGGCATATGAAGATAATTAACGTTGCAGTGGATCCTCTATTGAGTACGGAGTCAGACTACATTTTACTAAAAAGCTATCACCATTGGAGATAGGAAGGACTGGATGACAAGGAGCTCCTGATACTTTACGCAAAGGCTTGGTCTAGTATACTGACGGTTCCAGGATGGAAACAGGAGATGAAGCAGGAATACATGGTGAAATGCCAAGCGCAAGAATAAGCCTCTCCCTACAACAGCACTTCACTGTGTTTCAGACAGAAATTTTGGCTATACTCGAATGTCTATGTGAGAGACTGTCAAACGACGATATGTAAACTAGCAGATCTCAATTGCATCATATAGTCAGGCGGCACTAAAGGCACTAGCCTCTAACAAGGTGTCTTCCAGACTCATTTGGGACTACCACGAAGAGCTTAAAATTCTGGGTGGGCGGAACAGAGTAAGACTATTCTGGGTGCCGGGAAGAAAGAGCTGATGAACTTGCTAGACAAGGAGCAGCTAATATATTCTAATATATCTAACCCGGGAAGATATTTCAGGAAATCGACATGGGAAAACACTTATCAATGGACCATGCTCTAAACAAACTGAAGAACTGCTCACAACAAACAGGATCCAGTTGAGAACTATAACATATCTTCTGACGGGACACTTTCCCGTTAAGACATACCTGCATTTAATCGGAAAGTTTGCTGGCGACCTTCAACTGCAGATTGTGTGGTAAGGTACCAGAAACTGTGGACTGCGAGGCATCCAGGATCAAAACTAGCCCATTTTCAGACCTGTATCATCTTGTCAGTAGTACAGGAATATTAAACTGGACAGGGAGAGCACAATAAGCCTAGGAAGCTGCAGTACCCTTGGAGTATTTTTACAGACGAGCCCCAGGAGCAGGGGTTAGGTAGTTAGAGCCTGACACTAAGGCCCATTCCAGCGATGGATAGCCCGTGGTGGTTTCCCCTCCTCGAAGAAAAAAAATCTCTTCCAATTGCTTAGACCTTAAAACGTTTTTCGCTTTTGTTAAGGATCCCAAGCTACATTTTAATCATGAAATAGTTCCAAAAAATTTCTTAAAAAATTTAATTCATCAATTAGTTGTCAAATATTTGACAAGATAAAATTAATAGTATTCACCCATAATGCTATGAAAAAGTAGTAATTTTTGTAATTCCCACATTCATTTTAGAGCATTTTACTTTGCAGTATAACCAGAACGTAGGTTATCAAAAGAAGGTAAAGACTGAAGATTATTATCTTCATGAATAGATTTTTTTCTGCTGTTTGCGAATTTCTATAAAAAATGCTTTTTACTATAACTATATGCAAACAAAAAATTATTGATTTAAAAGCGTTCATAGGAATGTTTAAGAATGCGCAGTAATTAAGTTATTTCTCATATACCATACCTGACATTCTCATTAGAATAACTGTATATAAATGAAAAAATATGTTAATCTGATTGTTTCGTATACATGATATACCTACTGTACGACTGTATGATTTATGAACACGGAAACGCTTATTGATAAACTTGTTTTGCATATATTTGTGTTGATCTCATAGACTATTATTAGGTATGCTGCTGTCTAGAAATAAAGTTATTTCAAACAAAAATGTGGAGTTCTTTGTAGGGGGTGAAATAAACTCTTTCATAAAAAACGAAACACTACTAGGAACTGTTTAACAATTTGTTGAATTATATTTTCAAAGTACAGCAGAACGAAGAAGCGTTGAAAATTTGTATATAATAAAAAACATTTAAGAAAACATGTACTGCCAGAGATTCCATAAAATGATCTGTAATGTGTGGTATTCCGCCAAAGGCTTCCTGATGATTTTTAAAATGTATTTACTTTTAATTTTCAACAGATTTTTTAAATCAATATCATTGTTTTTGTTAGGTGCTGGAGAAGCCATCAATTCCACTACATAATTGAGCTATTTTTTACTGTACTTGGTAATTTTCTAATGGAGAAAATTGAGACATCCAATAAAATTAGAAAAAGGCAAATCTTTATTTTTAGATTTTCTTGAAATTTTTCGAGTATGGCTTTCTCCTGAATAATTTCAAATTTTTATGTTTTTTTTTACTTTACGTAACGTAAAATATAAAAGAAACATTGTATATCAAAGTGGTAAGTGATCTGAACTCTGCCGTAGTGAAGAAACTCCATTCGCTTAATAACGTCACTTATCATTAAGATAATTAACCCAAAGACGGCATTTTAAAATTATAATTCCAAACAATGGCGATATGCGACAATGGCCATTTCTAAGACGCAGCCTGGTGCGACTTCACAACACGGAGTGAACACAGCAATGCAATTTGGTCGCCAGAGGCATGGAGACCGATCTGCAGACAGGAATGGTGTTCAGTTACTTGAGAGGAGACGGTCTGACACCACAAATTATCAAGACCACCAATTTAATTACAAAACCTCGACACACCTTCCTAAATTCGAACAGCAAGTTTTTGTATTTATCCTGCTTCTAGATTTCTTTCATTGTAACATTTCTCTCTGCTGGACAAGAGAACTCCATAACATAAATTCTATTTTCGATTAAATCCAGAAGCACTGTTGGTAACATCCAGCTTTCGGGTTGTTTGGAAAGAGTAATTCCAATACACCCTGCACTTGCTCTTCTCTACAACTGCTTCTATTTCCTGAGACACGTGCGGCACGATGAGACCTTAATCAGGCTCTACATTCAGTTTGAACATTTTTCTTTAGTATAACACTCCGGATACCAGGGTATTTATTACTCCATCTTGACACGCCAATACAAAACCCTTGGTCTCCGACGAAACGTCAAGTCAATAGACATTTCCTGATCTCGCTGATATTTATAAAAGACGGGGTGCATAATGTATGCTATTGAATAGTTACTCTAAAGAGTTCGAATAACAAGTGTTATTTTATCATACAGACACTCCAAACAAATATAAGGCCTCTCCCTCCCAGATCGTGTGGAAGTTAGATTCGGTCTATGGGATATTTTGGGTGCAGGCTTCGCCACACATTCATAAATTTTATGGTTTCTCTATCTAGAGCTTGTATCTCATTTACCGTCCAATGAAGGACACTAAATAAGTACGAGAGAATTGAGACGACCAGCATATTTGCCGCAGAGTTATTGTTCTTGCAAAAGAGTTGCGACTTCCATATGTGTCGAACTAACACTTTAAATCTAATGCGGAGAGTTTCATTTACTAGAATATGTCCTTAAGGCCTCTTTGGGAGGAAATTCGTTCTTTAATAGTATGATTATTATTAAATAAATAAGCGTAAGACAGAAAATGCTAAACACATTTTATGGAAAAAGAGTGCGTAGGCATAAAGAAGTGAATTGTGTTCTATGACCCAAAAAACGATTGCCCTTCCAAAATTCAGCAAAAATTCATATACACATAATGGCAAAGAATTACCATGTTTTCTTTTTACAACTGATTCTGACCGAACGTCATTGTTTCATTATGACCGACTACATAGTACCTAGTATAAAAATTAGTTATTATAATTCATGATACCCTGTACTTACCAAAGACTGATCCTCTAAAGACCCAGCGGGCAACTAAGGCCACATGCACGGATCAATATGCTAAAGAATTTCGTTCCCATGCAGTGAAATATTTGATTTTGTTTTTTTACAGCAAAAATTACTGTAATTAAATCGTTTAACAGAATCAGCAATAATTATTATTCCCCTTCGAACGTCAAGTTGCCTTAAATACCTTACTTTTGTGAAGAAACACTTTTGTGAATTGCCAATTATTTCTCGACGAATGAATCAGCTCGTTATTGATGCAGAACGGACTTTTAAACCATTAAATTACATACAGAAAACATTGTCCGTCACGATACCTTGAAATTACCGGTTTTAATTTGCAACCGAGCCCGAAACAAAATATCGAGGATAATCAGAGGTTGACTGTGGTTTTGGTTACTTTAATTTCGAGATTATCGTTATCCTATTTTCGGTTACCGAAAAACTTTATTCGTACCCTTCCAAGAAAGTATGAAGGCAGTAATAACAACAATTTTGCGAGTATTAAGTGTGTGTGTTTTAAAATGAGTTTAAATCGCCTTCCATGGCACCTCAACAACCCTTTTAAGTCTAGGAGATCTAGATTTGTCTGAGTAAAGGAGACGGAGCTCTACAGTTTATAGTGGAATCCGAACCACTTTTTTGAGAAAATTTATTCTGCAAAATTTTTCCACTGTGTGGAGCTCGAACTCACTTCGCTAGGTATGCTTAGAGTGCAACCGACCCCCAAAAGGTGATTAAATTACACAGTAAAATTGTTATGATGCCTACGTTATATCTTCATCTGTCATTCATTTACTCAGAAGAATGAAAATAATTCATAGCTATAAGAAACTATATAGACCAGTAAAATGAGTGCTGGGTCATATAGGCATATCCACATCAGAGATTTAGATAGCATCTCTGATGTAATCATAACCAAATTTCTCTAGTTTGTGTTCAAGTGATGGTTGCATAAGCTTGTGATGGAAAACCGTTGCCCAAGAAATCAATCACTACTTCCATATCCAGATTTTCTATCCAAGTCTCTCACAACGAGAAAAACAAAGATACTATATTTACGCTCAACTATGTGTAAATAATTGTTTATGGAACTTTAATAATATAATATTTGAAATCGTCAAAAACCCATAAAACGATATGCCACGTCGGTAGTGGGGGTGGTGGTAGGGGAGTGGTAGTTGTTTGTGCATGAAGTAACAAAAATTTTTGAGGTCTTTTCCTGTATACACACTAAATCACAATTTTATTTTTTGCGCCCATTTCAATAATGGGGTGATGGTGATAATGGAGGTGGCTAATGCCAAAAAACTATTTGAGTCCTAGTTATATATACTAAATACCAATTTTGTGGACTCCTACTCGTTTGATTTACCTATTTACCCCAATAACCCCCCAACTCTTCAACAGAGTAAGATCAAAATATAATATAGTTCCAGATCTCATGAAAATACATACGTGAATTACTGACTAATATTGTGAGAAACGTGGTCGTGGGACACGAAAATTTCAGAAAATTGTATATCGTGGTAAAAAAATCTTAAAAAGAAGGCGAAAAATCTAAAATCCGATGTCTCGAAGTTGTTGCGAATTATCAAACATTTATTTCTCTTATATCGAAAAATGTCTAATTTATGGCGCAGTTAATAGAACGAAGGGCGGAAAAAACGGCAACAAAATCAAACAACAAGAATATTCGACAATCGAATTTGGTGAACAGCTAAATAAAAATAGAAATGTGTGGAAGAACAGCAACCAAGAAAAAATATTCCTTAGAATATTTTATGCTATTATGTAATGTAACGTAACTAAATTGAAAGTCATGTTATGATTCAATAACACTTTTTTTAAACATGGTGTCTACCAAATCCGGACGTGGAAATTCCCGACTTTTTCCCGGTTTTATCCAGACTTTTTCCCCGATTTTCCCGTTTTTTTTCCAAGCTTCAATATAACAAACTGGTACAAACAATAAAGAAAAAGTAATGAGTTTGGTAGTGGGGGTGGATGAAATTAAAAATATTTTAAAGTTTCTGGTTCTTGTACATACACTAAATCACAGTTTTTTTTCATTCCCTTTAATAAGGGGGTGGGGGTGGTAATGGGGGGTGGCTAATGCCAAAAGTTTTTTTGAGACCTTCTCTTGTATATATTAAATACCAATTTTATGGACTCTTGCCTGCTTGATTTACCCATTTACCCCAAATTTACCCCCAAACCCTTCGACAGAACAAGATGAAAATATAATCTAGTTCCAGATCTCGTTAAAGTACATATGCGTACCAAATTTCAAGTCTTTCATCTTAAACGGTTCCAGAGTAAACATGCGCACAAAAAAAAAGTTACAGACCGACAGACAGAAAATTTTTTTTCGCTCAAACTTAAAATATCGACATTTCATGACATTTTAAGCCTGTTTGAACAATAAAAACTTTTAAAATTTTTTTTGTCGTTACTATACTTCCACTGAATGTGGAAGTAAAAATAAAAGTTTCATATCGTGTGCTTTATTGTCTACAATAAAATAGATTTTAAACAGTAAATAAAAATATTTATTTAACAAATTGACCTCAGATCGGTGAAAACTTGTAAACAAAAGTATCCTGTACTCAACATAAACGTAACTTATTATAAAAAATTAGTACATAAGTATACTTAAGGTGTAAACCAAGACAAAAATTTAAAATAGTGAAAATATTAAAAAGTGAAAAAACAATCTTTAATAATTTTTTGGTATAATATCTGTTTTTTTATGCTAGATGGATAATATTGGATATCTGACCGTAGTTTTTAATTAGGATTAACTTTTCTTAATAACAATTGTATATATTGTAATAAATAAAGGTACTTTACTCTTGAGCAAAATTTACATTTTTCAACAAACCTCGTATACGACTTCAAAAAATTGATGTCTGATTAATTCATTTTGGGTTTTAGGCCATGCAAAACTTTTTATCAAGAATAACTTTTCTTCATAAAACCAATAATAAAAAAGTTTCCCATATGGTGCCGACTTAGTTGGACACACTGTATATTCTCATAATACTGGGTAATGTAAACAAACATATGGGGAAATACAGTACAGTCTAAGCTACCCCGTATCTTGCGAATGCAAATATACCTATAGTTATTAGCCGATGTTTGCAATTCCTGATTATTTTTGGAAATTCCCGTCTTTTTCCTGGTTGGACTAAATCCCCGTCATTTTCCCGGTTTTCCCGATTTTTCTGGTTGGTAGATACCCTGTTAAACCTCAAACTAATGTAAACAGTTTTATGATTAGAAAATATTATTTAGGCAAACACAACTTACAAAAAAAGCTTTCAATCAACTCAACTTTTCTCTACCACCGCTTTCATCCCTTAAAAAGGGCAAAAAAAATTCTTCATCAAAAAATGGCACGAATTCCATACTGGAATATGGAATTCCTCAATTTGGACCACGGATTCGTGATCAGCAACCCAAAAAACCTCCTAGAGCCGATTTCCGAGGCGAAATATTAATTTTATAATTTTTTTTTGACATCTACTTTTTGGGGCACTTCAAACCCCCCTAACTTTCTCATGTTCGGAGATAATGCAGGGGTCAATGCTGATGAATGTTCCTGGGGGTCTAGAGAACACGTGAAAAAAGGAATTTTTCAAATCGGTGCTGTTCCACCACTTTTCCACATTTTCCGGCTTATTTATTGGACTAAATAAACTAATCGCGAAAAAAATGCAGTAGGTAAGTATACTTTTGCCATTTTTGCAAATAATCACCTGTTAAAAACCCAGCCTGGCTTGACTTTTTAAAGTTATTTTTTTCATATTCTACCTCAAAGAAAGTTGTTCGTGAAGTATATTTCCACATTGCCAAATTAAACCCCCCGTAAATATCCACCTCTAAGCTTGATTTTTTTTTCATAACTTTTGTTGTATTTCTTAGGTCACTTTAAAGAGATTGCACGTGAAAAAGCACATAAACTGCCATTTTTTCAAAAAACACTCCCTAAAAATTTGAATTTTTAAAATGACTATTATTGTAATAAGTGTTCAATTTCTAAGTCATCAAGTATAAATCAGACTTTTGGCCACTTTTTTGTTATTTCGGATCACTGTATAGTGTCCGGGGCACTGAATAACTTTCACAGCGATGTTTCCGCTAAAGAAAAATAGGGTCACACCTAATAACGTACCGTATATTGATTGTCCCTTTTCGCGAATTAATTAAAATCTCCACTGGTCGATGTGGTGTGACCGAAGCGATGTTCCCAGTTTTGTACACTGTACCGTATAACCAAGGTCGCGCCCGAACTGGGTCACTTTTGTTTGTTCCAAACAGATAAAATTCCAACACATTACTGCCCACTGAATCACCCCCTAATTCATAATAACAATAAAGTCGGTGGATTTATTCAGTGTCGTGCCGCATTACTAAATAAAATTGTTTGGACGGGTTAATCTAGGATCACTGGACATGCACATGCTACGAGCACGTGTAACATCTGTGCTATGACATTTTAAAGTCTGTTTGATATCTGTCGTAGCTAAAGCCTTGTTATAGCTTTAGTTAAACGTTTACGAGCTTTGCATTTTTTTGTAAGTATAGTCCGAACACAAGGTGTCTCAGTTTACTAGATTTTTATCTGCCATGTCTAAAATTGCCGAAAAGTTGAAATATGATCTAGAAATGTGTAATTCAATATTATTCATGCATCCGGGTTTCACGAAGTGTTATGGAACGTACTCTGTACTAGCGAATGATATCTCATTGACAATGGATAATCGAATGATAACACTTCTTGATACATCTTGATCAAAGTAAGGTCACCGATACACCGCAACAGTGTTCCAAGCAGAAGTCACAGTCATAGATATCTGTAGAGATACGTTCCAAAACGGTAAAAGACTGCCGTGATTCCCTGGCGGAACACAATAGCTTAAAACTGTAGTAGACGTGAGGACACTAGAACAATAAAGTTAATGAAGAGGTAGATAAGCTGGCCAGAAAAGGCGCAAAGACAGCCTTGATGAGACCCAAGTCAACCTGCGGGATATAAGACAATACCACACCAGAATTGGTAAAGGAACTATTAAGTCAGGTATGTTCTTGTGCCATGCGCCATGTAGGTCTCGCTGCTGACAACGAGTTTGTTCTCAATCCAAACCGGCGAAAGGGCGCTCTGTGTCTTGAAGAACTAGATGTAGTTCTTCGAGGCACAAAGTTCCAAATATTGGGAGAGGTAAAATATCTTTGAGTTTTAATAGACACCAAACTAATCTGCAACCAACATTTAGGCAGAATTATACCTAGATCAGTAGCTATACTGGCATGTAGACAATCACATGGCAAAACATGGGGCTAAAACTTGTTATGCTGTACTGGCGTCATACCAGCGTTATAACACCTACCATTACATATACTGCCTTAGTTTGGTGGACTAAGGGAACTCAAATAACAGCTACCAACAATAAGCTAAGACGGATACAGAGACTGGTTTGATTGGAAATCATTGGTGCTATGAAGGCAGCCATGGAGGCCCCACTAAACCTCCCCCACTTAGTATAACGATCCAGGTAAAGGCCAAAATTCAAGTACATAGACTACAAAACTCAATTCTCCACGCAGCAGGATCAGGATATATTAGAATAACTAACATAGTAGAAGATCCTCTACCGAATATGAGGTCGGACTACATGACACCAAAAATCACATTTAACGCGGCTCTCAGTATCACCATTGGAGATAGGAAGAATTGGTCAACAGGACCTCCTCATATACTACGAAAATGTCTAAGCTGGTGCACTCACAGTTCTAGGATGGAAACACGAGCTGGGGCAGAATACATAGAGAAGGAGACTACTCCAGTGCATTACAGACAGGAATTTTGGCTATACTTGAATGTGTACGCGAGAATACTAATCGACGATATATTAACCAGCAGACCTCCAGATCATATCAGTCAGGCGGCATTTAAGGCATTATCCGTTAACAAGGTATCATCCAGACTTGTATGGGAGTACCACGAAGAGCTGCAGAACAGAGTTAAACTACTCTGGGTACCAGGACGCTACAGAATAGAGGACAATGAAGAACCTGATGAACGTGAGAGACAGGTGCAGCTACATACTATAGCCCAGAACCAGTGCTAACCACCATCAAAAGCTCAGACAAAGATTGGGTCATGAACAAACGTAAAAACCAATGAAGGAATGTTCCATTGGAAAATGTTCATTAAATGACCATGCCCAAAACAAGCTGAAGAAGTGCTCAATAAGAACAGGACGCAGTTGAGCATTATAAAAGAGTTTCTGAATAAAACACTATCCTGTCAAGAAGTTCCTGCGCACAATCGGAAAATTCAACGGCGACCTGGAATGCAGATTATGTGGATGGGCATCAGAAACGGTGGATACCATAATATACAAATGTGAGGAATTGGCCCCCAGAAGCTATAACATCTACGAGAAACTTAGACAAACCCAAGAATCATCAATAATCCCCAGTCCAGTCTCAGACCTTTATCACCTGATCAAGTTAGAGTGAACTAGGGCAGGGGGAGCATAGTAAGCCCAGGAGGCAGCAAGGTCTTCGGAGTTCTGTAACAGATGATTCCTGGGTAAAAAAATAGTCCAGCGCTAGCGGTGTGTTTTCCAGGAGCAGTAGCAATGGCGTACGCTGGCAAATTAAATGAAATCATTTTTTTTTCTACGATGATCATAAAAAAAATTGTTCAATTATAATGTACCTATTTGATAAATCAAATAAAGATAATAATGACCTATTCGACATTTCTTTCCACAGCATGTGGAAATGATACAAACAATTTTAACAATCTGCAAACAACTGCCAATTTGGTTTTATTCTATGATGTTTTCATAATACTTGAATCAGAATAGTATTTAAAGCAAAAATTACTAATAAAGTGCCTAATTTCACGTATATAATATGTACTTGACTTCTTAAATAATTGGAATAAAATAAGTCGTTGGATCAATTTGATGTCAAAGTCGTACGTTTCAATATGTGACCTGAAATTAGTACCATCGATCGTATCTCGACTAACAAGATGTGATTACATCACTGCAACGGAAAAATTATTTATATGCGTTTTTAATTCATTTAAGCAGTGACTTCATCTCATTAAGTAGTTCTGGAAATATCATAAAGAAAGGTTCCGTAAAAACTAGTTGTCTTCCTTATATGGCATAATTATTAATATATTCTACAGATCCTGAACTGACATGTTGTTTAAGAGTTTGTACACTTGTAGTTGTACTAAAGAATATGGGTGTGTTATGTAATTACGTCAAGTTTTATTCGTTAAGCAAAATTGTTACTAGTTATTATACTCTTCGCAAATACGAACACGAAGAGTATATTGCATTTGAAGGGGATATTTTAAAACCGTAAATATCTCGTAGAGAATTTTTATATCATTATGTTACTCATCGAGTTCAGAAAAACTTTGAAAATATTCGACTGTCTGTCAGTACGTCCGTCAAGTCCAATAGACCGATCCGATCTTGTCACAAATACGGATTAAGAATGCGCGCCGCATTCACAGGGATTTCCTTCTTTTAATAATTTCTGTTGGGAACGCGTAAAGTTCCTCCCTCCGAAGTCCAAATCTGACAGATGTTTTCTTTTTTACACGTTAGCAGTATTCAGGTTAGAAACAAGTTTTTTTTTCCACTTTATGCAGTAAATTATGGGTTTTAAATATTTCTACGATATAGCATAGCAGCTTTACTCGAATGAAATCACCGAAATTTTCTTCAACTGCTGAAGATTTCCATTTCCCAAATTTTCCTTCACAGAATCACCTCAAAGTTTTTTTCTAGGCCCTTCGAATGTACGGAGCTGCTATCGGTAATATATATTCCATATCTTTTGAAGGAAACGATTCTGGGCTACGTTCACAATAAAACTCACTGTTCTCTCAAATTCACCATGAGTTCATTAAGAAATATGTAGAATACTCTCTTTCATATTTAATTTGTCTCTGTTGTCTACTCTCTTGATGGTGTTTATCCAAATTTGTCTCTTCTTTTCTGACAATTCGTATATTTTCTTATTTGGTACATACATGGATGAACTTCTAAAAATAATCATACTGTTTTATTATTAATAATTTAACATATAAATAGGTTTATTACGAATAATATTGATTCCTACACCTCGTGCCATATAGCTACAATTAATAACACAAAAACAAGGTATATTATCCATAAGAACACAGTGTCAGCGCCACATAGGTTATTTTACCTCCACAGTGGGTTATCTGTCAAACCGTCAAGGCATCTGGGAACTTTTTGTTCAACTCCATTGCGTCGCGAACATTTTGATTTGCATGTTGTTCGCAGTTCGGTCTAGTGATGGGTAAAAGCTGTTATTTTTTAATAACAGGTTTAAACTGCTACTGTTATTTTGAAATAACAGTTTAAAATAACAGTTTAAAAATAACAGATCGCTGAGAAGTACTGGCATTCGCATACCGCAGCGCGCAGTTGCAAATGTCATTTCAGAGACGTTATTTTATACATCATGCTTCTGCTGCAGCTGCTTGTCTGTTATTTTCTCACCTGTTATTTTCGAACAGAAATAACAGTCTGTTAATGCTATTTACAAATAACAGTTATAAAATAACAGGTTGTTAAATAGCAACTCATCTCTAGTTCGGTCAGTTGTGTTTGGAATAGAGGTGAAGACAGACGTTTATTTAAATCATGGACAATAATAAACTGCAAATTGCGGCTGCGACATATATTTAAATTCGTTACACTACAAAAAAAAAAACGAAAAGGTGGTGGCGGACACGTTTGTATTCTATAAAAATGGAGTATGGTTGTAAGTTGCAGGCTGATTCAAAGTTTCAACATATCAGCGGCCTGTACATTCCATCTTTACAACACGACTATCTATTGTGTTTCTGTACTGAGAGAATATGAGAGTATTTAAACCCCCCTCAAGACGATACATGAACAAGCTCGAACACGTCCAGACTCTGCGTAACCGCATACAGTACACAAACAACCCACACCTATAGACGTTCTACTGCCGTACATTCAAATGGGATCAAAACTGAAGCGCCTCTGGTGGTTGGAAGCGCAAGCGGAGCTATATTGGCGGCCGGCGGGAAGTTTTAAATAATCTTAAATCTCATTTAAATGCTTTTAAAAGCAGTACTATGCCACATTTGATAATTAAATATCAAAATATGACTAGCACAGTTTCAAAGACACTGAAATTATGCTGCAGAAACAAAACATTTTGGGTAATAAAATTAATGATTCAAGAGGTTTGAATAACATATATTAATTAAAACTGAATAGTGGAAGCCCTTCTTTGAAATAATTAATTAATCATGATGATCTAATAAATCACTTTTTACATTATTTTTTATCACTAATTTATTGTAACTAAACGTTACTGCAGTTTCAACACTAAGCGTGTCATTTTCAAATATTTCACATTTCACAAGAGATCCTCGTTTCAAAATGGAACGCTTAATGTTGAAACTGCAGTAAAGTTTACTTACAATACATTAACGATAAAAAACAAAGTAAAAAGTGTTTTATTAGATCACCATTGTAAAGCACCTTCCGCATAAATAATACCGGCTTTCAAAATGTCGATGACAAACAGTGGATTGTTAATTACTCTTAACCACTTTTTAAAATCTATTGAGGTCTTTAGATGGATGAGGGAACCGATGCTTATGAATCATACTGTCCTCACAATTAATAACACAACATTTTATATCCCATTTCCAAACAATAAACAACTTTGACCATAACTTTGACGTTTGTGACACCACGTCGCTGCCAACTATTTTTTTTGCTACCAACACTATTGATAAAATTACTCTAGAGCGCGACATCTCTGGGTTGGAAGCGCAACTACACTTACATCACGTGACCGTACAAAGTGATTCCATTTGCTTCCATATAAGTTGAAAGTCTATAGGTATGGGTGGTTTGTGATACAGTAACATCTTTGATGTGACGCGGGAATATACCGACAAGTGATGAGGAAACTGCGAACCACGGCGCGAACACCCATGTTCGTTCTGACGTTACGAGACGAGATTACAGGATCCCATCCAAACAGTTACACGACGAGGTACTCGACGAAGTTCTGTTACAAGTGCGTACGTACCTTTAGAATTTTATGAGATAAATGTAAGAGATTAAGCTTACATAAATCTTCTAATTTGTTAGACATGTATGTTCCTTTGGTTCATGCCAGAGGTGACATTCCTACTTTTTATGCTGTGAGCGGCTTCAGCTTTACTTAAATAGCCTTGTCCCGTAGTATATCTAATTTTAAATTCTAGGCCAAAATAGTAATTATACCTAGTAGGTACAAAGGAATTTTCACACGGTTTATCACAATGTTGGTAATAATTCGGGCCAGTTGATTTTTGTATAAATAAAACATGAGTACCAATGGTTATAATGCAACATTTACATATTTACATAAGTTATAAGAAGGCGATATCGTCATTTAACTTTTATGGTAGAACTACCTCACAAAGAACATGTTACACGGTTTTATTTTTGTTTTATAACGCATTTGACCTCATAAACTAATACACCCATCGGTAAATTGAATAAGAATTCAATATTAGCGTGTCTGGTGGCAGTTTTCTTTTAGATTTACGATCTCGCGACGCGGATGCGTAAAAAACGCACTATGTGGAAGGAGGGCTGGGCCATGGCACACTTTATGTGAGGCCATAATGGCATAATAAATCAGAGGTTTGCAGCAGTGGAAGATATTTTTTAAATAGTTATTAGTTTGTGGTAATTTTTACTCGATTTTGAAAATGCACCTAAAAGAACTACATACACGTTAAAAATGCACTCAAAACAACTATTTTAGTTTAATGCTCGATTCGGTGTGAATATGAAATTATTTTAGAAATAGATTTTGGCTAAAATAATAAACATAAAAGAAAATCGCGTCATACACCCCAAACAACGAAGCAGCTACGAACACGTGTTTCGGAATTATTGTTCCTCATCAGCGTAGCTTAGCTTAAAAAACAGGATATGGAAAGAATGGATCAGAAACAATAGTTAAATAATTCGAAAGTACACTACACAGTACTGCAGTTGCTCAGTTGTGTCTAGTTGAGCTCAATTTTGGATGCGCACCCTGAACAGTCCTCGTATGGGAGATGGGAGATGAAAACACACCACATATAGTAGACTATAGTAGACATTATACTCTTCGCATTGCTGAACTTCTTATATAATTGTTGCACATTCTAAAAAAAAAATTAAAAAAAATCCGTTTATGTTTCGAACTCGCGACCATAGATTTCAAGCCAAAACGGAAGCCATTAGACCACCATTCGCTACTTTTAAAATTGTTAATATGTCGATAATAACATAATTACGATCGCTTGCATGTTGTAATTATGTCTCCCGATGTATGTACAAAGCTTTTATAAACAATAATGAGATACGTACCACAGAATATAGGCAACCAACTATAGATTGCTCTTTTGCTATTTCGGAATAATTAAATTCCTCACTAAATTCCCTAACACTTTCCAAGTTGATGTCATGTTGAAGATTTTTCTAAAGCTTCCCAGAGATTTGTTCATGGAATTTTCCTATAAAGATTGTTTAATTGGGTCCTTTTCTATTTTTACCTGTTTGACAGTAAACTGTCTGTACAATACCGTGGATTTAAGTCTGCTAAAATTACAGCAACGTCTGGTCTTTCTCAAGGGTCTCTACTTGGACCTCCGTTATCCATAATGTTTATAAATGTCATTAAAGTTGAACTTTGAACAGAATAGCACTCCACCGCACGCTGATATTGCAAGCTGTATTCAACCATTAAGAAGATGACAGCCTTAACTCAAAAAAGATTTTGAACAAATTAAGTTATGGTGTAACAAAATAGGTGACTCTAGACATTAGCAAATGTAAATATGACTTTTATAAGAAATCGAAATCCGTTTGGATTTACCTATATGTTAAATGATATTTTCACTTGAAGATGCAGTCAATTTAGAGATCTTGGAGGTATTTTTGACACTAAGTTAACCTTTCCTCGTCACATAAAATCGTGGCCAGTTCTTACAGAAGTTTGGTTTTATAATCACAAATAGACAGACAAAGAATTTGTGGGTAATTACGTAATGATCATGGGGTTTGTTGAGATTAGAGCGCGCTTCTGTAATATGGAATTCTGAACACGCCACAATTAAATTGGAAAATAGCAAATAATTTTTAGTGAATATCTTAACTATGAGAATGACGACATTTACTCAGCAAGTGGTATTCTCCGATTTGAATCATTAGACAAGTACCTATTGAATAAATTATTTGGAATCCCGTTGCGGGCACATTTCTGTTGTGTTTTTATACACAATTTTATCAGATAGATTGTCCTATATTTAAGCGGTTACATAAAATTACATGTTCCAACCATTCATGAGCTTTAACGCTTTAACCCTTCACTTTCACATCTACATAGTAGAGTGAAAGTATAGCAACGGTAAAAAAAATCGAGAAAACATGGGTATTTTAAGTTTGACCAAAAAAAATGTTCTGTCTCTCTGTAACTTTTCTTATGCGCACGATTACTCCGGAACGGTTTATGATGTTGACTTGAAATTTGGTACACCTATGTAGGTATTATAACAGTATTCAGTTTTCTGAAGCTATATTATATTTTGATCTTATTCCGTTCAAAGGTTGGGGGTAAATAGGTAAAACAAGCAAAGTAAGAGTCCATAAAATTGGGATTTGGTATATTACGGGAAGGTATTTTTTTTTTTTTGGCACAGCTACCACCACCATCATCTCCATTACCTCCCCTACTCCATTATTAAAGGGGGTAAAAATACAAAATTGTGATTTAGTGCCTGTACAGGGACCAAGGGTCTTGTTTTTTTCTTTTTTTAGCATCAGCCATCCCCGTTACCATGCGGCATATCGTTTTATTGATTTTTTTGGGTAGACGATATCCAATATATTAATAAAGTTCTATGAACAATTATTTCCACATAGTGGAGTGCCAATAATATAATTTTTATAAATAGAAATCTTTTATTTCTCCTTACGTCATTGTTAAAAAATATTATTTTGGCTATTCAGCAGATAACTTTCAAAGAAAACATTCGTTCTTTTCATATATCATTGGTCTAAATCTGACCAAGCTAGAACATCAACAATGGTCCCCTTACGAACAGACTTGTCAATTTCTTTATACATGTACTGCATCTGACATTCAATATGAAAAACAAGAAAATAACCATTCTTTCTACATATTTAAGATCTAAGTCTCATCATGCCAATATGTTATAAGAAATTCTCCCTTACGAGGAAATCTTTCAAGCATCTCTAGCCCTACCTAGAGGATACTCCATCACAAACAAACATTTGTTACATTTCAAAGCCAAGAACTACTAAAAAGCACTATGAAACATGGTATAAAATTTCACTCACATGTCTTAAGTTTTTTCTCCAGTTAACGCTAACTGTCCAAATTCAATACGATCGGACTTTTAGTTCTTCGGTTATCATATATACAAGAACCGTGAGGGTGGACGGATAGTTAGGCAGATGGATGGACAGGCAGGCAGATGAACATTTTAAAAGTTATTTAGAATTCGATCACTACTAACACAATTCTATGAAATTTTTTTCTCTACAAGAGGTATTTACAGTTTTAGAAATACATCCATCAAATGCAATAGATTTCTTTTTCGTATTTGCGAAGGGTATAATGAAAGCTCATTATAGATGCAAACAATGCGGTCAGGGTCCTAAGCTCGGTCCTAAGTATAAGAAATTTAAAATTTCCTTTATATTTTATATGGGTTATCTGCATTTTTATAAAAAAAAATCCGAGAAAAAATCACTCGAAATACTGTTGACAGTTTTTGGGTAAATTACCAACTGTTTGTGTTTCAGAAACTTGATACGTGACCAGCTATCCTTGTCTATGCCTCTTTCAACTGTATTTTTAATCTCTCTCATATACCAGATTGAATATTATTCATAGACATCATAACCGCCGTGTAACGGGGGTGAAACTAAGAAATGGAAAAATTGAATAATTAAAACAAAATGTTTAGCTCATATAAAATGAATTTATTTAGATATTTCAGTATAGTTTCTATGAACGTAAAGAGAAAAAGGATTAAGCCCATGACTAGTCTTTACTAAAGAGAGTATAAGCAGTATATCTAATAATTGTCTCTTAGTTACTCAATTAGTCAATCATCAAGAATGCCAGAGCGAATAAGCCTAGTTATAACGGATATTTTAATATTAATTCAGATCGAAATGATTGCTTTTGATTCTAGATTTATTTTATATTAGCAAATTACAGTATCCTTCCTCTCTGTAAATAGTTCAAGTATATGAATTGAATTAACAGTAAACATTGATATATTATGTATCTATCGTATTACTCTGCTTTCACGCCTATGCCTTCTTCTCGTTAACACATACTGTTAATCAATTATATTTTCCCATGTTAATTAACAAAGCTGTTATCAGTGGTTCCCACAAACAAGACTACGCTTTGTTCTCTAACCGTAAACTCATTTCTTCTCAATATAAGTTTGTTGAATGCAAGAATCGCCCTTCTTCTGAAGACTTGAATAACGCTAGTTCCCATGAAATATCTATGCCGTCACTGAAAATTAATTTCTGACATGATAATTCTATACAGTGTTTATCACCCATGTCATAATAACACCTGAGAAGCCTTATTTCCCTTTAGAATATATAAAGTTGAGTCCTTAACCTTTGAATCTATTGGTTTAAAGGTAATATATTTTGTAAGTTTCTACTGAACTGCGTATAGAATTCCTAAATGTCAGATAGATGAATAAGCCCGATCAATTCAAGCCTTATATAGTTTTCAATATTACTCTCCGGTAGACGTGAATGGTTTAGAACTAAATATTATGTGATTTCAAAGATACCAGAAATTCTCTGTTTAAAAACATTGTTTTTAAAATTTTCTTTATAAACAGACAGTGGATATTGTTTGTGTCAGCGATGATGTAATTATAAATCTTTTTCATTTAAATACGTAAGATACATCTTAAAGATAACCGACATATTTAGAGGATATAACTGTTTACCAGTCATATGAGAGAAAATCTGCAAGATAAAATAATTTGGATATACAGGGTGTTTCGTGATGAACTGAACATGTTTCTGAGGGTGTATTGAAGGGTCCAGAGGTACTGCAATTCCCAGATCAAAGGCTGGAGCGGCTTAGTCCCGCGGATTGAAGGCTAGCTAGCTAGCCAACAAAATCATATAGACAATCAACAAGTCCAACCATTCAAATCTCCTTGGATGGATGAAATTTACCCAATTCTGCTCCAAACAGGACAGGATATAATAATACCACATTTGTGTAAAATATTCAGAGCCTGTCTGGCCTGGAGCACGGTCAATAAACGATACGGTTACCTCGATCAGCAGCTTTAGGACGAGAGAGACGTGGGGGACGGGAAATCGAATGATTAGACATATCCGATTTCCGTGCAAAAGACAGAGACAAAGATACCCGTAGGTCTACAGTCTACGTCACCTGTAGACACTACTCTGTCTTTTGCACGGAAATCAGATATGTCTATCTCTTTCATTCTATTTCCCGCCCCCCGCGTCTCTCTCGTCCTAAAGCTGCTGATCGAGGTAACCATATCGTTTATTGACCATGGGTCTGGAGTACATGCCACACATATGGAGGAACATGAAGGTCACCTACCTACCAAAAATAGGCAGGATATCAGACCAAACGCCCAAGTCGTATAGACAGACCTATAAGCCTGTCCTCTTTCCTACTTTCCTTGGAAAGACTACTGGACAGGTACAATAAGACGAAGTACTAAGGGAAGAACCTCCTTAGTGAACGTTACTATGCGTACCAGCCGGGAAAGTCAACAGACCTCGCGCTGGATGATTTGGACAGGCTACTGACAAAGTCATTAGATAACAAAGAAATGGCAGTGGCAACATTTCTAGAGATAGAAGGAGCATTCAACAGCGCGACAACGTAATCATTAACGAATGCTTTGTCAAATAGAAGAGTCCCAACAGTACTCTGCTAGTGGATTAAAGCCAGCCTAGAAAAGAGGATAATAGTATTCAATCTAGGCGAGGCTACCATCGAGGCAAAGATGAGTACATGCAGGAGGAGTACTATCTCCACTGCTGTGAGCAACCCTTGTTGACGAACTCCTCTGAAAAAATTCCGTAGACCGCTTTTATTGCCTATGACACGCTGACGATCTAGCGATAGTAGTCAAGGGACGGTTTGCAAACACCATATTGGAGCGTACGCAAAAGCCATAAACTTTGTCGACAGGTGTGGTAGTGAGGAAGAACTTTCTCTACAGTTGTGTCCTGAAGACTCTTGGGAAACATCCATTTGTAGAACTCTCTCGCATTAAGATGTTTTATAATGCTGTCGTCCACTATTATTTGAATCGATCGTCATTATTAATTTTTATTATAATTAGCCCGAAACATTAGGGACCTTTCAGTCTTCCAATCTCATCCCTAACAATAGCGATATAAGACAGTGGCACACTCTTAAAACGCAGCCTAGTGCGACCTTGCAACACAGAATGAACCAAGCAGAGCTGCCTTTTGCATTTTTGCCGCCAGCGTCGTGAAGGCCGCTCTACAGACAGGAATGGTGTTCAGTTCCTTAAGAAAAGATGATCTGACATCACCAAGACTGCCAATGACCAAGACCACCAATTTAATTACAAAATCTGGTTACACTTCCATTAATTCTACCATTAATTACAAAATCTGGCTACACTTTCATAAGTTCTACCAACATATGTTTATTCGGGTCTCCGATTCCTTAACTGTAATACTTATCTCTGCTAGACAAGAGAACTCAATAGCCTACATTTTCTTTTCAATTAAATCCAGAAGCACTATGTCTGACTTGGTAGCATCCAGATTTCATGTTGTTGGGAAGGGGGTAATAGCATATCGTGCATTTACTGTTCTCTACGATTACCTCAATTTCTTGGGGCGCGTACGACATGATAGGATCTTGGTCGATACCATAAGCGTGCCTAATATAGTAGTAAAGCACCCTAAGAGCTGCGTTGTGCCTGGTGATATAGGATGATACTGCATGGACGGGACATGTCGAGAGTATGTGTATTAGGATCTCAGGCCCTGCATATAGTTTGGGCATTTTCCTTTAGAATAGCACTACGGTATACCCGGGTAGTTATTACTCCATCCTGGCACGCCAATACAAAACTCTCGGTCTACGAGCTAAAGTCTGACAATTTGAGAAAAGCAAACCTCAAGTCATTAGGTATTCCCTGTTCTCGTTGATTTTTATAAAAGAGCTTGTCCATGGGCCATCTCAGCAGGTCTTCATATTCTGCTTTCTCGATTTTAAATTTGTCTTATAGCTTCCTCGGTCTTTCTTGCATAGGATCAGACGTGAGCTCTGTTAGTCTGAGTGATTTTTAGAGCGACCCTACATAAGAACGTTCCATTGTTTTCCTTTGTGCTATTGTATCGTTGCTCCAAGTATCTGAATTTAGTGCTATTCTGTCAGACAGATATTCCCTCCCAGGTCAAGTTGGAGGTAGAAGATGCGTTGTATGGGAGATCTTGTTGCAGGCTTTGACGAACATTATTGCCATTATTAAATTGGTCTTATAGCGTTCCTCTTATAATGCATTTTTACTTAAAATCTAATAAAACACTTTATTTTGGTACACACTGTACAATATATTTACCATCTTTAAAATAATAATGCCCAAACATGTAATTATTTGAGAATAGCTATTGTGTTTAGATGTTTTATGTGTATTGATATTTAAATCGTCTATTTATCTTTTTGTTACAGCTCTTATATTGTTTTTCGTATAACGCAAAAAGGAACATCAATTTACGTAAAGTCGTGTTAGAAAATCGACCCAGTAATTTGTGGATAAAGGGTCACATGACTTATTTCACACATATTAGTATTATGAGTTGCCTATATGGTAAATGCTTAGTTTTATTTCTGATTTAAATTAATATGGCATTTAGGATAGGGTTAGAGGTTATTTCTTGTCAGTCGCGTAGGGTGAAAATCGTTTAAAACTTTACAGCAGCATTAATAAGTTAAACTCAAATTTAAGATAAACACATATCGTCAGTTATCTGAAATTACACAGTGCATCCAACAAGATTAAGGTAATTAAATTTATTTAATTCATTCATCTACCCGATATTCTGCAATTAAAAGCTATACGTTTCAATTGTATAAACTAATTTAATTCCTTTCATATGATAACCTTTATCTTACAAACATGTGCCAATAAGTGTTTTTTCTTTCTTTCCCAACGCAGAGTTTGTCGAAATCTTCTTTTTGTATCGAATTAAATTGCTATCAATTTATTTAATTCATTTGTGGAAAATCCATTTAGTATTTGGAAATAAAAATTGTAACAACTTACATTTATTTTGGAAATGAGTAGTTATCGAGTATCAATGTGTTTATTGTAACGAGATGTTTATTGTGTCTAACCGTTTTTTTACTTTATTTGTTTGTCTGTCTTATTATCAGGCTTCTCCACAGCAGTCGGTTTTGTGATTAACAAGGATAGTTTGTTATCAGTTTTACTATGGATAGCGCCCTTTTTATTAAGCTCTATATTTTTACTCCCTTTTTGATCACAAAACAAAGTAGCTGGGCAAATACCTGTGAAACTATGGGTTTTCTCTCTAGCTCATATGAAAACTGGATCCACGAACCCAGCTCCGCATACAATTAGCTAGTCGTTAGCCGCCGTTTTTGTGATTTGGTTGAAATATTTTTATTTATTGCCGAAACCAGATATAAATAATTATAATTTTTCCAAAACCATATGCGAGTATTTTAGTCTAAGTAGGTTATCTCTATATTAAAAGCAAAATATAATTTATTTTTTCTTCAGCTCAAAATGTTTATAAAATAGTGACAGTTTTATTTGAATTATTAAAGAAATTAGCGAGGAAATTAGTAATTTTAATAATTTTACTTGCAATCATTTCAGCGGATGAACTGCACAACATAGACAACCAAGCATTAGGAAAGTTGTTACTGTGTGCCTTTGCAAACTTGCTTTCTGTTATCGTAATGTCTAAGCAAGACTTCTAAATTACTAATTAATGTTCTATTTCATTTTTATATTCGTTGAATCAGCTCATAATAACTGCGAATTGTTGGAAAGAATCTTACACGCTTTCACACCTGCTCAAAATAGTTAATAAAGATAGACGCCCAAAGGACAATAACAGGTGATGTGAAGTCACAAGCTTGTCGACTGAATAGCTCGGCAGTTGCTCGTAAAGATTCAAATAATTTCAATTTTAATTATTATTTATTAATTATTGAATACATAAAAAAATTATATTATGACGTAGTTAGAGATTTTAAAACCAAGGGTATTCCGCAGAAAATTGTTGTACACTAATTCCCATGATAGATAAAAATTCCTCTAAATCCTTAGTAAATTCTTCTAATTCCCTAGTAATTACCCTAATTCCTTACATCGATAAATAGCTAACACCGATAGTATCACACTGCCTAATTTTTAACCGGAAAGACTTACAAATATTACAAGTTAAATAAAAGCTTATAAAAAAAACAACAGGGTTCTTCCTGCAGCTAACATTAACTTACCTTCCAAATTCCAACACAATCGGACTTTCAGTTAAGTCATCGTGCTTACAAGAAACGTGACGGACGGATAGACAAATGGACGGACATTTTGAAGTTGTTCAGAATTAGATCACTAACACAATGATATTGTTACGGGTATCCTCCCCTTGGGGATAGACAGCACTAAATACATGTACGTTACGCCATCTAGAAACGTTTTGGAACATTGGAGAAAAAGACCGAAACTTCTAGAAAACGCTCGCGTCATTTCTGGAAGTTTTAGAAGCAATTGATAGGAGTATTTGAGGCTGCATATTCTCGGCGGAATTGACAAGTAAGGTTAAAAGTACGAAGTGAATACAAAGTGTAAATATCAAGTAATAAAAATTGTTAAAGGTCATTTTTAGTCAGTAAAGAGTATTTGAGTTAATAATAGTAGTATTGTGAAGTATCCTGTAAGTTATTTAATAAAGTGTGTTAGTGGTTATCTCTTGTTATAATTCTTGGAACCCACGGATTTTGCAAGGGCGGTTTCCTAGGGGTGAAAACACGTCACAATATAAACATTTTTTCTTTCCAAGCAGTATTTTCTGTTTTAGAAATGTGCCGATCAAATTGCAATACCTAGGTATATTTTTCATTTTCGTATTTGCAAAGAGTATAATAAAGGGAACTTTATTAACCATATTTCATCTCCATTTATCTGCAAAACCAATAGTTTGGCAGCAAAAAATTTCCTGTTTCTCTCGGAAATGATTAAAAATATGCCCTTTTCGAAAACATATTTCAACAAAATGAGCAAATAAAACCATGAATATTTTTTTAAAAATTCGTATATTTTTTGCAATATATATGAAAATGGCAATTTGCGTAGACATTGTGCCATAATTTAAACTACTATAAAGGCTAAGAAAATGAAGATAAATAAACAAATTGGCTGCCACAAAAAAATTGTTCATAACAGATTGTACAAAAAAACCCTGATTGTAGGCAACCAAAGGGATTTCTGCTAAAGATATTTATTTAGAGGTAATTGAATAAGCTTTTGATTTTATTTAGCCCATTTTTTACGTATGGCCCACTGTTTATGGTAGGCGACCAATACGTTTCTTCGAAAACAGTGAAAGACTGGCGTGATTTTAAAAATCTATCTCGGTCTCGTTTTATCGTACAAACAATAAAAAAATCAATATAAAGGCGATTTTATAAGTTTTTAAATAGCAATATTTTTTGAGATGTTTTATTAAAAAAAACCTGTTTCTTTTAAGTTTATTTTTTAAATAAACAAATGAAGCAAATGAGTTATACTTCTCGTATAATTATTTCTTCTACTTTTAAGAACATACCCAGAATTTCAGTGACTGAAGGTGATTGTTTATAATTTTTGAATTACTGGAATGGATTCTCCTCACGGCCTAATTGCGAGATGGGTGAATAAATCAGTGCATTAACTTACCATGATTTGATTTAATTACTGTCACTGTCTATAAAATTGTTTTGTTTAGTTTTGCTTAGAACGGCGAAATTGGTGGACCCGCAAATCACACATAGATTCGGCAAATTTAGTTTTATACATTCTGAGATAAACGAGTGCAAGAGAGAAATTAGAAAAAGAATGACGGAAACACTGCCCCCAGCACACTCCACACTTCGTGAAATCTTATTTGTATCACCTTGTCATGTGTCAACGCAGGGCATCACTTCTAACAGCGAGTGCACTGTACTGGAATAATATCCGTCTTTCTTTTCTAATTTCTCCGTTTTCTTTCTTGCACTCGTTGAACTCAGGATGCATGTATAAAACTAGATTTGTCCAATCTGTATATGATAGAGCTATAGAGCGCGCACGCCCCACCTCATGTTATTATGTACGAGTGTTACTATGTCGCGAGTTGCGCGTGCCGCATATTAATTCCACACTCATGCCCACTAATTCCTACTAATTCCCTAATAATTCCTACTAGTTCCTCACTAATTTCTCTAATTCCAAACCAATTTCCGGCTAATTCCCACTAATTCCTACTGATTCCCACTAATTCCTACTAATTCCCTACTAATTCCTGGAGCTTGTACACCAAAATTCCCCTGCGAAATACCCTTCGTTTTAAAATATAAACAATCCGATAAAAAACTATATAAAACTGACACTTGCATTTACCATAATGAGAGTTATATCTTTAACACACTGTAGTTTCTTGAGAAACATTTATATTATAAATTCGTTGAAAATTCTCACATTAATCACATATAAATAAAGGCCCGTATTCTATGAGTACAACAATATTTTACAATTCTAATAATAGATGTTTTAATAATACATCTACACATTCATTTCTTAATTTTTGTGGAGACTACACTGACATTTCAGACATGAAATGCCACACATAACATAGTAATTATAGTTATTAACCTAAAAATTATAAGACTTTCACTTTTATACTAAATTTACATAAGAAAATTGTTGTCAAGTAGACTACCAACCACAAAAGTAACGAAATGAACGTGAATACTCCATCATCACATACAAATCACCATATGCCACGACAATAACTCAGTACGATAATTGCTTTCACCGTTAACTGTAAAATAACAGGTGGATGATAAAAGCGATAATAATTATTATTAATTAAAATAAGTATAGACAGTCAGTTACCTGAGTTACATGATTTATTGTCATTTAAATTTAAATTTATGTTTGCATTTATATCAATAAAATCTGGAAACTGGATAAGGATTAAGTTTAATTGGTAAAGTAATAACTCATATTCTTATGGTTTAGAAGATTATGGGTCTTGCATTTTTTTACATTCTTTAGAGATTTACCGAGAGATTAACCTTACGTTGAAGACAAAAATAAGGTTGTTTCGCTTTAACTAAATAGCAGTTGCTCTGAGCAACATACAGTCCATAATTATTATCATTAAAAAGTGATTTTAGAGGAGAATGGCTTCGGTTTTTTTTGTTACTTATTACTATTGAAATACCGCTGCTTTGAAAGTTGATGTTAGTTCAAGCGTCTAAACTGATCATTTAAAGCTGAGAAAGATGACGAGTTTAAGGTAGCAGCCGAAGTTGTTGATCTGTCTGGAATATCCATATTTACTTACAAAAAATTTTGTTTCCAAAAAATTTTGATCAATATCTTTCGATATTGTCTACCTTCAAACCTATTCGGGGCCTCTTTCAAAATAGTTATTGTAAAAAATTGATTATCAAAACATTTCTTTTTTTAATTATAAAAGTACAAAGAGAAGGCAGACATTATGCACACCATTTTTTTTTTGTTATTTAAAGATCTAATTAAATAAAAGTTTGTCCCATAGGAACTCCATTTAAAAGACAATAGTTTTCATTGAAAAATCAATATCGTTGATATTAATGAAGAATAAATCGTGTTTAATATTAGTATCTGAAGAGATAATATTTTAAATGTGCTTGCAGATCGATTTTTAACAATTTTGGTAAAATCGCATGCCATAAAATCGCGGCCTTCTATGATTAAAAGTAAAAATTGAAAAATCTATATTTTTTGAAAATCAAAATAATATTTGAGGTTCAGATCATATGTATTTTAGCTAGCAGGATTCAAATATGCAAAAATATACAGGTTGTCCAATTTAAAATTTGATTTTCATGTCAATTTCATCGAAACCTGAAGTCGGCCATTTTCGTTCTTTACATCAGATAATTGGAAACTTCATCCCATATCACTACATTAAATTTAAAAAAATCTTATTTGCCTATTCAAAAGTTACAAGAGAGTCAATCTGTATATTTATTATTTACATATATTACTCCTCGTATTATCCATTATCCAATATACAGGGTGGTTCATTTATATTGAGATAGTAAAATATCTCGGAAACAATGCTTTTTCGAAAAACATGTTTCAAACAAAAGTTGCCTGGTTTCGAAGGTGGATGTTTTCAACAACATTTCAAAGTTAACTTTGTTTTTCAAACAGAAACCTTTTTCTTTTACTGTGGTAACTTATTCTATAAAAAATAAGAAGCAAATTATATCTAACACAAATTTTATCCGACTTCAATTTTGCAAAAAATTAAATAACATAACATAGAGTTTTTTTCTTTAATTTTTTTTCGTTGAAGAAAAATAAGAAATAACCTTCCAATGGCCAATTATATTATAGACCCGCACATAAAAAAGTTATAAATTATTTAAATTTTAAAAATATGTCATTATTTTTATGTTTTCTAACTGAACAAAATCTTGCGAAATGTTATTTCATATTCCTATTTATTTATTTAATTGTTTTACTAAAATACATTTCATAATAACAAAACGAAATATCCTATATATGATTTTCAGACACATTATATTATAGACATTAACGATTTCAAAAGTAAATAATGATAGTCTAGTAGTTAAATCTAAACTCAAAATCGTTTGTAGTAAATCGTTTGCAATATAAATACCATACACACAAATGTGAATGCGAATGAAGAAAATCTGTTGAAAATATAATATAAACTTGAAATAGAATATTCGCGGGTTGGAAACTCGAACAAGTTGGATTATAGATTTTCTTACTTTATTTTGTACTGACGAGAGTTTCGCCAACCAAGTCGCTGATTGATTGATTTACCAGCGTGCGGTAGGCATTGCTGCCACTCCCGGTGTTATACAGCTGAGCCTGCGACGTCCACGCTGGGTTGGACTAAAGTCGTGTTTGTTGCCACATGGCGCATTGTAAAGGAATATGGGATGGGAGGTGTAGGTATTTTTGAGATGCATTACCGCATTGTATCGTGAGGTGATGTTATTGGTTCTGGGCATCTGCCACATCTGAATCTTCTTGTGAAATATGTGTTGTGTCTTGATATGAAGTGTTTATGCTCCTCTTTTTGTGTTTCTGCTTCTTCGAATCTTCTTCTGAGTCTTCTAATTCCTCGGTTTCCGATGCT
The DNA here is from genome assembly GCA_936432065.2 of Rutpela maculata. Classification (NCBI taxonomy): domain Eukaryota; kingdom Metazoa; phylum Arthropoda; class Insecta; order Coleoptera; family Cerambycidae; genus Rutpela; species Rutpela maculata. The sequence goes on from OW386285.2 coordinate 345,505,730, forward strand.
GGGCTTGATTTGGGTAGTGCTTGTTGTCAGCAGCGAGAGCCACATGACGCATGGTACAGGAGTGGGGGATGGGCAGTGCAGGTGTAGGTGTGTTTCTGCTGTTTATGCTCTTCTTTTAGTATTTCTGCTTCTACAAATTTTCTTCTTTTCTGAGTCTTCTGATTCCCCCGTTTTGATTCTGGTAAAATATATATCACTGCTATTTTTTTTGTAGAATTCGTTTTCCCCTGGCTTTTCTTTCCCAGTTTGTTCATGATCCTCTCTATTGTTGTTTTCCACGTGTAACATGGTCTCCCCATTTTTAGTTTGCTGCTGTGTTAATGCTTTCTTCAGTAGGATTTCTGCTGTCATTTTTGCTTTAACGTTCTTGATCCTTTCCCTTATCTTTCTGCTTACCAGTATATGGTCTATTTGTGAGATTGAGCTTCCATTACTTCAGGTGTCAATGCAGGTTTGACTCTTGCTCCATGTATTTCTTATTGTTAAGTCAAACATGTGTGCTAGGTTTTTCAGCGCGTTTCCATTTTCGTTAGGCCATGTGAGGAGTCTTATCCTCTTCCGTCTGATCATCTCTTCCTATATGTGCACTGAAGTCTTCTAATAGTATTATGGTCATTTTTCTTCATTTTTCATAGCGTTGGTGTGTGCCGAGGTTGTTATGTTTTCTCCTTCTAACTGATAGCTTAGTGCTCCATATAGACAGTTCCCGTCTCCGTCAATTTTGTGTACCAGTAGTTGCTGTGCATTCGTTACTACGTTCTGTAGTGGATGCATTAGGTTTTTAAAGTACTTCATTGCGTGTATTTCTATCCTTTTTGTATTTGTTTTCTGTCTTAGTAGTGTTGATGTTTTATGTCGCTGTTTTCATCTTGTGGTTTTTGTGAGTATTAAATGTCCCTAATTCAAACTGTTGAATAGTCAGTTCACTAAATTGACCAGTCATCATCGACAAAATAGCAAAACGAAATAGAACGCAAAACTAATAATGCCATTTGACCAATTTGAGCTCAACATTCGCTGTGTTCTCGCTGTACTATTAAAGCTAATGAATCAACTAATACAATGTCTTATAAATATTCATTTTTTTACTTCAATTTGAAGATTTAAAATGTAAATTAAAATTTAGAATACTACGCTTTGAAACAAGTATGTTATTTGGAATAATCATTAAAAATTTCAAATACAAATATATAATTCAATATTTTTTATCTCGAATGAATATGACACTTTGTATTTTATTTTGTGTTTCAAATAGTGCCAATAGTTATTTCACTCAAGTGTTAAGAGGGGCGTTACAGAATTTATTGGTCTGGCCGTAATTTATACCCTATACCCTGCCAGCTGAGGACAGCCCCTTGAGAGCATGGCTTGTAATTCTAAGAAATTTAGCATTTAACATTACAATGCAAACAATTTTACATGCTACGCTACGTACACTTGTTAATTGCAAATCGGGACTTTGTTACTAATTTAAATAAGATAGTAAAAAGTTATCCTTTGTTGTGTTCCTCTCTTCGCTTATTACTAATTTCTTTCTCCTCTTTGCCGCCTGGCAGGTAGACGATTTCACTGCACTGTATATACTATGATTTACTGCGTTAGAGGGTAAGCACTGTAAAGTTTTGGTTTGTATACTTACTAAACACTAACTAATATCTTTTACCAATTACTGAAAATGTTTCGAGATATATATAATATTTTACAAACACATCCACTTATACTTTAAATGTTTCTTCTACACGTTGTCACTATTTAACTTTTATAAACTTTTACGGGTATCCATTGGTGACGGAGCACTATAAGGCACGTCTGGTCGCCTCTACAGCAAGATGACCAATCCGAGTTCGCCAACCAAGTTGCTAACATAAAATTAAAAATGTCTAAAACTAACATTATTTACAAAAAACTGCGGAGAATATCCTACAAAATGTACAACAGTTATGTGAAAAGTTCAATAAATCGGTGAAGAGTATAAATTTTATTCTAGTTTTTTTATACCAGTTTCTCTATTCAACAACTAAATCCATAGACTACGCCAATGTAGTTTATTGTGTTAGAAACCGACTCTGAATTCACCATACCTACATCAATTTGTTATGGCATTGCGGTTGTATTGTATATAATTAGAGGGCGGGTACCCTAATATTTTCTTCGATTTCTCTGTATTGAGTTAAGGTCAAATTCTTTCGGAGCCAACTTAGGCATGGGAAGATTTAAGAAGATTTGGATCGAGATGTTAATCTGGTGTATTACTGCCGGTGAGGATTTGATAAAGCATAAACAATTCGACTTGAAACTTTAACATTTTTACCGGCTTACCTTCCAGGGTCAGAGTGCATAGTATAGTTTACAGTTGTAATTAGGATTTTGTTGGGAACATCTAAATTTACGAGATACAACGGTTTCAACTTTCAGAAGGATTTTAAAAACTAATGTGATGAACAATCCAAAATTTCATTCAAAGTGTCATTTGCTATAAGTGCATTTCCAATTAATTCAGGCAAAGATGAAGTCCAAGATTTTTTTACTAATATTTATGTTAGAAATTGCCCATTCCTTCTTATAATCTCGACATTAATATTAGTAGGTATTAGTCGTTATCAGATTCGACTCTCAAAGCTATTTTTGTTGCTAATTGCTAATTTTATACCCTTCTGAATATTCTGAATGATTTCTCAACTTTGTGAATAATTTTAACAATTAATTATATCTTAATTATTAATTATATTTTAATTATTTGTTTTTATCATGATTAGAGAATATTATTTAGGTATTATGCTAATCACAACTTACAATTTTTTTATTTATTATGAAAATACCTACTTTTTGAATATTGTTGCCCTAATCTGGGCACGCTAATATACTAGTTAGGTAATAGTATATTACGTAATGAGTGTTGTAAGAAGCATATTACGCACGAATGGAAAATTTACGCACGATGCCGCGTGGCGGCGAGTGCGTATTTCCATGAGTGCGTAATTGCTTTACAACTCGAATTATGTACTATACTTTACTTACGATCATATTTATTAAAATTAAAAGACAACTATTTAATGTGTACGTCTGATATCATTTTTTAATCTCCAAATCCATAAACTTCTGATAGGTACTTCATAACCTTTCTCGAGATTTTGTTGGCAACAAATTGCTTGTAGCAGCCTCTGCTATTTGTATTATATTAGGAGGTGTTAAAGTTTTATTTTCACTATCGCTTGGCATTTTTTTTTCAGAAATATTTAGTAAAATATGGATGTAGTTTATTATTCAACAATATTATTCAACAAGAGTTCAAATCGTGCTTCCCGAGCGAGCGGACGCGTCCGAAAAATGCTCCCATTTAAACGCGAGAACACCAGATATAAGTCCGCTAAATTTATATATAGTCCATTTATATTATAGCCCAAAACATTCCGCGTAAATTGATATGTGATAACAAAAGAACAAAGTTGAAATAAAATTAATATTTGAAAATAACTAATACAGAGTTATTTAGTGGCAGAGCCGAGTGCAGTGATATGCATAAAGGAACAAGCTTAAAGGACCAGGCAATAAATAACGGGAATATAAGCTAAGTATACCCATTTTCATTTTTAAAGTACCTATCCGCCACCCAAGTTTATTTATCCAAGTTTATTTATTTCTTAATGACTAACAAGAAGTGCCTGCAGTGTTTTTAGGTCCAAATTCTAGCTAAGCACAAAGTGTAAATGATATAATTTTAAAGTTAAGTGAGTGACATAATTTGTATTTGTATTAAAAAGAATGTGTTTTTGTGGAGTGTGTATAAATGCTGTAATAAACTGCTGAGGGGCTGACTCAAACGACTTTCTTAGAAAATCTGAGAAGTGATTGTACACCTAAACCCTTGAAAATGTTAACAGCTGCCATAAATTGATGGCTTTATTGAAGTGTATTATTCCTTAAGATAAACAGGGTTTCTTAGATAAACAAGCCGCGACATGGGTAACAAATGGACAACCGGACAACCAGAGGAGTACTATTGGTAAAATATGCCGGGGCGCTGAACCTCTTGCAGTTCAATGGAAATGCACAGATTTTCCTAGGAAATGGTATCTATACACAAGAATGATGGCTTGAAGATAGAACGTAGGAATGAAAGATCATATGGTAGACTCAGAAACGTGGGAACGAGTCAGGGGCGTTAAAGCGGGGGGTGAAATACAGAAGCAATGATAACACATACACGAGAAGAGGCATACCACAGCAACAGTGGAGATAAACTGGAGGAAGAAGAGGAAGCAAAAAATAAACGAAAACAAGTACCGGACTATATACGAAATAACATAGACTATTCCACCCCGTTCATGCTAGCATCCATCACCGAACCGGAACCCTGTTAAAATTAATACAGCATCAACAAGGAAAAGACAGAGGCGTTCATCGGAGACCTGAAAAAAGACGGTTTCTGGGGTGGGCAGGAGACGATAGCAGCAACAGCAAACTTGAAGAGGACAATAATAATACACCAAGAGGAGGGCGAAATCATAACTTTTCACCTTAACAACCAATAAGAAGACGACAACACGCCAATTGAGACTGTGTACAGGAAGCAGGGAAATAATAGAGATAACAAATTTTGAGCTGTCATGTGGGTGATGGGTGCTTGAAGGGTAATACATACCTCGGGACGTGCGATTAACGATTTTGTGAGTAGTGATTGGTTTCGTACATAATCCAGATCTAGGTACAGTTTTTGGTGTAATGCAATAGAACAAGTCAAAAAGAGAAGAGAATGGAAGGGAAGAGAAGCATCACTGTTAGGGACTGCTGATTTTTGACTTTTGTTGGTGTCTGGTTTAATAGGAGTGTGTTTTATGATATTGCATGTTCTTTGCGCTGTGGGTGTTATAATATAGTGTTGATAATCTATTTTCCTAGGTAAATTATCAAGTGATGGTTTTCAGGTCAATATTGTGCTCGTTGTTAAGTGAAAAATTCTACATTAAATTCTACACTAAAAACAGGGAGACCAGGTTACACGTGGAAAACAACAACCGAGAGGATCATGAACAAACTACCAAACATATTGGGAAAGAAAAGCAAAGGAGAAAAATAAAATGAATTCCACAAAGAAATCGCAGTGATATGTACTCTACCAGAACCAGAAACCCAGGAATCAGAAGACTTAGAAGAAGAAGAATACGATTTGTAGAAGCAGAAATACAAAAAGAGGAGCACAAACATTCCACAGCATGACACTATGCGGCCACGCATTTCACATATACCTACAGACATATACTCTACCAGAAGCAGAAACGAAAGAATCAGAAGACTCAGAAGAAGAAGACAATCTGTAGAAGCAGAAACATAAAAAAGAGGAGCATAAACATCACGAACACAATACGGCAACGCATTTCAAAAACAACTACACTGCCCACCCCACACCATGCGTCATGTGGCTCTCGCTGCTGACAACAAGCACGACCCAAATCCAACCCAGCATTGGAAACCGAGGAATTAGAAGACTCAGAAAAAGAAGGCGAACCAAAAACACAAAAAAGGGAGCTTAAACGCTCCCTCACGATACAACGCGGTAACGCATCTCACAAATACCTACACCTCTCATCCCCCATTCCTTTACCGTGCGCCATGTGGCACTCGCTGCTGGCAACCAGCATGACCCTAGTCCAACCCAGCGTGGACGTAGCAGGCCCAGCTATATAATCCTTGGGAGTGGCAGAAGTGCCTACCGCACGCTGGTAAATCAATCAATCAATCAATCAAACAGCAAACTAAAAATAGGGAGACCATGTTACACGTGGAAAACAACAATCGAGAGGATCATGAACAAACTGGAAAAGGACCAAACATACTGGGAAAGAAAAGCGAGGGGAAAAATGAATTTCCACAAAGAAATCGGAGCGATATATACTCTACCAGAATCAGAAACGGAGGAATCAGAAGTCTCAGAAAAAGAAGAAGGCTTGTAGTAGCAGAAGTACAAAAATAGGAGCACAAACAGCAGCGACACAACGCGGCAACATATCTCACAAGAAGACCCAGAATAGGCAGAAGTCCAGAACCAAAAATACAAAAAAAAGGGAGCTTAAACGCTCCCTCACGACACAATGCGGTAACGCATCTCACAAATACCTACACCTCCCATCCCACATTCCTTTACCATGCGCCATGTGACTCTCGCTGCTGGCAACAAGCATGACCTTAGTCCAACCCAGCGTGGACGTAGCAGGCCCAGCTGTATAACCTGGGAGTGGCAGCAATGCCTACCGCACGCTGGTAAATCAATAAATCAATCAATCAATATTATTCAACAAATATTATGTCAGTTTTGACAGCATTTGAAAATTACGTATGTGATGTGCATTTATTTCTTTACCTACAATCACTACTGTAAATAGTAAAAAACACACTACCTCCCATCTATGTAAGTTGTATTTTACATTTTGTAAACAAACCGCACTGTCAACAAATCGCACGGTAAACAAAACGCACGGGACACGCAATTATAGGTGGCTTATATCGCTAACGCGGGGTTTAAAAAAACGAATGCGCCTACTTAATTTTCAAACGCTGTCAAAACTGACATAATATTTGTTGAATAATATTGTTGACTAGTAAACTAAATCCAGATCTTACCAAATAACTAAATAAATATGATCGTAGGTAAAGTATAGGACATAATACGAGTTGTAAGGCAATTACGCACTCATGGAAATACGCACTCGCCGCTACGCGGCATCGTGCGTAGCTTTTCCATTCGTACGTAATATGCTTCTTACATTACTCATTACGTAATATACTATTAAACCCCGCGTCAGCGAT